>QAOA01005636.1:292355-661718 GCA_003255065.1 Cercis canadensis
AAAAAAAAAAAAAAAAAAAGTGAGGTAGACAAAAACAAACATAAGGCGGGTTATTGGTCCTAACACCATTGTACTTTTGAAGTTTTAAGGCATACATGATAAAGAAAATAATGTAATTCCATTGATGTCTGAAATTAAAACTTTGTAAAGCAGAAAATCAAATTTCATGGAAACAGTCAAAGGTCATGCATTTGGAGTGCCTCTGCGAGAAGATCTCCTGAGTCGTACCTCTTGATACGGTTTCTTCCAACTTACTCTTGCTAACCTAGCTAGTAACTTTTTGTAAATGCGAAAGAGTGAATTTTGAAGTGACAAGTTAATTAGAAACTTGATAAAAAAAGAAAATCTATCTCTTAGTAGATGCCAATAAACACCCAGAAATCACGTAAATGATGGAAAGGTAGGCCCCACTTATTTTGCTCCTCAAAAGGAGAGGCAATGAGAGAAAAGTTCAAAAATTCAAGTTTCTGTTGTGGATCCAGTTGGCAAGGGCCCATATTTATTATTTTAGGTAGAAATCATAAAATCAAATGGGTAGATTTCTATCTATCTAGTTTCTTTTCTTTCATAGAGCAGCATAGCAATAGAGCAATGTTGGTGTTGCTGTTGCTCTTACTACTCAGCCCATTTCAGTGGGTTTCAGTTTCAGCTGTGGGCATTAACTATGGCACCCTTGGAAGCAAGCTACCATCCCCAAAGAAAGTAGCTGAGCTTCTCCAATCCACATTGATTGACAAGGTCAAAATCTATGACTCCAACCCAGAAATCCTCCAAGCCTTCTCCAACACCGGCATCGATCTCATCGTCGCCGTCGAAAACTACCGTGTTGCTAACATCAGCGCCGACTCTTCCGCCGCCCAACAGTGGGTGTCTACCCGTATATTGCCCTTTATTCCTGCCACTTCCATCGTAGCCATTGCTGTTGGCAATGAATATTTAACCACATCCACAGACAACGTCGTCAACGACCAAAATGCCTTGTTCCAAGCCATGCAAAACTTACATGCAGTCCTCACTACTCATGGTCTTGACCGCAAAATTAAAGTCACCACTCCGCATAGCATGGCTGTTCTTGCTTCTTCCTTCCCACCTTCCTCTTCAACTTTTGCCTTAAATCTTATACCAACCATGACCGCCATTGTTGCTTTCCTAGCTGACACGGGTGCCCCCTTTATGATCAACGCCTACCCATATTTCGCGTACAGGGACAATCCGGGTAGCGTTGATTTGGAGTATGCATTGCTGGGCAACGGTACCGGAGTCCATGATCCAAAGGGGTATGTGTACAACAACATGTTGGATGCGCAGATTGATGCAATTAGGTCAGCTATCAGGGGTCTTGGGTATGGGAATCGAAGCATAGAGATTACGGTATCTGAATCAGGGTGGCCATCCAAGGGTGATGCTGCCGCTACACCTCAGAATGCCAAGACTTACAACACTAGATTGATTGAGCGAGCAGAGTCTAATAAAGGGACACCAATGAAGCCTAAAGACCACATTGACATATTTGTGTTTGCTCTCTTCAACGAGAACAAGAAACCAGGGGATGCAACTGAGAGGAACTTTGGAATATTCAACGAGGATGGGTCTAAGGTATACGATGTGGATCTGAGCTGCGACTTCTGCAGCAATGGGTTTAGTGAGAAAGGAATAATGGGGGGAGCATTAGCAAGGGGTCCATCGGTTTGGTGCGTGGCGAAGCCCCATGCGGATGACAAGGTGCTTCAAGCTGTGTTGGATTTTTGTTGTGGGCCTGGTGGAGTGGATTGCAGAGAGGTTTATGAGAGCGGGGATTGTTTCCAGCCCAACAAGCTACTTGCACATGCATCTTATGCCATGAATGCTTACTACCAGATGCATGGCAGGAACTACTGGAATTGCGACTTCAAGGGCGCTGCACTTGTTACTTTTAGTGATCCAAGTATGTGCAAGTTCTTCTGCTCTTCTTTCTTCTTTTCTTTTACTATTCATCTAACTATATATACTAATTATGAGTATAATTGGTTCATTCACAAAAATTAACTTGCTTTTTTGTTTAATCTGTCTGATCAGGCTATGGGACATGTCGATATCCTCAACAGTAAGGAACAGGGACGGTTCTCAGTTTCTCACTTCTCATGGTGGTTGACAGCTCTTTGTTATTGTTTTTTAGGTAAGCTATGTTACTCAACTCCACTCTACTCTACTCCAAGTTGAAAAGTAGCTAGGACACTATGTCTCTCTGTCAAGTGTGAAATGTGATGATTGAGGAGTCCCTAGCTTGTTCCTTAGCCCATTTTCTAACTTGTACACTCTTACGTTCTGTACAATTTTGAATGTTTGCTTCCCTGCTTAATTTCAATACCCCTTTCTATGGAAAGACGATAGAGATAAGATACATAACAAATCACATGATGAGAGTTGGACAGCAAAGTCAAAAGGAAAAGATAAAAAAGTCATTTCCACGATCACAGGCTTTTTGTTGGGAAAAGCCCTTGCTCTTTTGTCTCGATTTTGAATCTTGAGCCAGCATGAAATACAGCACTCGGTCAGTGGGAGTGGGACTCTCTTGTCTCACACTAGTACAATTCAACGTTCACAAATTGACTTCACCGGATTTCATATTTCAATTTACCACAGATCATATTCCATTAATACCACATAATAGATATATGATAGGCAATTCAAAGGATTTCCTTAACAGTTAACACGTAATATAATTATCTCTGTACAGAACAGAATGTTAATTCTTCAAGTTAACATATGCTGTGGCTGTCATGAAGATATATCTTCAAATACTTTGTTACTTCAATTGGGTTCTATATATTAATGAACATTTTGTCATATAAATATTTGCAAGGAGGACTTTAATTTACCCCAGGCAAAAATATAGGGTTATATAACCCTATCCTAGGTGGCAGAATCACCATCATTTCTTGTGCTATGTGTCAAATCTAATTGTGAGTATTTATTTTTGGTTACCTGTTAAGTTGGTCATTTTTCAACTTGTGTGACAGTATTAATGTGACCCACTAATTTAATTAAAATTGTGTTAGCACCCCACTTAAAATAACAATATATGTTAAAACTTTTTTTTTAGTAATTAAATTATGTTAAAGTTAAAAATACACAAAGTATGATATTCCTCTCCATTTATATATTTTTCACAAACAAATTTATGAAATTTTTTAAAAAGAATTATATTCAAATTTATATATAAAAATCCACAATTTAAAATAAAATTTTAAGCATGATAAAATTTAAAAATATACATTAATAAATAGATTAAGCTAAGTGAAGAACAATAATATAAAAAATAAGTCAAAAAATTAAAGAGAGTAAATCTCACTTTCTTCCTCACTCTTCATATTTGCAAGTAGGATTTGCAGGTCCATGAGCCCACTAACCAGCATTTAAATTCACACAGTTCAGCTTAATTCAGTTTTTAAATTTTTTATTACATTGTTAGTGTATGTATATTATTTGACAATGTGTCTAAAATTGAAATGATACTATATATATGAAAAAGATTATCATGCATGCTACTTCGTTATTTTGCTTTTAAATGTAATCTGTGTACAGTAAGCATGACCATTTCAATATGCTGACAATATATTAAATATTAAGTAACAAACTGTGAAGCAAATAAGTGCAGGAGTCTTGATTAATATAAAAAATATATAATTTTGTGAAAACTTAATTCTTTGTAAAATCATCTAATGACTCGAGAAGAAGTAGCTGCAAATGGTTTATACATACTGAAGACTATCAATGATTAAATATTCAAAATAATATCTCACAGTTTGAGTGCCATAAAAAATCTAATAATGGAAGACGAAGCATGATGGTCCTTCTTGATTTGCATATGTTTGATCCCCACATTTGAGTTCCTCTTCATCTGAGATCAATCAGTTGTGAAACTGATGTGTATCATCTCCATTTTACCTAGCAAATATATGGAAGGATTTAATTTAGTGTTATATATATTTTAAATAAACTTTTTTCACATTATTATTTTCATAAAACGAAAGCATGAATTATTGAGATCGTTGACATATTATATTTAAATTTTTTAAGGAAAATAATAAATGTAACTTATTTCGTCCTTAAGATAAGTTGATAACCATGCATATTTTATACATTATATTATTATCTATAGCTAAGTTATAGTTATGTGACAAGGACGAGCTCGGGGTTACTATTTATTCACTTTGCTAGTCCCATTATGATCATATAATAGTGAAAAAGCAAAATGGAGGCCACACGCTGGGAGTTTTTTTTATGAAACTTGCCAAGTTTTTTTTCGCTCTCCCTATTCTACCTTCTGAATTTTTTTGAGAATTTTTGGATGTCCAAAATTATTTTTTCTCAACTTTTCAAAACTTTACACCATTAAAATGATACTATACTCTCAGAATTTCAGGCTTAAATTTTGTGTGTATGATTTTCACATGGTTAGCAATGATATATGTGTAGTACTCTCTTTAGTGGTGATTGATGCATAT
The DNA here is from genome assembly GCA_003255065.1 of Cercis canadensis. Classification (NCBI taxonomy): domain Eukaryota; kingdom Viridiplantae; phylum Streptophyta; class Magnoliopsida; order Fabales; family Fabaceae; genus Cercis; species Cercis canadensis. The sequence continues at coordinate 296,843 of QAOA01005636.1, forward strand.
TAAATTAATTATTGAACTATACATTACCTATTTCATTGCCTAAAGTGAGAATAATTGTGTAATAACTAAAACTAAGTTTTCTAGTTTTGGCAATACAAATAATTTTGGAGACATTTTTGCATGTGAATGTGGTATTCTCTTTTTACCATTAACAATATATCATTAATCAAAAAATTACAAGCACTAATTTAAATAAAAGTACCATAAATATTTAAATAATTTTTAATTAGTGAGAAGTTTTTTTTTTTTTCTGTACGGAGGCAGCTATGTTCTTCTCAATTTATGCACTTAAAATTTCCTTCATATAGGTAAAAAAATGAAAATTTAAAGGTTTTCCCAAGATAAATACTTTTTGTTATGCTTATATTTAAAACATTGACTTTTTACACTAATAATTAGTGAAGTTTTAAAGTTTATCTTCAATCTCTAATTCTCTATGACCATTTCTTTTAATAAGCATTAAATATAAGATAATGTGCCCTTTTCTAATTTTATATTAACTAATTTGAATTAAAATAGATGTTTTAACTTTTAAGTATTTAACGTATTTGAAACGTTTATATAAAAAAAATTGTACCAAAATTAATTAGTAATGACTTCTAATAAAAGTGATCTAAGTAGAATTAGATTGTCATAATCTATAGAAAGAATATCCTTAAGTGATTTGATTTTAGGGCTCCATTGACTTGCAAATTCTCACACATAAACTACGCTTATTATTACTTAAAGTAGAATAATATACAATAAATGTAAGACTAAAGATGGATACATGTTATATTGAATGAATATTCCACAATAATTTTATCATCTCAATAACTAAGGTACTAAGATATGAAGTCTGTAATTAATTAGTGTCAACATTTACGTAAAGGTTAGGATATTCTTAAGCTTTATCTTTCTTTCACCGTATGCGAATATTCTATGTATTATTTTTCATGTTAAACTCAAAATCACCTAAAAGGTTAGTTGACATTACCGATACTTTTTAAAAATTATTTTTTTTATAACACTAGATAGGAATTATTACAAATTTTTGTAGTATTTAAGTTACATAGTGATTAGATTATGGTACTAAGGTATAAAAATCCCTAGTTAGACAATACTTCTAATTTCATAAGAATTCTTTAAAAAACAAATTTCTCCAAAATTTAGAGGCCTTGCTTGGAAACTTGTTCTCATAAATTTTAAAATGTTCCAAATTGTATAGTTCATAATCAACATAACCAATATAAATTTAGTTAAACCATTAAATTAGTAAGTGTGACATTTGTCAATATATGGGGCTTTTGATGGTTTATCAAATTGACATGAAGATTTTGTCAAAAAATTGCAAACCTTTGAAATTCAAAGTTAGAGTTCATCGCATTTTTATGGAGACATAGGACTAAGAGAAAAGACAAACTAGAAGATTCATTTGCACATATCTTTTAAAACTTGTGAAGCTTCATCTTGGTATCTTTTAAAAAATTTCTTTTGTGAATTTTTATCATTTGAAAGAAGTCTTAATTATTTTAAAAATTAAGATGAAAAAGAAAGTACTAACAAAATTAAAAATTAACTTTATATAATTATACTTGCACTTTAATTTAAAAAAAATTATACGTGTACTAATTAATCTAATATAATTCACTATTTAGTCAATATTGTTATGTCAATAATGTATTCTTTTTTTTAAAAAAAAAAGAAAATGAATGATATATTCTTAAATTGCCACAAAAATTAAAAATATATCAATCACCACTACTTATTGGGTCTTTTTTTAAATTTTTATTTATTAAGTTCAAATGAAATGGATTGCATGAAATTATCACTTCTCTATCTTAATTTGATACAATCATGTTCAATTGAAAAGAATTGCATAAAATTAATTTGGGCTTTTTTTCAATTTGACACTAATCAAGTGTAATAAATTTGGTTTTTTTTAAATTTTTTTTTTTTACTAATTAAGTTCAATTGAAATGTAATTATATGAAATTATATTTTTTGTTCTCTCCAATTAATATTAATCAAGTTCAAACAAGACTCAATTCAAGTGTATGAAATTAAAATAAGACTTTTTTTTTTCACTTTCACAATAATTAGGTTCAAATGAAATGAAGTTAGATAACACTACATTATATCACTTTATTAGTGTAGTGTCATATTAATTTGGGTTTTAACTATCATTTAGGTTGACAATTAGAACGTGACAATGATTTTTAGAACAAGATGGTTCTCATACATTATCTTTGGAGATAAAGCTATTTTACAAGTAGAAGAAAAGTAACTAATAAGAATTTCTATTTTGCATCATGAAAAAAATTATTGAAACTATTCCCATTAGTCATACATTTTTAGAGATTGAAGATTTTTTAATTCAACACTTAATATAGTTCAACTAAAACTAAGTGCATAAAATTGAATTAGAGAGTTTTCAAATTTATGAAATTGAGTTAGAACTTTTTTAGTTTTTTTAACTATGAGGCTGATTTATAATAAGTGAAAATTTTGTTATCAAAAACTATATTAAATATTCTGATGCCTATAGCAGGTTGAGTAAATGTATGAGCCTCACTATTGACACACTTGTTACAACTTGAGTGGCCCACATAAGATGGGGTTGTTTAACCCCATTTTTACATGGGTCAGTTAAAGTCCCCCTATTTGCAATTGTGTGAAACGTGGGATTATTCATAAGGAGAGGTGGGTAGAGTAATTAATTAATTGTTTGAGTTGAAAGAAGCACTTGTCTCTGTTTGCATCCTCTTGGGAAGCCTACCCAATTGATCTTCTGAAACTGACGATCCTTCAACTTGAGCCCTTTTTCTTCTTCCACTCTTTGATTGGTCTTCTTTCTCGTCAATTAGTGAAAGAAATCTTTGGAAACGTCCAGAAAGTGAGCTAACATTGGGATTAGGTTCTGTAGGAGCAGAATGGCGTAACCGCAGCGTAATCTGCAAAAAATATATAACAAGAGCAAGAAAGCAAGCTATCCCACAAAAAAGATAGAGACCCCAGAAGCTTTTAAGTTGAAGACGATCTGATTCAATTTCAGCATTATCTAAACTGCAGCTACTTCGTATCAGCCACTTGTCACGAATCCGCTGCAGATCACCATTTTCAGAAAGTTGTAGAATTGCAGTTGACAAATCAATAGCCAAAGGGGAGTCCCGAGGGAATGCCTAGTATGTATATTGTGAAAGAGAATGAGTAATAAGACAAATTCAAACTGGTATTTTAAAAGAAAAGAAAAGTAGATACTCACAAACCCCCAGCCACTTCTGGTGAACTCCTGACCTACTATCCTGAATGTGCACTGGGTTGATAAGAAGATGTCCACATAGGGTCGTTCATCAACAATAGCAGCAACGCCTCCTTTTTTAGGACCAAGTTGGAGTGCCTTAGCATATTCTTCAGGAGATCCAAGAGGAATAAGCCTAGATTTAGAGATTCCAATGTCTTCACTCAAATAACGTTCTGCAAATGAACCCACTTGGTACCCTATAGCTTCATCACTACTTTTTAAGCTATCTATTCCACTAAAAGGAGAATATAGTCGCTGCACAGTCAATATTGAAGTTAAACTTGCTGTGTAGCTTGAGTTGATTATCAAAACCACAAACAGCCATATGAGTAGGACCAAGCGACCAAGAGTACTCATGGTATTTTCTCCTGCACAAGGATCAAGGATGAAGGAATCAACACAAATCCAATGAAGTTGCTTCCTTATGCCCTTCCCTCCCTAAACAAAACTATCACTTACTGTGGGCGAAAAAAAGAGTTGACAGGCTAAACCTGCAGGAGCAATAAAAAGCACTCAAGGTTATATACTCAGTTCAAGTCAGACGAAGAATCATATATCCTACACCCTTAGCTCAATGTAAGACTGAATTGTTACAGCATATATATAAATTCTTAGATGATGCAGCGTGTCAGACAAGAAAGATGTTAATTAAGCAAAGGATATCAGTAAAATAATGAATTAAAGAACTGACCATAAAATGGTTATGATTTGTTGTTTAGGTGTGCCCCTGAACTCATCATTTATCCTATGCTCCAGACTCCATACAACTATCCCAATGAAAAAGAAGAAACAAACAGTGACAATCCACATAAGAGGAGTAAAAGGCCGCAGGAAAGACCAACCCCCAGAGTTTATTTTTTTAAAAGGTGCCACCACGACAAGTCCAGATGCAGCATAGGGCTGTGTAAAATCTACAATCTTTGTCCGATTTGTGACAATGGCAATGTCACCAACCGCACCATCCAAATACTGCGCACAAGTAAATGAAAGAATGAAAACATAAATAAAATGTTAGCATAGGGCATATATAGGGGATGAAGCAGAGTACTTACACCTGCTGTGATCAAATTGACAAGTTCTGTGTAGCTTGGATTTTTATGACCATCTCCAAATGGGACAAAGTGAACGGGAACAGCATATGGTAACAAGTTTACAGCTGCTGTGAATACATCAATGCAGAAACCTTTAAACATATCAGTTCCTCGAATTGGCGATACAAATTCACGGTAACTGACTCGGATAGGCACACCAATTCTCAATTGTTTTCCATTATTGGGGAAAACCCATCCGCGAGGCTTTGATAATGTTTCTCCCGGCCATATTACACTGTACAGTTGCTGGTTTGCACTGGACCGATTAGGTGGCCTAGCATACAATGTTTCAGGAGGGAGAATTGATAGACCAGAATAATTAGACCAGTAACCCACCCTACGAAACCCTGTTCCGACCACGTTAATAATATCATACGCAGGACGAACAAGAGCTTTGTCAGAACCGAATTTCATTGGACCTGTCAAACCAACAAAATTACTCTGCAATATCTTGTTCAATAGAAGCTGTCCATCGTCAAAAATGCTCATGGCCTCGAGGTTAAGATTACCTCCGGCTACACCATGGATCCTAGAGTCATTAGAAAATGAAATGGTCCCACCCTGGTTGAAAAATGCATCAAGAGCATATGCAACCAACCAAACAGAATCATAAGCATAGAGGCCATAAGAATGTAGACCCAAAGAAGCACCAGTTAACTTGTTCCATCTAGAGAAAAATGCTCTTTTTCTATCTGAATCAGGTGTATGTTGACGCAGACCAACAACTCCCTGCAGAGTATCCATTATCTGAGAAGATAGAGAGGCAGAATCTAGAACAGAAGAGAGCCAGTCTGTGGCTATCCAGACATAGCCATTCCCCAACATGCCAAGATAATGTGCCACATTGAAAACCATAAATCCAGCATCAGGGTTAACGTGGACAACAATGACTCGAGACTGCATTAGTGCCACCTTCACTAGCAGATCCATTATTTCACCACGATCAACTCCAGGACCTGACTTTATTCCTGCCTTGTACGAGATTCTACACCGCATGCTTGCAAGTTTATCATCTAAGGCCGACACACCATTTCTTCCATACTCATCATCCACAAATATAGCAATAACGTCCTTCCAACTATAATGATCAACAATTTCACCAACAGCACTCATTTGGAACAAATCACTCTGTGTTGTCCTCACAAAATATGGGAACTGAAGAGAAGAGAGCGTAGGGTCTGTTGCTGCAAATGACAAAAGAGGAACTTGGAGTTCGTTTGCAATATGGGAAATTATGTGGGCAACTACGGAAGATTGGGGGCCTATTATTGCAACTACATCAGTCTCCATGAATCGCAAAGCTGCAATTAGTTAATTAATTAATTAATTAATCAATACAAGATAGATATCATATCAGTGAATTGAGGTACAACAGAAATAGATTGATGGGATTACCTTGAACCATGCCGACAAAGCCACTGCAATTGGAACTCTGCATAGTGAGAGCAAGTTTGGTTCCATGTAGAATGCTAGCATTGGAATTTACATCCTTCACTGCTTCCTCCATGGCTATTTTAGCCACTTTCCCAATTGTAGAATCAAAGGTGAAGATAGCTCCGATATTCACAAGGGCGGGTCTTGACATATTCATATTCTCACACAAGACATATAATGGAGACACAGACACTCCCCAAAACAGGAGCAGGAGCAGGAGCAACCCACGCCCACAAACCAATCCAAACAAATTCATCAATCTTACGTTATATGACCACGCCCACATTTTTGCTGCTTCTGGGAAAGAATCTATCAACAATTGAAGCTTCCCAAAAGCATCAAAAATCAAATTACAGTTATGAAAGCAACAATTAATACTGACGACGAGCCACGAATTATATCAAACCACTTCAGAAACGGAGAACAAAAAAGCCGAGGACTTGCTAGATTCAATGACATTCATCTTGGTTGAAAACCAGGGAATTAAAACAGGCAAATACTGCACTATTTCTTTGCGAGTTTTTATCTACCAAATTGTTCCTCTTCACTATATGCACTATTTCTCAGCCTTTCAACCGAGTATCAAAACCTGGATGAATTTTTTGAATTTTTAGCCTAAACTTCATCCAGAGACCTACAGGAAACAAACAACTTCAGCAATCAACCACTAACTGGAGCTCTTCCATTAAGAGAGGCGAATTAGAACCATAGAAAGCTAACCTAAGGACAAAAGAGAAAGGACAAAAACTAATTTAAAAAAAATAAAAAATAAATAAGAAATTGAGGTACAAAACATTAATTCCCCATATGAAAACAGAAAGTGAAATCTAACCCGCGGTGGAGAAGAGGAAAAATCGTGAACCTTCCATTCCGGGGAAAAAAAAAGGGATAGCAATATAGTATTTGAAATTGAAACGCTAGTACGAAGTAACAACAGAAGAAAATGGTAATCACGTGCACTATAAACAAGACATAAGCAAAAATTATACCTTGCCCGAAAAAGACAGAAAGCTGTCGAGTGTGGAATTTTGATTTGGGGGGACAAAAAAGAGATTTGTTTAGTATATTGAACAGGCTACTTTATTCATGATCTTGGTTTGGATTTGGTGGTGTCGACATTCCATTTTGGCCATCGTTTCACTATAAGTATAAACGAGCTTCGCACAGGACATGCCAATTGATAATGGCTTTGCTTCTTCTTCTTCGTTTTGAGTTTTGCCTGAGAGTCAGAGAGACCCATAAACCTCTGCCTTTCTCCCAAATTCCAATTGTCTTAGCACTCGTGGTCTCGTTGATTATTATCATTATTTTATTATTATACCATTATCATTAGTGGAGTACCCTACTGTTTTCTTGTTTTATACTGATTCCTGATGCCATTATTGTAGTTTATTAGAAGTATTACAGTGGCAAGTGGAAAGCATAAATGCATAACGGCTTTCTGGGTTTAAAAGATTCTTTTTGTTTTAAATAAAAAACTACTAACTAAACTGACTTTGTAAGATAATCATCAGGGATTCAGGGCCAACATGTAGTTTTACTAATCACTACTACAACACAAGTCGTATGTTGTATTAATTAATTTATGTCAAGTTGAAGGTCGCAATGGTATTGGTCTCACATCGTTACTTTCTCTGTCAATTTTCTTCTTTAATATATATATATATATATGGCCTACATGGCTATGATTAATGATCCTTACAATTCTGGTTAGAGGCAAAAAAAAAAATTTTTATTCTTGCAAATTGGCAATGGTGACTCTAACATAAATGGCTTATATCTTACTGTGTTTATAGCTGTGAAAAGCAGGGAAGGGAAGGGAAGGGAAGGGAGGAAATATAAGGTGTTTTTCTTTTCAAAGCCATGGAAGTTTGCGGTTATGGGACAAGGGCAGCTAAGCAGGAAATAGATGATTGATTTCATTAGGAATAAACCACGTATAGCGTATAGGTGAGCAGGTAATTAAATACATGGATGTGCTTTGTTTATTTGATGAAGAAAAGAATAAAGTAGGGATTGAATAACATGATAGAACAATTACAATTATTACAAATTCAACCTTTTTTTTTACGTTGGATCCATATAATTGCCACTCAATTTCCCTTTTTTATATTATTTATTTACAGATATATAATTAAAGTAATTGCCCGAATACGATCTAATAAACTCTTAATTTGTACTCCACGAAGCAAATAAGCAAGAAAAGAGAGAGAGAGAAAAGGTAACGAAAAAGAAACGAGAGGCGCCAAAAAGCGCAACGCAAGAAATCCCATCCACCCACCCACATGTGTTTTTGTTCTTTTATTTGAAGTAATCTATTATTCCATTTACACTGGAGGTGATTGTGGCGTCCACATTTAATAGTGATTTTCTTTCTAGTTACAGGTTAAGGGCAGTGCAGGATTGGATTGTATTCCATTATCCGTTATCCATATGGGCTTAGGGCATANATGGGCTTGGGGCTTGGGGCTTGGGGCTTGTTCAAGTTGAGTTGCCATTATTACTATTACTAGTGTGCCTCCTCCTTCCTCCCTTTTATCACTGCTAGTGCTAGCTGTTGCTGTGCACTATAAAATAAAATAAACTAGACTACTTTTCTTGTTTGCTTTCTACTCATTCACAATATCTTTCTTTAATTTCTTCATTAATTATCAAAGAAAAGAAAAGGATTCCTTCCACACTAGAGTAGAGATCAGAGACGCAAAAAAGCGGAGGCAACTGCTCAACTTCATCTTAGCCCAACTTGGANTGCCATTATTACTATTACTAGTGTGCCTCCTCCTTCCTCCCTTTTATCACTGCTAGTGATAGCTGTTGCTGTGCACTATAAAATAAAATAAACTAGACTACTTTTCTTGTTTGCTTTCTACTCATTCACAATATCTTTCTTTAATTTCTTCATTAATTATCAAAGAAAAGAAAAGGATTCCTTCCACACTAGAGTAGAGATCAGAGACGCAAAAAAGCGGAGGCAACTGCTCAACTTCATCTTAGCCCAACTTGGATGTAGTCCACCATCACCCAATCATTTCTCAACACGTGCACTATTAGAATCCGAGGCCATTCTCTTTGTCTTTAACGGCCGTAAACCAACCTAACCTCTCGCACGTTTAAACTTTATAGCACACACTCAAAAAACAGTGCTTTCGACCCTCCATGTACCATCTCACACATCCAACGGCTGGGAAGCAATGGCCACCAGCAGCTAATCCATTCCAGCCAACTCCACGCCATCCCATCTGTCAGAAGATCCACCAATAATAATTATCCACGTGTCGGTATCTCCCTCATCTAGAACCGCCAATTCTGAGTCTGAATCCACTGGATTACCTGGAATCGCCGGTGCCCAATCGTATACCAACAAGTTACGACTCTCTCTCTCTTATCGTCCCCCATTTCTCTCTCTCCTTCCAACAAACAAACATTTTGGTTCTCTCTTCGGCTCTCTCTCACCTTCAAACATCTCTTTTAGGTTTTCTCCGATAATTTGACAGACGGGGAAAGAAAAGCAAAGCATAACAACAGTCATCATCGTCTTCATCGTTATTCGTGAGAATTCCTTAAACTTTTTTTCTTTCTCTCTCTGAGGATCCCTGGTCTCTGCAATTGTTGGAAAATATTTATTCGTTTCCACGATCACCACAGTTTTTCCGAGATAATTTGAGACAGTCTCGGGTTAGATAGTCGCCTTTTGATTTTCTATTAGCTTATTCCTTCCTGTGAATGCTTGCTTCAACAGTCAACATTTTGCTTATTCCTAATCATTGTTTTATCCTGGGTTTTGGTCCAACTTGGAATATTCAACCCTGCTATTGCGAAACGATGGTTGCTTGATATGACCCAAGTGAAAGTTAACTTTTTTTTTGAACTGGTGCTATCTGTAATCCCAACTGAATACTTTGCTTTGCTCTCTCAGTTGATCTTTCAGTTCCCTAGTGTACAACATTTGAGAATGATCGATTTTATAACATTGAATCTAGTGATTACTTGGTAATTCTCTTGCTTTCTCACGGGCTTTTGGTACATCAAGATCAAGGCACGTTATCCGAGTTGCTAGAGTTGGAATTTACCATCTTGATGATCCACCCAAGATTGCTTGAAATCTGAAAGATTTCTATTTCCTATGCACTGCAGTTGATGACTTTTGATTTAATTCAACTTTAGGATCGAAACATTTGACACAACAAGTTAGTGCTTCTTACTGTGGATTTGTTGAGGGCATTGAAAGTGGGAAAGAGACCACGCATCTATTCGGAATTTGGGATCACAGATTTTGGCAGAAGGGGTTGCTTGGTCTAGGTTTGGTGTTCATACTGATTAGTTGATGACTTGACAATGAGAGTGTGATGCAACACACAATTCTGGGAAAGATAATCTTGTAGGTTGTTCTTTTAGTAATTATCAATTACTATATGATTTAGAAGTGATTATGGCTGCGGGTATGGATTTTTCTCCTCCATTTACGGTATTAGAAGGCAGTTATAATAAAGATAATGTATGTGTCATGGAAGATGAGAGCCCAAGAGATTCGAACAAACTGAAACAAATGACAAATGGTAAACCCCCACGGCACCTCTCAGTTATGAGACATAGCATTAGCTCCACAAGGTTGCTGGCTGCAGCGGATTTGGTAAGTTTATCAACCATATCTGATCTGATCTTTTATAAGCTTGGGTCGTTTATTAATTTTTCTTCCTTTACATTTTACTACGGTGGTTTCAAACAACTTCTAAGGCTCATGCAGGCATGTTCTGTTATTTTCTCTCTCCCTGTCTCTATTAGACTATTACCGACATTACTATCGTTTGTTACTGGCAACAATTGTTTCCTGTTCTTATAAATTCTATACATTTCTTATATTATTTTCATCAATCAATACTTCATTATTCATCGCAGAAAACTAATCTGATCTTAAATATTGATTAAGATTTCTTATCCTTTTCAGCTGCAGCTGAGACTTTATTATAATTTTACATTATTATAATTTTACATTGCACGGTATTTTACCTCTCTATGTCATGGTATTTTGGAAAGTGCAGGTTATCTAATTAGTCTGTTTCTTGACTTTTTAAATTTTTTAAAGAGTTTGGACATGAGGATTGTTGGAAATAAGTCATCATCTGACGAGAAGGCTGAGTTTCTACCTATATTTCGCTCAGGAAGTTGCGCTGAAAGAGGACCTAAACAGTATATGGAGGATGAACACTTATGTGTAGATAATCTTATTGAACATCTAGGGTCAACTTCAGATATTCCTTCTCCTGGAGCTTTCTATGGGGTTAGTATGTTCTACACCTCCATGAATTTATCCGCATCTGCCATTAATGTGCTTAATACTGAAGTTGTCTTATCTTCCATTGATATCTGGCTTCAATGGGGACATTACCTTTTATTTAGCATTTGTGTGTTCCAATCAGGAAGTTACGTTCAGTAAAGCGTTGTATGATATCTGATCTTTTTGGCTTCTGTAAGTGTAATATTTATGAGCTGAATATGGCTGATGTTTAGCTTCCATCCAAAATTGCATTTACTTATTGCCGTTAATGAGGACAAATGGGTTCTGGTTGTAGAGAATTAAAAAAGGAGATGTTAAAATCAAGATGAGTCACACCACATCAAAACCACAGGAATATGGGATCATTGTTTTTTCATTATCTACAAGTTTTGTAGCTAATAAAGTGAGATTCAGACTCTTTACATGTTAGGTTCAGCAGTTGAGATATTTCATCATTGTACAGGTGTTTGATGGTCATGGAGGTACAGATGCGGCTGCATTTATAAGAAATAACATCCTCAGATTCATAGTTGAGGACTGCCATTTTCCAACTTTTGTGGAGAAGGCAATTAAAAGTGCCTTTCTGAAAGCTGATTATGCATTTGCAGATGCTAGTTCGCTTGATATCTCTTCTGGCACCACTGCTTTAACTGCTCTTATATTTGGAAGGTAGTAAGCTTCAAATGTCTCATATTGAGATTCCTGGTAACTGAATTCAAGTCCGTGAATAGTCAGAGTCATTTTAATGTCCCTTAATTTTTGGAAATTTTTTCTTTTGTACAGGACCCTGATAATTGCCAATGCTGGGGATTGTCGAGCTGTATTGGGGAGGCGAGGTAGGGCTATTGAGATGTCAAAAGACCACAAACCCAATTGCATGTCAGAAAGGCTAAGAATTGAGAAACTTGGTGGAGTAGTATACGATGGATACCTGAATGGGCAACTCTCTGTTGCCCGTGCCCTGGGAGACTGGCACATGAAGGGTCCCAAAGGTTCTGCCTGCCCTTTAAGCGCGGAACCGGAGTTGCAGGAAGCGCACCTCACTGAGGATGATGAGTTCTTGATTATGGGCTGTGATGGCCTATGGGATGTTATGAGCAACCAATGTGCTGTGACCATGGCAAGGAAAGAATTGATGCTACATAATGATCCTGAACGCTGTTCAAGAGAGCTCGTCAGAGAGGCCCTTAAGCGCAACACTTGTGATAATTTAACAGTTATTGTAGTTTGTTTCTCCCCAGACCCTCCTCCTCGGATAGAAATGCCTCAATCTCGAGTTAGAAGGAGTATATCAGCAGAGGGACTCAATCTACTTAAGGGTGTACTCGACTCTAACTCATGATCATGGATCATTGTTTAGATTAGAATAGTTGCCTCAGTCTCATCATGTGTATATATTTATTCATGTGACGCTAGGTGCCCCATAGTTGCTGCTTTTCTGCTTCCCCTTATTTATGGCTATATTGCAGCCTTATATACAGGGCAATAAAAAGTTATTGAGAATTTTTATTTTGTTTCTTCTCCTTTCAAATCTTTTAAACATCTTCTAAATCTCAACACTTGCTGAGGTGAAAATGATATTCTTATCCCATCTTTAGTACACTCTTTTAAACCTTAACACTTGCTGAGGTGAAAAATGTTTCAAACAGACTAGTGTAGAGTGCTTATGCAAAACTATATAAACAACCACCTTCAATTAGATAGATTTTTTTTCTGGCAAAATACGTTACTCATAAATGGAATATATGTGCGAACTAATAATTTCCCGTAAGACAGACATTTAATAACATGAAGTGCATGTACTCACAATTCCGACCAGTGATCCGAGTCTTGAGGTCGGAAAAGCAAGGATTTTTTAGCACTGTTCATAAATGCTTCTCCTCAAATATGCACGTGGCACCATGTGCACAATCTAGAAGGTTCAACATGTCCAGAAATCGTAAGCTTTAGACAGGTGATTACTTTATCAGAGTTCGAACCATAACATTCAGTGAAAAGGAAAATTTGTTGCATATGACAAATCGAAAGTCATTCCAGCTTTGATTAAAAAGGACATCATCTTCAGTTAGAGAAGCAATTCTATGAGTTTTTACTTGTCGTAGATATATTTCCAGCCACCCTAACATTGAGGGTTTTAGAGCTCTCCGCTATCCCCATCATCAACCTCTCTCTGATGTGAAGCACTGCATAAAATATGGCTATTTTCAGTTATCTTCATATACAGTAATTTCCAACAGTGTTGATTGTTAAACAGATCTGAATGTGAAATGTATCTAGGATTCATGTAAAAGATAATATTTGAGAACACTAGCAACAGCTTTGCAATGCAAGCATTCAACTATCTTAAATACGTCATCTATAATATAATTCAATCTCTATCACCCTCAGTAGGGAGATCAAGCCAGCAAGAGAAGGTGACTTCAAACTAACGCTCAAAGGCCCGAAGTGGGGTGTATCCTCTAGGTTGGCCACTCAAAAATCCATCATAGTTGAGCAATGTACCCCAACCAATTCTGTGAACTACTAAGGTATGATGAACTCATATGATTATTTTTGAAGCTACCTTATCTGTTTGCAGTGCTTGCTCAAATCTTGACAAAGAACTTTGCTCACATCCCCCACTTTAACAGATCCTTTCTTTATCAATTCAGCCAACTGCAAGAATTGGCATTATTAGATATAACTCATCATTACTATATGATGCACAAGCAGAGATAACCATTAATTTTAGAACATGAAACTCACCTCATCTTCTGTTTGTTCAAGTAATCTGGTCATAGTACACACAAAAGGTTAGTGCACAACTGCTAATGAAGTTTGAAATACCACTTGTAGCGAAAAGCTAAAGGCAAACATAGATACTATAAGGATCTCTGGTCATAAGAACAGGTACGGTTAAAGCATGAGTTGACCTCTTACCTTCCGCAATAAGAAGATATATCTTTTGAATATGCATGAGCTTCTTGCTTATCTATCAAAAGAAGAATAGGATGTTTGTTCAGAAAACTTGAGAATTATTGAAACCTCCAAATTGATTTAATTGCTAAATCAAAAAAGAAAAAGGAAAATAATACACAAAAGAGTGCTAAATGCCCCAAGAAGTATGCCAATGCAACAAACTGAAATAATTCACAGATTTTTTAGGCATAATGTGACACAAAAAATACTCAGTATGGAATTAAAATCTTTCACCTTAATACTTATGCCTTCCCATGGCAAATTGTGAACTTCAAAACCAGACATTGGACTATATGCAAGAAATTGAAGAATGACCTTAGGAAAAGCTCAAAAAACAAAGATTCTAAAAAATTTGACAAATGAAATTAAGACTATCTTTCCAGTTTTTTGGAGGCAAACCAATCAGACTCCCTAAAGCATTTAAGATAATTTATATTCCTCTCCTGTATATGTGAAATGCGAATCATTGAAATATAAAAATCTCCTATACATTCAGATACACACAGAGTAAAGGTTAGTGTCTTAGCCCCCAAATACTAGAACAGAAAGGACTAATACTGTGAATATATGCTTTAGTCAGCAAGCACAGGGAGAAATTACATTAAACCAGGTGTAATTAATCAAAGCATGTGAAATAGAGTGCATACTTGCCGTGAGGTTATCCCAGCTATCCACTTTGAACCACTCATATCTGTTTGAATTTATCTGCAAAATTAGATAGAATATCAGTGACACCAATCGCAGCATATTTAAATATGTCGTAAAATAAGATACCAATTGGCCGCAAAAGAAGACATGTTATGCATTTACCTACCAGATTTGCAACTCTACTACATATATATTTTCAAGTAGCTAACTAGTAACTAAAATAACTTCAATTCGAGACCTTTGTATATGTAAGTAAAAGAGAAAACACTACAGTAAACCAATTTCCAGATACTATTGCAAAAATAAACACATTAAATAGCTACAGATTCTGATATTAGAACAGGGTGGAGAAGAACAAATAGATGGGGAGCTGATAACAAACCAACGTGAAGAAAATAACCAAACCACCTTCTTCAGGGTGTAGTCTTGCATCTTTTCACAAAGGCCATCAAGAAGTTCAACAACTCTTAGTTCGCTAACTCTGTAGAAGTGGCATAGTAACGTAGGTATCAGATACCGGTCAAAAGAGTAACTACATTGAATACTTTTTCTTTGAGTGATCAACATACACAGATAAATTTATAATTGTTTGAAGAAATCACCAATTGTTTCAGATGTCAAATTGAATTCTGAAAATGAAATGAAATGAAGGTTTCAGTTGTCAATTCTTTACCACACAATTCAACAACCCCTCCCCTCTAAAAAAAAAATCCCTCTAAAAAGAGGAGGTTGAAGCCATACCTGTAATCAATTACCTTTCCTTTACGCTGGCCCTTAGAGTCCAAGCGATGCCTCATATCCAAATGATTTCGTGGCCTCTCCTGGAGAAAATATTATGTTACTACTAGGATCAGTGTCAACCGGATAACTACGTGTATGAGCCGATTGAACAAATGGTATGGTTGAGATTATGATTTTAACTTTTCCTTACATTCGAAAGTTGATTCTCTAGCTCTTCCTGCAAAGTGCAAACCATTGAAGGGAGATTGTCAGAGTCAACACTAATCGTTGATCAGAAATCAACATGAATATGCTGACTATATCTATAGATGTAATAAAGCTATCTTAGATTGGACGGACTTATAGCTTCAGCTTGAATATATGATCTAAATGCAATGGCTGATATGAATTTTAACCACGCATTATAAAATCAAAAGGGTCATAGAGAAATAGAAAGACATATAGAATGAAAATAGGAAAGCATGAAACAGTATCATCAAATCGGAGACAAGAGGAGCGAACAGTGATCAAGGAAAGACAATCCAAAATACTTAGAATGTATTCGTAGAATAGAGAAATCCAAAAGCCGTAAAGAGAAATGAGGTTACCGCCACTGCTTTACAAGCTGCACATTTGTCATCGATGCCATTAGTTACTGATAGGATTCCGAGGAATAGGATGAGCATAAACAGACATGGCATGGAGATTGAGCCTGCCATCTTCTTCTTCTTCTTCTCACACTCGCTCTGCTTGCTATGCTACCTTCTCTCCTGGATCCAAGATCCACTTCCAGCACAAAGGCTTTTATAACGCCTCTCTCTCTCAAGTCCAATTATGCCTACGCCGATTTGGGTTCAATTTTCTTCTAGATTGGTATTAAGATCCAGGAGAGCCCAATCAGGTTTGGGATGAGACAATGTTTTTGGAAAACAAAACAAAAAAACAGAAGCGAGTGGTTTATAATTATAATTATAATTTTATGAGATTCAAAATAATACTCCTCTCCATTAACCCTGATTCATAATTAATTTAATAATTTATGTGCTAACTTAAAGTGATCCATCATTTAATTAACTAAAACCGATTTTTATTTATTTATCATAAACTACACATTGTCAATATTTTATAAAGAAACAAAGTTGTAATAATAAAATTTCTCATGAGGCTGAGGCTGTACTCTAATGGGCTCAGTGTTTTTTGAATTGTTGTCATTAGAAATCCAACAGAATTATTTCTTCAATACTAGTGACGTGTTTTAGTTTGTGCTTCTCATAATACATTTTAAGTTACTCAATTTGTCCTTAAACTACACAGTAAACTCAATAATAAGAGTTACTGATTAATAGATTAAGTGACGGCGTATTGCTAACGCCAAACGCTCCTACTCCTATTCCTATTCCTATTCCTATTCCTCATGATCCGTGAAGCGAATCCTACGGTTGAGCTACTGTTTAGAATTAGATGGTAACCGTTGGAAATTTGGTTTCTTTCACTCTCACATAGAATCTAATAATAATAAATTAATAACGCTGCCAAAATAGCCACATGACATTGTCAGAGAAGAGAAGAAAAGGAAGCGAGGTTAGGAGAAAAAGAAGGAAAACAAAAAGAAAAAGAAAAACACCGAAAAGGGTAAAAAGATTAGAATAAAGAGTGGCAAAGCAGGAAGGAGCCGAAGCCTGAAGCTGATGGGTCGCTTTTTAATCACTGCTCGAGTCGCTTTACTAAATTCCAGTCCCGACCAACCAAACCACACAAATTGCTTGCAAAATCTAAACCAAGAAAAAGATAACAAAAGCGGAGCTGCATGTTTATTGAGGATCTCTCTCTATTACTCTTGTTACGCTTGATCCCTTTGTTTCAGCTGTTCCTATAAATTCAGATACCATGCTGTCAGAATCATCATCTCAGATTTAAAGTATCTGCTTCCAAATCAAGTGCTGTTTTCTGCAATGTAAGTTTTTCTTTTTCTTTTGGGGGTTAGGTTGCAAATTGCAATGCATTCGGCTTGCTCACTAGTAACAGATCCCTGTAAAAACCCAAAAGGACTTATGATTCATAAATATGAATGCACTCTAAATCTGTGATGAGGGGTTGTGTTTTTAGATTCCTAACTGACCAGTGAAACCAAAAACTTTCTGCATGTTTCACTGGAATTTCTTCTCTGATTCGTGCCCACCTAGGATTCACGATCAGTCACTGCCACTTTTTTTTTTTTTGTTTCCTTCTTTCTTGTTGGTCATATGTAACTCAATTCAGGTTGCTTCTTGAATTCCAGCAAGCATTCACAAGATTAACTCTTATTTCTAGCTTCTTCAATCGAAGTGATTTACTTGTCAGATGTTTCCTTGGGTATTTTATTTTTCTCTTTCCAGTTTGATATTCGATTCCTTCGGGATCTGGGTTCAATCATTGCTATTGTGAGGAAAATTCTGCCTTTTTGCTCTCACTCTTTTTCTCCTCAATAATTCTGTTGAGATTTTGCTCCAAGTTTTTCTTTTCCCTGTTTGGCTGTTGAGGTTAGGAATCTGGGTACACTCTGGATAAAATATATAGCAATCGGTTCAGACGCAATGCTCTTTGCTATTCTTCTTGAAAGTCACCTTCATTCTTTATGTTTCTATTCTTTGACTATGCTCAAATCTAATTTCTTGTGTTTTCTTTCTTTAGATGAATCCTAGAAGGTGAGTTTGTGGATAAATCTAAATGCAAATTACAAGATAACAATGGAGCTTGTGCAAAACCAGTGAGCATAATGTTTTCTGATAGATTGGGGGCAGACGAATCAATTTGTCAAGATTTTGACAGTTTGAGTGTATCAAAGCGACTTGTTAGGAGCGTCAGTCAGAAGTTGAGGAAAAAGAATGTTAAAGGTGGAGGGGAAGAAGATGACACTGTCAAGGGAGTTTCTTTGAGATGCCTAACTCTGTACAGTAGAGGTGGGGGCTGCAAGGTAGGTGCTGACACTAGTGATGAATTTGGGGATTCAAGCAGTAGAAGGAGATCTAGTGCCAGTGAAGAAAGCAAGGGATATAAACCAATTTGTGGTCCTGAAGAAACTACTGTAGATTGCTTCTCATATGGGGTGAAGGAAAGGTTCTGGAGAAAACACAACAGAAAGGATTCTGAACTTGAAGAATCAATAAGAAACAGTAGAATGCATATCTTTCTTCCAGATGACATTCTTGAAATGTGCTTGGTCCGGCTCCCATTGACAAGTCTCATGAACGCTCGCCTTGTGTGCAAGAAATGGAGGTACTTGACTACCACTCCTAGATTCCTTCAAATGAGACGGGAAGGTTCATATCAAAATCCATGGTTATTTCTGTTTGGTGCTGTTAAAGATGGCTTCTGCTCTGGTGAGATTCATGCATTGGATGTGTCTCTTAATCAATGGCATAAGATAGATGCTAATTTGCTCAAAGGAAGGTTCATGTTCTCTGTTGCAAGTATGCAGGATGATATATTCATTGTTGGAGGATGTTCTAGCTTGACTAACTTCGGAAAGGTGGATAGAAACTCATTTAAGACACACAAAGGGGTGCTGATGTTTAGTCCCTTGACAAGATCTTGGCGTAAAATATCATCTATGAAATACGCTAGATCAATTCCTATACTAGGAGTTTGTGAGGTCAGTCTAGATTATTCAACGAGTCATGGCCATCAAAGTCGGCAGGATAGACGTTTTCCCAGATCAAGGATTGGTGGCGTTTCAGATGTCTATGAGGATCCTCATAAGCTTTCAGTGAGACGTCAGTGCAGATCTGCTTTCAATGAGAATGAGGCTTCATCTTTACCCAGTCGAAAGTCATACAAGTTCATTAAACAAAAAAGTGATCAGTCAACCTCAAAAGGTAGTAAAAGATTTGTCTTGATAGCTGTAGGAGGTCTGGGATCATGGGATGAGCCTCTGGATTCTGGAGAAATTTATGATTCCGTGTCAAATAAATGGACTGAAATCCAGAGATTACCTTTAGATTTTGGAGTTGCTTGTTCTGGGGTTGTTTGTGGCAGGATGTTTTATGTTTATTCTGAAACCGACAAGCTTGCAGCATATGACATAGAACGAGGTTTTTGGATTGCAATTCAAACGACTCCATTCCCTCCTCGTGTACATGAATACTACCCTAAACTTGTATCGTCTAATAGCCGTCTTTTCATGCTTTCAGTGTCATGGTGTGAAGGGGATGGTCAAATTGGGCGGCGAAACAAGGCTGTTAGAAAATTATGGGAGTTAGATCTCATGTATCTTACCTGGACGGAAGTCTCAGTGCATCCTGATGCTCCAATGGACTGGAATGCAGTTTTCGTGGCAGACAGAAACCTTATTTTTGGGGTAGAAATGTTCAAAATATTTGGTCAGGTGTTGAATTTCTTCACCGTATGCGATGTGTCTGATATGGCTAACTGGAGCCATATTTCAAGAAATCATGTTACCCATGAACTGGATGCTTCTTCATGCTTGACCAAATCAATGGCAGTTCTACACCTTTGAAGTCCTTTGCGTACTTGTGTGTGACAGTGGAATATCAGTTCTTCCACTAAGGTTGTTTCGAGATATAACATGGCCAGTAAGTCCTGCTTTCTATTCTATTTTCTGCGTGTAGTTGTACACGGGCTGTTCTTCTGCGGATTTCAGTTTCCAGGTTTCTCATGTACCTTTATATTTAATTCGTTTGACACCAATCAATCATAAAGTTGAATCTCTCCCTCACTTTGCACTTATACTTGTCCTGCTATCCATCCATCCAGTTCTGATTCTGAACCTGTCTCCGAAAATGTTTTAGTAAGCCCACCTTCTGACACCTTTGATCAAACTTCCCTAGAAATATGTGTTTGTTTTTAGTTGTCACACATAATATTATAGTTTCAATTGTTAAAGAAATTGGGCTAAGCTATATATACTTGAAAGAGTTAAGCATACACCAGTTAACAACCTAGGAAAAAAGCAAATACATACTCTACATAAATAATGCAAAATTGTACGTAGACTGGCGAAAATTGTATGTGAACAAAGACAATTGATTTGATTTGCATTATTGGGAGTCTTGGACATTCCAAGGGGGCACTACACGGAAATGATGAATGAATGGAACAGTGGAGCTTTAAGCTGCTTTACGAATTTCCGGGACCCCTTTACATTGAATGTCCTGATTAGTGATTACTTTGTCAGTGTGCACGCATAAAAGAACACCACGGTGAGAAGTGGGTGGTCCCTCGTAAATTGCTTATAAGAACAATGCGCTGATCTGCTGATCAGCATTCATAATCATGATGAACAAATGAACAGCTTTGTTTCCACATAGATCCATCTTTTTTTCCTTCTTTAGTTATACTCCAAGTTTTTAGGCTCTTATAGTTGCTATTTTTTATAATCAGATTGATGTCTTTAACTGCCCCTTATGATACTGTTGATAAAGTGTTGCCGTAACATAATTTAAAATATACACTAGCTCGTATCATGTGATATCTACATATATGTCATATGATAAGTGTTATTTTTACACCTTAAATCTATACTTTTATACGCTCTAGATTTCACTTCAATTTATACCTTCAATTAAATTCACTCAACTTTTTTGTGAATGACTCAGATTTAAATTAGAGTTCATATGTATAACATGATATATTTTAAAGTGTATAAATAACATTTCTTTTGTCATATTACAAAAAGTTGAACTATGAAGACCTAATTAATTGAAAAAAAAAGTATTAAAATTATAAGGACATGATGGATGAGCATATTTCTTCAATAAATAACAAGGTACGGAATGCAAAATAGTGACAGAATTATGATGAACAAATGAACAGCTTTCAGAACTTTCAAAAAGAATGGATATTTTGTGTACAACAATATCAACCGCAGTTGGCGATGCATATCAGACGATAACCATAGATAAACTCCAAAACTGCTTCCAACAAATGAAAATTACATACAGTATGTTTTTTTTTTTTTTTTTTTTGAGGTAACAATCAACTTTAGAGTGAAGCATCTGGAAGAGGAGGCCTATCCCATGTTCGGAAAGATGCCTGAAAAGTTGGGTATCTTATCAACATGCTTGAGAGCACGCTCAGCAATCTGCCGAGTTCGATAGTCACCATGCTGGAAGGCGTCAACAAGTGCAGTGCTCACATTTTGATCTCCGGAAACTTCATAAGCTATATCCTCAGTTCGCAATAGTCTCTCAACTGCCCAAACTGCTCTCCTCCTCAGATTGTCTGACCGTTTCTCAAGTAACACATCAAGTATAGGCTTGATTCCCTCTGTGTCACACAGCACCATTACCCCCTGTTCAATATCAACTCCATCATCTAACAAAGTAGATAAGGCTGCAAGTGCTGCCTCAACCACATTCACATTTGTGTGGTCAAGTAGAGCTACCAACTTACTGACTGCCTGCCCTTCCAAGAGGCAAAATGTTTCTTTTAATGAACACATCCCTCGATGGAGCCTACACAATCCTGTTATAACAGGCTGTTTACTGAAGCATGGAAAAATTGAAGCGCAAAGACCAGGTGATGGCACCTCAGGCAGTTTTGTTAAATTTTTAGATTCTTGTGATAAATTCTCCAAAGCTGTAGCAGAAACCATCTGTACATTATCCAGTCCATTGGCCTGAAGCAGATCAATAAAGTGTGCAGCAAGACTGTTCTCACGACAGAGTGCAATGGCATCAGGCTCATCAGCCAAGACATAGGTAACCCTTGAAAGAATTTTCACCAGCCCTTCAAGATATGGTGTCACAAAGCGGCTGCCTCTGATCTCCCCCTGCCTGATACTAATCACTCTGGAGATGACCAGCTGAAAGGCACCTTCATCTAGCATCTGTCTTGTAAGGCCCAAATCCCTCTCAGGTAGATCAGCTAGAAGGCCAACAGCTGCTGCTTGTTCTTCAGAGATCCCTATATTTTCTGATATGACTTTAATTAGACTGCTGAGCTGTCCTACTGAACCACGCAGTGCATCAGCTAGTTCCTGACCCATGTGTGGGGACAGATTCTGAAGAAGTTTTATGGAAGCTACACGCAGATCTTTCTGTGGAGCCTCAATGAATTGAACCAGACTGATAGTGGCACCAGAGCTTTTGATAGCGGCAACAACACTCGGAACAGTAGTTTGAGAACTAGTAAGTCCAACAAGAACCTGGAGAAGTTTGCACTCAATAGCTGGACCAGTGTTGCTAATGAGATGGAGTAGATTATGAACTATGTCCTCTGAAACCAGAGTCTGGTGATCAGGTCCAACTGGAATGGAATCAAAGTCATCTCCTGAGTAGACAACATTGGCAAGGATTGTAGCAGAGACCTCTTTCAGTCGCATGGGAAGCTGATTAGGACCCACTGCAAAAAGGTCCTTGACAAGCGGAGAAAGTATTCCAGCCTCTATCAAAACCTTAGCACTAGGCTCACATGATGATATCTGATTTAGAGCTTTCAGAGCAGCTTCTCTTGACTGCAAATTACCACTTTTCATGATATCGATCAGAGATGAACCGACAGTTTTAGCAACAAGGACTTTTACATCATTGTTCAAAACCAGCTCACCTAGGTATCCAGCCATGGACAGTTTGATTTCTGGTGGACCTGCAAACATTCCAAAAAGAAGATAATGGATTGATACTTACATAGAGGAATATAGAGTTATACAGACAACAAAAAGTCTTACTCCAAGTACTTAAGATCAATAATGCAAATAAATTAATCAAAATTCAAAACTAAATGGACTTGTTTTGCTCCACAATACAAGTTATATAGGATTACGTTCTCTACAATTTTCTTGCGATTTTATAGAAGAACAAAAAACATAAAGATAATTACACAAATTATCTTTGTCAATCTTCAATACGAAACTTCTTTGAATATTTTCAAAAAAATCATGTTACCCATTTCATATGATCATTGGAATTGTCAGACTAAATAATATTCCAAAAAAGGGGGCAAAAAGAAAAACCCATGCAAACTATTTTCACAACAATATCTGATGGTTCAGCAAATTACTCTCTTGTGAGAATTCACCAAATGGTGCATAAATTACCCAAGGAATAGGGGCACAATTTGAGACAAATTCTGAAGGAGTGTAAGCACCTTCAAGAAGCTGGTTCAGAAGAGGCCGCAGTCTACCATTTTCAGCCATCTGCCGCACATTATTCTCACACTTCTCCAGATTCTCCAGTGTTTTATCAGCCTTTTCAACGGTGGAAAGATCTTCTGATTTGCTGCTTGTCATTCCAACTAATATAAGAATAGCTCCATTGATTGAACCAATCTTCTCACACAGGGTTTCAGATTTTGAGAGTTCATAAAGCAAAGAGACAGCTTCCTCTCTTTCTTTAGAAAGCTCATGGGAGAGGAACTTCACTACTGTGCGCACAGTATCCCCCTCAGCCAAAATTTCCTTTGGAGCAAAGAGAAACTGTTAACAAGCAGCTCCAACGGAATACATGCTGATACTATCAATCAATCTAGAAACTAAAAAGCAAAAAAAGAAAAGATAACCAGCAAACCTGCGACAACCTTATTCTCATCATCTTCCTCCACCACAGTTCTAAGGGTTTCCAAAGCTCTAGAACGAACCTTTCGGCTGCTGCTCTTCAACATGTCAACAATCATAGGTATAAGCCCTGCATTACGGACAACATGCTTGTTGGACCGACTTCTTTGGCAGATGTGTCGGACATACAGTAAAGCCTGCAGAGTTTCATTTTCTGGACTTCCCATATTCAATGATCGCTGAGCCATGTCCAGCTGTGCAGCTTCATTCCTGGCAGTCCACTCTTCAATGGTGTTACGCAAAGCTATACTGGGATTCAGTTCTGTGCTTCTTAGTTCTTTTAATGTCAAAGGGCAAACTGGTTTGCGTCCACTCTCCCTGCATTCCTTGAACCACTTTTCAATTGCTTCACGTTCGAAAGTCTGCCCATTTTCTAAGGTAACAGGATCGTGCATAACTTGCTTTGTTAGAGGACATACGAAGGCATCATAAATAGGCTCAATATGCATCCTCTCAAAATGATAGCTCTCATCTGACTGGCTGCCAGGATCATTACTTGCATCCCAGCTTGCAGCCATCGTATCCCGTTATCTATTGTGACAAAGAATACAGTATTAAGATAATTGGCGAAACTTACAATGAATGGTAGTTCAAGAGTAGTGCAGTAATAAAGGAGTGAAGAAAGTTTGATGTAATCAAATTCATGCTTTGGTTAAGAAACATTATCTGCAAAAATGGCCCAGCATCGGTGGGGATTCATAAAATACAGTATTGAATAATCCTGCCTACAATATGGATATTAATCCTGAGCTCGCAACGGAAAAGTAGAAAAAAAAAAAATCAAATTGAAACGCAAAATCAATTATTTGAAAAGGTAATTAAATAAGATGGATTCACAAATACTTGAGTTGTGAAGCAAAGGAAGTCAAAACCCCTCTGATCGTTGCTGTCTATTTATTAATTCATCCAATAAATTACCAGCTAGACCATGAGAAAATAGACAACAACAAAAAAAAAAAGTTGCAATCGTCCAGTATTCATAATTAAGAATCAAGTTATGAAGATCTCCAAGTTTTCGCATATTCCGTGCGTTCAGAGAGGGGGGGAGAGAGAGAGAGAGGTACAAATGAGTCCAATTTACTTATAATTTGAACTATGTTTGCAATTGAGGGATGCTCTAAGTAATTGAGCTCAAATCAAACAAGAGGTATAGAGAATTTCAAACGAGTTGGAGAAGAGAAGAAGCAAAAGAGGTAAAGATAGAAAGAAGATCTTAATATAATAGTTGGACTGAAAACAAGAGAGTTAGATCATGAAGAAGAAACGTACCTTGGCCTAGTTGTTAGAAACAGCTGTAAATGAAAACCCTACTTTCTAGTTTGACAATTAAAGAAAGCCCTCTGTAAATGGATTCCTCCACGAAAGTTGATTAGGCTACATATTTGGTATTTGTTTCATTCATGGTGAAGAGTTGGAATTTGGAAGAGATGAGAGGGAAAGAGGAGATGTGTGATTGTGAGGGTGAGGGAGTAGAGCACACAAAAGAATCGAAAACAAAAACAAAACACATGCAGCAAATTGGGAAGGGTAAGGCCCGACTCCGACTCAGAGACAAGGTTGACTCAATGCGAGTAGTCATCAGCTCCCATAGAGAGAGAAGGTGGCGGAGTGGAGCCACTTCACCCGCCACTGACCCCACCACTCTTCATTTTAAACCACAAAACTTTATATTCTTTTAAAATTTTGTATGTGTAATTTTATTCAGAAAATTATCGTTTAATTTTAAAGATTAATTTAGATGTGAAATATCTAAAATATATATTAAAATTTTAATTTTAAAAATAAAAAAGCAAAACAAATAAATTTGTTAAATTTTTCAGAGAATAATTTTAAACAAAAAACTAAAAAATTTCAACTAATCAGCCATTTAACCCCTTCATTACAATGGTGATATATATATATAGGAAAGAAAGAAATTACTAAATTTAAATATTACTGAATTTATAAAATCCCACTGCTGACACCGAGACCGGAGCTCTGCTAAAGCTGCTTGTGAAATCGCATGGAAGAAGAAGATCAGAGACAGAGTTTTGGAAACAATGAAGAAACACGACAACGGCAAAAGGATATAGAAAAGAAAGAAGAAGAGCTGCAGCATCGATCACTACTGCTTCAAGTTCAAGCTGGAGCGCAAAATAAACTTGTATTGCAATTTCTGGATTCTATGCATAAACTACCTAACTCTATTTCAACACTTGAACAGGTACAAAGATTAATACTCGTCGAACGGAAACCAAGTTAGGACATTATTTTTACGCCACTAATGACTGCTAGGTATTTCAAGATTTTCTTCTTTTTTTTTTTTAAAAAAAAAAAAGTACGACAAGAGTATCAATTTGTTCATTAGGTTGCAGGTGATTGACTGAAACTGGTTAAACAAGATAAACGAAGAGGGGAAAGTGAATTTACGTTGTATAAGAACAAGAATAAAGCCAGTCAAATTTGACATCTATGTTCAAAATGTATCATTTGTCATCTTGTTCCATGAATCAACACACAAAACAGAAATAAGAAACCCGGTGCTTCATTCAAATCCTTTGAGGAGTGTAATTCAAATTATACCTTCCTATCTATGTTCTATTTTAAATTCATGTATGCATTTAGTCATGATCAACTACCGTACAGTTTTTTTTTTTAATTTCATTTTCATCAATTATATGAAATAAGTCAATCACTGATATACAAATACCTCTCATCAAGCTCTTGCCTCCTAGTACAACCTTTGATTGACACGCATATCCGAAGAGTTTGAATCCAAACGTTTTCTTTAGAGATTAGAATACTACAACTTAAACATGATGTTAAGTGACGATGCCTGATTTGGTCCGAAGGAGAGAGATGGGTTGAGTGAAGTCACTTGCAAAGGTATATGGCCAAGGTCGGGTGCTTACCCGAGCTTCGATGTTGAAGTTAATAACAAATCTGATATGAAATAGGAGCTTTATATATCTTTTTGTCTTGTCTCCAAACAGTCCCCTTTTTACTTGTCGTTGGCCCTTATTTATAGGGAGATTTCCGGGTTTAGAAGATCCAGGAAATGGTTTCAAATATGGGCTTGGTGATAGTGGGCTTAAATCCCTATGGGCCGAAATATTGGGTATCGACATTAAGGTTGTTCCTGAAATGAAAATAGCACATTTAGATTATATTTTAAGTAGCATGCCAACTTTTTCTCATGTTCTTGTATAATTGATTGAAGAAACTGTTGAGATGACTGTTGCAAAGGACTTGCCTGGACTTCAAGATGATGAACAAGTAAGCATTCCACAAATGTTATATCTATTACTCTACACTTTGGTCTCTCACAACGGGATTCTTATTTCAGCACATGCACTAGAATGATACTCTTTCATTGGCTTGCTAATGTCATTGTTATCGTGACTCATGAGTTTACACATTGAATAGATTATTGCAATTGGTTAGTTCAAACATTTTCTTTACTAAATAATGTATAATTTTCAAATGATTCACTGTGTGTATTATTTTGTGCTTATTTAGATTCAAAAAGAGTGATCCAAGTCCTTGCCATTTTTTGGAATTTTAATTTCCTTAGAGCCACCCAATTGTCATTTGAGAAAAGGTGTAAAACAGAACTCGAGATCTTACTTCTCGACACTTTCTTTGCATGTGGTTTTAGTCATCTGTTTATGCTTCACAGCCAAGATATAATACATTATGTCAATCAAAATCTTTGCAGTGCTAAAGACACTTGTAGAAATTGTAAACATGCAGTCATCGTTGCTATATTCTTTTCATCAATTTCATAAAGAGGTGGAGAGATAACAAATGGATGAAAAAGTAGCAACTCTTTTCAGGTATAAAAACCTTGACTCCCTCTACTGGCTNCTTTGCATGTGGTTTTAGTCATCTGTTTATGCTTCACAGTCAAGATATAATACATTATGTCAATCAAAATCTTTGCAGTGCTAAAGACACTTGTAGAAATTGTAAACATGCAGTCATCGTTGCTATATTCTTTTCATCAATTTCATAAAGAGGTGGAGAGATAACAAATGGATGAAAAAGTAGCAACTCTTTTCAGGTATAAAAACCTTGACTCCCTTTACTGGCTATCTCTCACTGAAATCAGGGCTGTACATAAACAAAACAGTATTGACATAATTTGGTATGTGAAATAATATTTACTTGTTGATTTTTTTCAAGGAACATCTATTTATATAAAAAGATATAAATAATTACAAAAAATGTCTATATTTCTGGTTCAAGGCAAAATAATTCAAACTAGTGATACTTGTAACAAAGACTTTGCATGCTCCTGTCCATCAAATTAGGAGCATCATTGTACATACACAGATCAAATTCATCTCCCCCCGGCCAAAAAAAAGCAAAAAAAAAAANAAAAAAAAAAAAAAAAGGAATCCAGAACAGTAAATAAGGTGAAAAGACAATTCAGTTTTTCTTGAACTAATACATCAGCGAAATACCACACCATTCAACCGTTTAGGCGTTTAGCTTTACTTCTAGCTATACACAAATAAATTAGCTATCATGAAAAGCAAGGCAATGTGATGGACAGAAAACCAAGAATAACTAAGCAAGTTTGGATTAAAATGCTTAGAATGCACTCCAATTATCAGAACCTTTCTTTGGAGAGCGACTATCTGAAGAGACCTTAAATGGGCCAGAGGAGCCGAATGGATCAGAGTCGTCAAAAGAGAATGCACCACTGTGGCCGAAATCCTTGCTGCTACTTATTGAGTCAAATCTTGTAAGCCTCTCGCGACTGTTGCCAAAATCTTTGCTGCTATTTATGGAGTCAAACCTTGAGAGCATTTCAGGATTGTAGCCAAAATCTTTGCTGCTACTCATGGAATCAAACCTTGTGAATTTCTCATGGTTGTAGCCAAAGTCTCTGCTGCTACTAACAGAGTCAAATCTCATAAGCCTCTCAGGTTGTGGAGAATATCCACTGTCAGGCATGCTGAATGAATCAAACCTTGACATGTTATCAAAGAAATGATCCCCTGCCTCACTATACCTTGGAGAGTTTCCAAATTTGGAAAGTGGAGTTCCGGGCACCGAATCATCAAAGGTGAATGGGCTTTTAGTCTGAAACAAGCCATCTGTATGTGTAGATCCTGTTCTAACTGGGTTTATACCAAAATCACCAGATTTAAAGAAATCTCTCTGCTTCTCCAGGTCAGAGTCCTACAGCATAGAACCAAGTATCAAAAATCTATTAGCTATACATCAATTATTTTCACACAGATTCCAGATATGACAGGGTCATATTTGTGTCGTGAAATTCTAAGCAAATATTTATTCTTTATATTCGATAACAGAAATCTTTGACGCTCAAGATGAAGAATCTTTTCTTAAGAGTCATGCAACACAAATCATTATTCTTTCTAATGAGTAGCTGATTTAGATAAGTCAACCCCAGATTGGAACAATCTATAAGTTAAACATAGTAGATTAGACAGTAGACACAGATTACATTGTCTTCTATTACAGATATACGCTAGGAGAATAACACTAAGCACATCATGTGAAAGTAGAAATCAGACATATAGGTTAGATGGAAGGTACATGTGTGGAGTATATAACATGATCTACTTTAAGATGTATCTAATGTTTGCAAAGTAAATAAGAAAAATGGATATGCCATGGGAGGAATCCTGTGTGTCATTCCATTCCAAGAAGGAACAGATATGTTCTCCATGATTTTCAACAATTCAACATAAGATTAATAATATATCTACATTACTTTTCATAAGATAAAACCTTCTCAAAACCGAGACTAACTTGGTGATGACGAGCATAATTTTATTTAGAATGAAAAACAGCAGTATAAAGAAAAGCTAAGTATATCGGGAATTACCTTGGTATTAACACTGTTAAAACCCCAGACTGAGTCCACATCATCATTATTGTCAAAGGCACCCCATGTTGATTCATCAAAACTTCTGTTGGCAGAGATTAATAACATCACAGTTACCAAATGCACTACAGTCAGAGCTAAGCATGGAGAAAGAGAGAGAACACCCCCAAAAAGGATGCAGAAACACACAAATCAACCACTAACTGACATTTGGCCAGGAAAAAAAAAACCCCTCACAGGTATGATCCTCCCCCACCAAACCCCCCTCACCTAAACAAAAAAAGAGAAAAAGAATTACCTGTGTGTTTCTGCATCTGCTTCAGAACTTTTTCCAAAATGAATATTTGAAAATTCTTGAGAGGGGCTCTCTACAGCTGTTCTTCCAGCCGGACTATCATGAGGGCTTCTTGTTAAGTCATCTTCACTGTGTGTGTATGCCAATTCACCATCAAGTGTGTAATCGCCATTACTTATAGAATTTTCTTGCTTTCCATTTGTATTCATTGATGAACCATGGATTGAATTATCATCAGTCAAATTTTGTTCAACAAATGTGGCTTTTGGCTTTGACGAGACATTTTTCACATCAATAGTGAGATCATTGACAAATCCTGGCAGTAAATAATAACTAAAGGAAATTACTTCACGGAAAAAGTGAACATAGAAAATCCTGACTTGAAAGCATATGGCGTACCTTCATCTTCAAATTTATCCCAATCTTCATCCCAATCAGCTGCTCCCTCTGGAATTCCAGGTTGCCAACCTTATAATTCATAGGGTTCATAATCATGCATGATCCCAATTTTAGTTAGAAACAAAGAAGATGGCACTCAATTATAGCAATTTCCAGCATTGTAAAGTAATCTATGTAAAAATCCACTTTCCAAGAAAAAGGGCACAAAGGCAACATTGCAGTGTATGTGTAAAACAGCACCAGGGAAAAAAGAGGTTTTTTCAAAAAGCTATTCATTTGTATGAATAACAAGTAGAGGTTTAAAAAAAAAAACGTAAAAAGTTTAGCAGCCAGTTGATAAGCAACTCTTCTAATATTAGCACAGATCCATTAAGAGATGCAAGTTTCCAAATTTAAGAAAAACTGGATGTTAAAGAGGCTTCCACTAGTCTTTTTTTCTTTCTTCCACAAGTTGATTAGCATGAAATAACATAGGGAACAAGAAAAAGATTCGCATATCACACAGAGAAAAAGGAATCACAACAAATTGATTTAGCAAGAAGCCACAAGTGATATAGAGAGAAGAGATGAGATTAAAGTTACCAATAGGAAGCTCAACCATTGCAATTGACTTCACATCTATGCCACGTTTCTTGCATCGTTCAGCTAGAGCCTTCAATAACTCCTCAAGATGTGACTGTATACGATCAGCACGGACCTAATGAGGTAGCAAAATATTAGTAACAGACAACTTAACATTAGATGTACATCTTATTTAAATGGTTCTAATTACCTGAAGAATACCATCTGTGCTGCCTCCTTGCTCCATTTTGACAATAGCCTGCTGCAACTCCATCTTTCTTTCCTACAGATGTACTAACTAATGCATAAATGATGCACTGAAATTTTAAAATGTAAAGAAAAGAGAAGAAAAAAAACACACAGCAGGAGTGAAAGAAATAACCAAGTTATTTGATAGAATACAAAAGAAACATTTATCTTGGGTCGATTCCAAAATAAAAACAATTCCTAATAGCCAGTAACATCGTCAACAACTGATAATCTATGAACTTCTGAAGGAAATTGTGAAGAAAAAAAAAAAGGCACATATTTTGGTCGAAAAAAGGAGTTTGTGAAAAGGCTGCACCCTAAACTTCAGCTGTAAGAGAAAGGGAGCTTGTGTGGCACACATTTTCTCCAAGTCAAATTTCATGTGATTCCATTTGATTTACTGCATTCTAACTACCCATTTAAAAAAAATAAATTGAGTATGACATATTAAGTTCTTCACCCAACATGAATACTCGTGACATATATTTACAGAGCAAAGGAGGAGAGATTGGGGCATGGGAATCCCTTCCCCTTGATATGATCCAAAGCTTATCACAGAATGGGAGGTACACATACAAACACCTATCAAAGCAGAAAATGTTTCCAATGTATAGAATACTGAATCCAAATATGTCAATAGCTCCCTCACCCTTACAAGGAATCTATTCAACGCATAAGAATAAAGAGTTTCTTATTACCTGTATATCACGAAATTTAGCCTCTTCAATAGACAATTTGGATGCTATCTCTGCTACCTGTTTGTACTTCTCTTCATATTTTTTGGCCAGTGACTCTGCCTGCAAGCTACCATCAAATGAGAGCCCAATTCTTTTCAAATCTTAAACTTCCATCATATTTTCAGAAAAATAACATACCTCACGCTTGTCTGCAGATGCCCTTTCGGTAATCTCATTTAGTCGATTATCACATCTAGTTTTATATAGAACCTGATTGAAGAGTAACCAAAAAGATATTAATTAAAAAAAAAATAGACAAAAGTCATCAAAAGGTTTATGTAAGTGCCAAATATATATGTGTGTGTGGGAAGCAATTATTAGGTCTTTATTAGAGTTTAGTTGTCTTTAATTAGGTATCAACTTAACTTGTAAATTTTTTTTTCTTTTTTGTTTGGGGGAAGGGGGGAGAGAACTTGAATTGCAATGTAGTTCCCTCATTTAATGGTCCAAGTTCATGCAGTACAATTTAGTCGAAATTTCCAATCCTTCTATGTATATATAGTACTGCTATTTATCCCAAGATTTTAGAGAAGACATGTAACAAATGGATTTACATGATACATGCCATCAACTAAACAAATAGATATGTTCTCATAGGACAAGTCCATTTGGGATCAATTTTCACTCTGATTTTCGTTATAAACAGCATTATTCATACACACACTGATGCACATTTCAAAGAGTTAAAAAGTTGAGAATAGAAATTTGAGTTAATTTTGTGTTTAAACTCTTGCAATTCAAGCTCCTTCCTTCTTCTTCTCCTTCCCCTCCTTCTCCTCCTCCTCTATATGCTACTATTCAGCCATTTGTGCCTATCAGTCTTCACAGCATTATAACTATCCATCTTCTATAAACCATATATTTTCCTTGCTTTTGTCACATAAAATCCTCAACTGTAGCCATCTAAAATCCTCAAAAAGCACTGCTTGTAGGATTCCAGCCATGGTTTCTTATAGGAAAAAAAAAAGATCCTCTTCCCCTTAAACTACCTCACCACAAGTCAGTCCCAGTCCTTAAAATCCAGGCTTTAAGTCACTTGTTAAATATGCATGTCTGGGCAAGGTATATAGGCTTAAAAACTCATCAGTTTGATAACCATGTGGCACTACAGAAAACACACAATACAAACTTATATAGCAGTATCATCCCTAAGAAGCACAGAAACAGTAGTTTGGCTGCTGTTCTGGTATCAGAAACATCATGGGAACCTTCTGCATCCGGAAAACATTAATGAATAATTCCTTTTTTTCATCAAATTTTTGAATGGAAACATTTCGCGCAACATTGAAACAGGTTGAACCATTTCAAAATGCACTCAAATGCACCAAAACTGCTTTGAAAAGCTGATAAACAATCGTGAAATATTCTGAAACTTGGCAAAATACACCTAAGTACATTAAGATAGCTCTAAAATGTGCCAAAATGTTTGGATTTTAATTTTGTGTTTTGAATATTAACATATATTGCACAATATACATTATATATTAATTACAACACAACTTATAAATTTTTACATATCCCATTTACCTTTACATGGTTTATCATAGTGAACTGGTTCTTCAAGCTAATTCAAACAATCAGATGCACTAATTCTTCCACAGAATATCTATGTCACTCCTTCCACATGGTTCAATAATCAAGTTCTTTATAACATGAGTGGCATGCTAGTTCTGCAATTACCCATATATAAAGCAGGTTTACTTTCAAGCAGGCCACCAGCATGTTCTAGTCAGCCTTCATTAGTTAAAATTAATGGATATAAACAGATAGTTGATCTCAACCATATTAAACCTTAAACATGTGACATCAGTTCAAAAACCAAAATAAAAGATGGGAACATGATATAAACTACTCACTAGTTCCTGCATTTTGTTGCGGTAGAACTCAATCTTCTCTTTTGAATCCAAGATCACATTCTCTGTTTCTTCAGCCTATGACAGCAAAGAAATTTATCATTTTAATTTGAAAGATAATATGTTTTCATTCAATGACATAATCTTAAAAACTATTTCTATCAAAAATATTTAGTGTACCATTTTCTGTAAAAGATACACAACCTAAGTTGAATCTCAGATCTTTTTGTCATTTTTTTTTTTTTAATAATAATGCAAGTGTTGATGTCACAGTTTGATCCATAAACTGAGGAGAGGGAAAAAATAAAAAAAAGGCAAAACAAATACCTTTTCCCCTGCAGTTGTTGCCTCTTGAGGCTTTGAATTCAATACATTCTGCTCGCCATTATCACCTTTATTCAAAAAGGAATGCTCCAACACAAGTGCTCCTGACTTTTGCTGATTGGGTTGCACTGTACCATCAGCCCAGGGAGAAGTTCCTTGTACCGGTGGCCTCAAGCCAGCTGCAGCTGCCACTGGCCGGGCACCTGGCATCACTGGTTGTTGCTGAAAACCTAGTTACAAATAAAGAGCAAAAATTTCATCAAGAGACACTATATGAGAGAAAAGGAAAAGAAATTTTAAAATACTAAAAAAAATGTGAAAAATTACCTGGACCTATACCCCAAGTTGCATTTCCTTGCATATTTTTTGGATGACCTGTCATAGACAGCAGTGTCTCATCAAACATAACATTACTTGGAAGAGAAGGTGGAATAGGGCGACCTTCCCTGTATCGCTCCATCAAATAGAGAGCAAAGCAAAACTCCTTCAAAGAAAGCATGCTATCATTATCCTGATCAGATAAGTCCCACACCTTCTTTAAGACCTCTGCAGAAAGGCCACAAAGATATTATTAAGCAATTGTGATTGAAGAAATAATATAAAGTCTCCCAGAAATCTGTCCAAAAAAGTTCCAATAGGCAGAAAACAGACAGGTACCTCAAAAGAAATCCAGAAAAGGGGGGGAAAATCATAAGCAATTAAACTTACTAACACCATTATCTTAATGGTGTAACATGTTCCTGTGAGCAGCTTTTAATTTCTATTAGCCTGAATTTGGGAACTTTATCAGCAATACCAAGATTTCAACTAATTAATATTGGGTGTTTAATTTGAGGAACACCATAAATTATAGATGTCCATTATTCCCAATTCATGCCAAAGCTTGAAAAATACACCATTCATCTAAGATGAAACACGAGGATATGGAATTGATAGTTCTCTTGCTTCATAAAAATAATTTATTTCTAAAATATGGACTTGATCTGACATGTAATCACCTGTCACCTACCAAATTACTGTACCACCTGTCACTTATAGAACAGCAAAAGGATCAGTTAACACACCACTGTACCAAAATCCATAAACAGTACATTTAACAGTTGGGAGGACAAAAACATTTACCTATTGGTAGTCTCCAACTTAAAAATAGACTGCGAGCCTGCTCCCCAGTGATCTTTCCATCCCTATCGGTGTCTACTTCCATAAACACCTTTGTATACTTTTGCACATCAGATGGTTTCATTTTTGGCCAAGGAGGCTGTGAACTATCAGAACTACTATTTCCAGTTCCAACTGATATCCCAGATGATGTAAATGAAGAAGAAGCAGGTGTTGAAATCTGTTGGCTTGGATTTGATGGTGACTGCGGCCTCTGAAACTGACTGCTTAGTGGCTGCATTGAGAATGCATTCTGTAATGAATCAAGTGCACTGTGCTTACTAGCAGGTTGGGCACCACTGGAAATTGGAACAATGGCTGATGAGGCAGCTGGGCTGCTAGCAGAATAACTCTGCCCAGGAGGTTCTTGTTTTGGTGTAGTTGAGGCAGTAGTGTATACATCATTGCCAAAGCCTAAATTGGAAGGGAATCCATTTCCAGAAACAGCTAATGCTTTAGTGTTGATATTTGTTGGCTGGGACATCAATGAGAATGGAGCTTGTGATATTGATGTGGATGAGGGCACTGATGGAGGCATACCTCCAGGCCTAGGAGGAACTGAACCAGTCCTTCCACTATTCCAATCATTTGATATGCTTGAGTTTGACATATTGTGACCCGCCATGCCAACCCCTCTAGAAAGATCTGGACCAGCAATACCCTGTAGTGGACGGGAAGCACTACTTGCAATGGGTTGAGGCGGTCTCATGGTCAGATTTTGCTGGGAAGGAATCTGGCTGACAATTGAACCTGATAATCCTTGTCCTCTATAGGAAAAAGTTTGAGATGATGTTGGTGCAGTTGCTCCCATCAGTGGAGCAGAAGCAGCAGCCACAGGATTAGGTTGTGGTGGAGGTATAGCAGCAAGATTAATCTGTGGTGCAGGGATCTTAGCTGCAGCAGGACCATATAATGCTGCCTTCACCATATCAGGTGTTAAATCTCTCTTACTCTGTGCCACGGTTACTAATTTGAGAGCATTAAAAAACTCTGCCCGCCCAAGGAAACCAGTTTTGGCCTGATCAGCATGCATCCATATCTGTAGCTCATATAACAAAATATTGATAAGGAATTAGCCAAACCAAGAAGCAGTATGCTAACAAAAGGAGGGGGAAAAAGGAAGCATTATGCTTAATCAAATTTATAGATTCATCCTACTGTCCAATATGCAATAGAGGAAAGTCACTGAAAAGAATGAGAAAGACAAAATGCCTAGTTTCCCTGCCTTCTGTGGCATAGTTGAAATGGCTTTCAACGATCCAGATAGATACAGGACACAACCTTCAAAA
Organism: Cercis canadensis; assembly: GCA_003255065.1. Classification (NCBI taxonomy): domain Eukaryota; kingdom Viridiplantae; phylum Streptophyta; class Magnoliopsida; order Fabales; family Fabaceae; genus Cercis; species Cercis canadensis. Next base: position 333,510 of record QAOA01005636.1, read on the forward strand.
GCAAACAAATAAAGTTGGAGATAATAACTAAGGATCTGAACATCGAGAATCCTGATACCTTCAGAGCCAATCATATCAAGCAGCAACAGTTTACTGCTTATATACTTGCATTAAAAAGTATTAACTGGCACCTTCTACCCCTTGGGAATCAAGTGTTGGAGGAAAAGATCATGAATTCAAAAGCAACTGAGTGGCTGTGTTCAGACTACCAACCTAAAATAACGTCTACAAGGTGTAATGAACTCGTTAGTTTTTGAAGCTCATATTAACAGAAAACACCTGGTCCCGCTATATTAGGTGAAAACCTTTATAAAGTTTAGAAGCCCTAACAACAAGTCAAGCTCAAGCATGAGGCTGGAAATTCTTCCAGTCATCCTTTTCCTTTTGCCTGGTTGTGGGAACAATCATGATCAGCATGAAAAAGATCTCTTGGAATTTTAAAAATCACTTTCATCAACTTATCTGAGGAGATCACTAGTTCAACTTCAACAGCATTCTAAAAGACGAGACGGCATCTCTAATACACACAATTAGGTCATTCAGACCAGATGTAGGTTCAGCCTTTGACATGTTGGGAAACATCAATCTTCAATCTTTTAACAAAAATGAATCCACGATGCTGATTTTATAACTAAAAAAAAAAGGGAAAATAAATAAAACTGATGCCAGAAATAAATTCTTAAGTTAGAAAGTAACCTGAGCAAGAACGTTCTTATGCAAATTGGATCCCTGAAAGAAAGCGACAGCTTCAGCTCCACTGATTCTGCCATCCCCATCTAAATCTGCTCTCCTGAAATACGCTTCGAACTGATCCATATTCGCCCCCGCCATCCTATAATATCTTCGACAAGTTTATTCTTCAACTGCTCAGATTAGATCGAACCACCACCAAACAATCTAGAACCCAGAATCCCACGAAAGTACAAACATGAAGCAACTCAATCCAATTTGGGATGACAATTTGCACAAAATAAGAAACCCTCCACTACGTAGTCGACCAAATGAGTGAAGGATAAGTATGGATTTGTAGCGTAAGAGCGATGGAATTGATGAATGGCTCGTTGGCTTTCAGAATCGGAAAAATATACATATATATTCCTCAACGGTGATTTCAGATGCTACGTTGTGAATTCGCAGATTTTCTTTTCTTTACTGGCGATTTTGCTTCAGATGTGGCGTGTTCTACCCCTTTCCCACAACCGCAGCAACAGAAGCTGTTCCTCAACAGCAATTTTAATAGTTCATTTGCCGTGGGTTAGTTTGGAGAATGAAAGAGGATGGAAAGAGAAGGCTTCATTTCGTCCAAGTTCAAACCATACATACATTTTGCCCTTTTACTCCCCTTTCAGCTTTTTTTTTAATAAAAAAAACACACATTAAATATACAGTAATACGGAGCTATATTTTTTTTATGTGAAAATATATAGAATATGGGATGGATAATACATAATAGCATCACCATATTATTTATTCATGGTGTGTATTTCATTGTTGAAATAAATAATGTTGTAAGTATTTTTTTGTAAATTTTATGATCCAAATAATTATTATTTATAAACCTTTATGATCTCACTTGCTAACTTTTTTAAAAAAATAAAAATAATAAAAGGAAAAACCACAAAGATGTTAGGATCTTGCCATATGGGTTGTAGATTACATTATCACAAGACCCTTTTGGCAAAGAGATAATTTTCTAACAAAAATGAATATTTTCAAAGTACTATTTTATACAATGCTACAATTATTGATACTTCAACCAAAAAAATCCTAAAGCAATATGACTTGTTATAAGTATGAAAAGTCTAACTCCATCTAAAAAGTGATGTCAGACCAAAGTTCGTTTGTTACAAAAAAAAAAAAGTTTGAATCTTTAATTAAATAATATACCCAATGAGCTATATGATTATTAAGTTTGTATATGTTATTATAATGTCTAAACATAAATAAAACAAACAATTTCTTCATATCCCTCCTCCCTTTTTTTCTTTAAGATTAAGATCTCAAAGGATATTTTGATGACTTATATGATTTTTTCATACATATAATTAAATTTTGGAAAATAATTAAATTATTTATATGTGATTTTGATTTTATGAAATGATGATATTGTCGTGTACAAGCTTGTACAATTTTTTTAAATTTTAGTTATATTTTAAAATAATGAGAAACAACTTGTAAAAAAGTTTTAAATATAAAATTACAATTCACTTAATTATTGTTGATATTTTTAACCATGACTCCTAATCCACTTAATTTATAAATTACACTTTAAACACTATAGTGATAAATCATGAAATTAAATAATATGTCTTATAAATTATAACAAGTACTTACAAGTTTTTAAATTATCATTCCTTTTTTTTTATAGGTAGTGATCATAAGACATATGCCTTCTACAGTATAGAATATGAAATAGACCTATTTAATAGTGGAAACAACATTATTTATCTTTAAATAAAATGAAATTTAAGCTAATAATTATGAGTCATTCCAATCATGTGTACAAGCAATTATTGGAACATTTCAAATTTATAATTAATTAATATAAAAATAAAATATCCACAAATAAGAAGAAACAAAATACCAACAACACTATAGTATAGGCATTGCCCCATTTTTAAAAATTTCTTATGTGCAGGAAGGTATGTGATTGAATATTTAAAAAAAAAATTAGGAAATAGATAATAGATAAAATAATCAAATTCTAAGAAAATTTATTCTCAAGTTCATTTTAGTACTATCCATTTGTTTTTTAGAGAATTAATTTTTTTAAAAATACAATTTTTTTTTTTACTTTTTAGCACTTGGTAATGATTTTGCAAATATATTTTGTAATGGAAAAGAGAAAAGAAAAGAAAAGAGGAAAGGACCCTTTGGTATGGGGTACCGAGCAAGCTCCCCGCTTTATCAAATTCTAAAACCCGGTTTCCCGCCAAGAACATTCACTGAAAGTCCAAAACTATCATACTAGTCTAATATGTAATGAAATATAATGTAGTGTTGTGAGGATTTACTGGAAATTGAAAGGCCAAAATGGTTTCTGCATCTGCAAAAGCTGGAACAAACCCTAACGGTAAGAACGCTAAAAATGTGTATCACATCGGAGGTCTGCAGGTGGAATTCCCTTACGAACCATATGGTACTCAGTTTGCATTTATGGGTAGAGTAATCTCCACCCTTGATCGAGCTCAAAGAGAAGGTCATTGTCAAGCATTGCTCGAGTCTCCAACTGGTACTGGCAAATCTCTTTCGCTTCTCTGTTCCTCCCTCGCTTGGCAGCACAACTATAAATTGAAAAAACAGAATACCGATCTCTCTCACCTCAACCCCCTTCCAGAGGCCACAACCAATCCTTTGGCCTACGGCGGTGGATTTGTTCCCGACGAGGTTTTTTCTAGTAAGTCATCTCCCAATGCCTGGAGTTCCCGTGAAAATCAAATCATTTGATTATCTTCTATGATTTTCAGTATTGGAAGTCACTAATGCACTTTCCACTACGGCGTGTTTCATTTGTTTTGTATTATATTATCCTCAAGCAATTTTTCCCTATTTCAGCATCAGAAAATATGAAGCCGCCGGAATCTGAGCCTAACAACAAAAAGCAGAAGAAAAAGGCCGCACCGACTATATATTATGCATCGTAAGTTTTATACTACTAGTTTAGCAATTAAATATTTTTTTTTATAAATAATCGTTAATAAATACTTTGAGAAAAATTCATGTCATCAGCATTGCTAAATTGCAAACAGTTAATTCTAAGATTGTAACATTAAAGTAACCAAATACTTATCTGCCTGTAGCCCATGACTCATAGAGTTAAAATGAGCAGAGCCCAAAACATGATGATTTAGATAGGAAGATGACTTGAAACGATAATAGTTACGGCTACATGTTGGTGGTAATTTTTAACACATTTGTAGCCTTTGCTAAAATTAATACTTCAAAATTGTTTGTTTCAACGGAACCTTTCAACTTTGTCAGAGTTTTGGCAATGAAATTTGACATGTATATTTCATTGGCACATTTCTCCTTCTGTATGCAATCATAATCATCACTTAATAAAAACATTTTCTATTCTTTTGTGTATGTAAGGAGGACTCACTCACAAATCTCTCAAGTGATTCGTGAATTACGGAAAACTGCTTACAGGGTTCCCATGGCTGTGTTGGTAGGTTAAATCCATTGCTTTAGTATCGTTGTTCAATTAATTTGAGCGCTCCTCAAGTTTGAGGTTTCCTGATTATTCATGGGTTCTCATTAGCAATTTACTTCTGTTTTTTGTTTAAAATGATTGTTATGAAACAAATACAAACTAGTTGAGTTACATGGTTCAGTAGGATCTTGTAGAATGTAATTATTCATTAATCCCTTCACTGAATTTCAAGTTCTTACCGTGCCCATCTTGAATACTAAGTGTCTCTGTATTTATATATTATTAGCTACTTAACTCTTTCATTTAATAACCTAATATTTTCTTGTGGGAAATAATAAAGAGATACCAATCAATCTGCAATTTATATGAAATATTGTGAGCATGGTCTATATGATTAGGACTTTAGATCTAAAAAAGGGTTTTGTAAAAATGTACACTACAATGTCAAAATACCCATACTATCATGATTTTCAAATAATATGGATTTGTTTTTGAAGTTTTTTTCCACTTCTTTCTTTGCCAGGCATCACGGAAGCATTACTGCACCAATAAACATACACTTGTCAAGGAGAATATTGATGAAGAATGGTTGCTTCTATTTCAGCAGCTTTTTACTTCTTCATTTCACTTTCTGAGAATTCATTGTTGATCTTCATACTGATACATTTTATTAAATGTTTCCAGTAAACTTCTTTTGAAAGATCAGGTAATGGGATGTCCAGAATTCAAGTGAGTGTCTGCTTATCCATGCATGGTTCCTATTATAATTTTATTTCACTCCCCATGAAACTAAAAGAAATCAGAAACTCATAATGTGAGCAGGAATGCACATAAAGTCAAAGGCCATCCATCCGTTCAGAGAGGAGGATGCAATGAAGTGCATGATATTGAAGATCTTGTGAAAGTTGGGCAAGTGGTGAAAGGTTTGACTTCCTGTTGTTGTCTTCTTTTTATTGTAATTTTGTAATGAAATTTCCAATAAAGTTGGTCAAGTACATCCCTCATGTTGTCTTCACATATGTCACTTTTTTCTTTTTTGTTAATTTTATACTTTCAGGTTGCTCTTATTATGCAGCTCGTTCTATGTCAGATGATGCACAGTTGGTATTTTGTCCTTATAGCTACATCATTAATCCAGTCATTCGGGGAGCAATGGATGTGGACATCAAAGGAGCCATTGTGATTCTTGATGAAGCCCAGTAAGCTAATCTCCTTCTCTTTAGTTGATAAGCCAACAGGGCTGTCCTCAGAATCTAGTTAATTGAACTGGCTTTTTTTCTTCCTTCATGTTTCTTTTTGAGTTGTATATGATTTGCGTTGCCTTTCTCATACCATCAGTTGCTTGCAAGCCTATCTAGAAATTTGGAGATAACCTAGTAACCTGAATGAATGACATGTTTTAAAACTTTTTTGGCAGTTTCTCTTGATATAACTAGTCTAACTTGTTTACAGCAATATAGAGGACACCACTCGTGATGCTGGCAGTGTGGATATTGAAGAAGATGTTTTAGATAGTATGTTATGAACCTTATAGCTTTTCTTTTCATTCTAATTAACATTGATGCTAAATGGTTGTGCATTCTTTTTGAAAGAATTGCAAATGGAGCTACAGCAACTTTGTCCAGTCAATGCTCTGATTTATCAACCTTTATACGAAATGGCACAGGTAATTACTTTAGACATTGGACTTATATCCACGCCCTTAATGATTGTATATCTTTGATGAGAGCTACAATTGTGTAGGGCCTTACAAGTTGGATAGAACAGAAGAAAAATAAATTAGAAAAGCGTGATTTTCAACATTATGGTTCTTGGTAAGTTAAGGGTTTCATCCTTCTTCATTTCCCCATCATTGTTTTGTAATCACACTTGTTCTAGTTGTATCCTGAGACACATTATGATTCCCAAGTATTATAGAAGCTGATTTCCTATATACTCAATATAGATATGCCTGGTAGAGAGCACTATAATACATTGCGGTGGGAATAACAAGTAATTAGATTCAATCAAATTGATATGCTGTGAAGCATAAAGCTCAAAAGGCTCTGTTATTACAGTTCACCATATGACTTTACTTCACATATTTGTTGCTCTTGCTATCCTAGGACGATATTATTGTTAACTGTAATCTTGTTTCATGTTATGTCACTTCCGCTCTTTACAAAGAGAGCTTGTTTTTCTTTTTCCCCAAGTTTTAGATAATTATTTTCTTAAGAAATTATCTTCTTTGAAATCACTTTACTTTGTGGGGATGTCAGAAAATTTTCAATCATTTTGTTTGTTTGTTTTTTTTTTTTTTTTTTTTTTTTTTTTTTTTTTTACTTTNTCTGTGTCAACTACAACATGAGCAATTGAATAGTTATAAATTATGTATGGGATATTCAATAATGCAAGCCTTTTGCTATGAATAGTTGGACTGGTGATAAGGCTTTGAGAGAGCTCCAAGAAGCGAATCTTACACAGCAGTGCTTCCCCATCTTGCTAGAATGTGCTACCAAGGTAGTACCTAATTTCTATGACATTTTGGGTTATTCTTATGTTTATGTGCCATTTATGAAGTTAATTGTTTGTTCAAGGCTATCAAAGTTGCTTCGGATTTGGAGTCAGATGCACCACATTTAAGTGGCATGTCTGTGATAACATTGGAAGGTGTGGAATTATGGTTTTCAAGATATGTGATACCGTAATATTTACCTCAAATAATGATGTTCTTTGGCAATCTTATTTCAGGTTTATTCTCATCGCTAACTTATTTCTTCTCTAGAAATGGGTATCACATGTTGGATTACCAGCTTGCTTTGCAGCGATTTGTTAAAAAAGATGCTGGTAAGTAGTTGCAAGTAATTAATAAGAACAAGCAGTAATCCCAAACGATAATGGAGTTATCCATATGTCACGAAATGACAGATGGTTTTAAAATTTTTTGGGTATATGAATGGATTTTGTGATATCTGATTTCAATTATACTAGAATCCAAATCAACGGATTGAAAATACTATATTTTATAAAATTTATGTGGAGACAACTTTCCCGGAAGGATTTTTTTTGTTAACATTTCTAGAAGATATTGTTTTTATCTTAGTACTCACTGGAGAGTGGAGACAGGGCTAGCTCTTTTGACTTTAGTAGTTTACTGAAAATCTATGGGTCTGTAGTCTTCCCAGCACATGTTCTGGCTAGGAAAGCTCTGTCTTTGTGATCAACCTTTGTTTTTATGAAGTTCTTGCTGTTTACCAAAAAAATAAATAAAGAAATAAATTCAAAGGAGAAAAAGGAAAGAATTTCTTTCTAAGCTTTGGAGGAAACCTTGCACTGATACTGGCAGCTATGGTTTTAAAGTTTTCCTGTAATGTTTATTCACACAGTTTTTCAGAATTATTACTAAAGAAAGAAAGAGACTTGACATCAGATATAACATGATGTAATTTAGTTTGTGAAGACAAAAGATGACTCTTATTGATTAGGCGTCACAAAGAAAGGATGATTTGATTAACCATGTGAAAAGAGCTGTGAGCTGAGATATCGCTGCTGTTATTGCTTTACAGTAACTGTTTGTTGTTGCTATGTCAGGAGCAACTCTTGTAAAATGGACCCATACTTTAAGTTTGTGGTGCTTGAATCCAGCAGTTGTGTTCAGAGATATTGCCGATCTTTCTTTGTCTGTCATTTTGACTTCTGGGTAAGCATAGCACATTAGCACCCCAGGCCAAGTTTATACTGGTTCAGGACATAATTCTTTTTATTCTTCTGAGCTTGTATGCTTATGCCTAACTGTATTCCTAAGGAGCAGAAGTACCTGTTTTCTATAGTAATGTTCCGAAGAAAAAAAAGTATCTCTCAGAATACACATCTAGTGATGTGTTGCCATCTCAAACATTAATTATAGACTTTTACGATTATAGACAATAGGAACATCTGGCAATTAAAGGAGATGACTAATCATTTTTCATTATAATAAAATAATCAAACAATGTTCCACTTTATAACTAGAATTACTATGTTCTAGTTTATTAGAATGATAACTTATTACAGTAATTCCGTTTTCTAATGAATATCTATAATTCCGTTCATTTTCTAATGCAAGTATTAAGTAGTGCGAATTCATTTTGTCAACAGACTTTCTTCTTCCATTTGAACTGATTTCAATAATTTTTTTAGCTGCTTTAATAGGTGCTCATACTCTGCTAAAATGTGGACCATTATTTCATTTGTGTTTTTGATTGACACTACACCCAGAACATGGGATCAGAAATTTCAGAGGAGCAGGATTGGTTTTGCCCTGCATCTCTGCTTTTGTAGCATCCTCCAAGTATTATCACTTATATTTTGATTTTGGTACTTTAGGACACTGTCACCAATGACTTCCTTTTCATCCGAGCTTGGACTTCGATTTGAATCTACTCTGGAAGCTCCACATGTAATTGATGTTAACTCACAGGTTTTAGTTACTTCTCTCTTGCCCTTAGAGTCTATCAATTCATTTAGTCTCCTAAATGCCATTTCAACAAGTTATGACCACTTGAATACAGGTGTGGCCTGCTATAATCTCCACTGGTCCGGGTAATTATCCCTTGAACGCAAGTTATAAAACAGCAGATGGATATGCATTCCAGGTAAGCACTAATCTTTTATTTTTTTTATTTTTTATGGGTTGTTTTTGTCATTATGAATTCGTGGTTATTATGTGTTGCTGTTTAGGATTCAGTTGGAAGATCTTTAGAGGAAATCTTCAAGGTTGTTCCAGGTGGCTGTCTTGTTTTCTTCCCAAGCTATAAATTGATGGAGAAATTATGCAATCGTTGGTCCGAAACAGGTCAATGGTCTCGACTAAATGCAGAAAAGTCTCTTTTTGTTGGTGAGCTATCCTTATCCCCTTCCAAATACTCTTGTGAGAAATAGTGGAAGTGTGTGAGACTAGCCTCTCACAGGTATTATTTATATTAACTATACATTATACACATGCTTAATCATAGGCCTAATCACATCTTAGTTACAAGCCTACATGTAAGCTATAATAATAACAATATTCATAGTCAATCAATATTCTAATATTCTAACACTCCTCCTCAAGTTGGAGCATACATATCGTATGTTCCAAGCTTGTTACAAATGTAGTTGACTCGAGGGCCTTCGAGAGACTTAGTAAATATATATGCTAATTGATCCTTTGATCTAACAAAACCAGTAACGATATCCCCTAAAAATATCTTCTCTCTAATAAAATGATAGTCGAGCTCTATATGTTTGGTCCTTTCATGGAAAATTGGATTAGAGGCAATGTGGAGAGTGTCTTAGTTATCATATATTAATCTCATTTGCTGAACCTTCATAAATTTTAACTCCTAGAGTAACTATTACAGCCATATGAGCTCACAAGTTGCTTTAGCCATGGCTCATTATTCTGCCTCAGTAGTAGATCAAGTAACAACAGATTGTTTCTTGCTTTTCCATGTCACTAGATTGCCTCCAACAAATACACAATATCCGGTAGTTGAACGTCTATCATATGGACATCTTGCCCAATCAGCATCTGAATAACCCATTACCTGAGTATGTCCTCTACCTTCATACAAGAGACTTTTACTCAGTGTCTTCTTTATGTATTTTAAAATATGAATCACTGCATCCCAATGGCTGTCACTTGGAGAACTCAAAAACTAACTACACTCATTGGAAAGGCAATATTAGGCTGTGTCATTGTGAGATAGTTGAGTTTTCCAACAAGTCTTCGATATTTGCTAGGATCTGATAAGGGGTCCCCCTAATCGAGTAGGAGCTTGACATTGACATTGACATTTGGATCCATTGGAGTATCAACAGGTTTGCAATTTGACATGCTCGTTTCTCTCAAAATGTCCAAGGCATATTTTTGTTATGACATGGCAATACCCTTTTGTGATTAAGCAACTTCTATTCCTAGAAAATACTTGAATTTGCCTAAATCCTTTGTCTAAAAGTGTTGGAATAGATGTTGTTTGAGCTTTTGTATGCCATCTTGGTCATTCCTTGTAATCACAATGTCATCTACATAGACAACTAAGTAAATGCATCGATTAGGGGATGAATGACAATAAAAGATTGAATGATTAGCCTCACTCCGAATCATACCAAATGCTCGGACAACTGCATTAAATCTCCCAAACCAAGCCCATGGAGATTGTTTAAGTTCATAGAGAGATTGGCGAAGTTGACATACCATTCTAGACTCCCCCTGAGCAACAAACCAAGGTGGTTGCTACATATAGACTTCATCTTGCAATTCACCATGTAGAAAGGCGTTTTTAACATCTAGTTGATAAAGGGGCCAGTAGTGAATGACTGTTATAGAGAGAAAGAGGTGAACAGAGGCCATCTTGACAACAGGAGAAAAAGTATTGCCATAGTCAAGGCCATAGATTTGGGTATATCCCTTTACAACCAGTCAAGCCTTCAAACTATCTATTTGGCCATCAGGGCCAACTTTGACTGTATAAACCCAACGACAATCAATTGTAAATTTACCATGTGGGAGAGGAATCAAGTCCCAAGTGCTATTGGAGTCAAAGGCAGTCATTTCATCAATCATTGCCTTATGCTACCTTGGGTCAGAAAGAGCTTCACCTGTATTTTTAGGAATCAAAATAGAAGACAGACGAAACAAAGGCAGAATATGGTGGAGACAAACGGTGATAGCTCATAAAATTATAAATAAGGTGAAGGTTGCAAGTAGAACGAATATCTTTGCGGTTAGCAATGGAACGATCCATGTCAGAAACCGAAACTAGAGAAGCAACCGGAGCAAGAGGTAAGTCCACTGTGTTAGTGGCTAGATTGTCATTAGTGGTAGGGTTGTCTGCAGTGGCAAGGCTCTCAATGATAGGCTCTCAATGACGGGGATATCAATTGGTTCGGGTTGAGGTCGGCGATTGTATGTGAGGAAAGGGGGGGCTGAGTCAGCAAAGGAAATAACCTGTGGAACGGGACTAGTGAAAGAAAGAGAAAGAAGATTAGTAATAGTAGAATGTTCTGGAACATCAAAATGTCTTGAAGAGGGGAAGGATGCGGTTGTCTTAAAGAAAGTAACATCATAGGAGACTATATAACATCAGTGGAAATAACAATAACCTTTTTGCAAGCGGGAATAACCCAAAAAGACACATTTGAGATATTTGGCTTGTAAGTTATCTTTACCTAGAGTGAGGTCATGAACAAAACATGTGCAACCAAAGACACGAAGAGGAAGAGAGTAAAGTGGCTGGTTGGGAAATAAAAGAGAATGAGGCACCTGATTTTGTAATACTGAGGATGACATTCGATTAATGAAATAACAAGAGATGATAACCGTGNAACAGTAGAATGTTCTGGAACATCAAAATGTCCTGAAGAGGGGAAGGATGCGGTTGTCTAAAAGAAAGTAACATCATAGGAGACTATATAACATCAGCGGAAATAACAATAACCTTTTTGCAAGCGGGAATAACCCAAAAAGACACATTTGAGATATTTGGCTTGTAAGTTATCTTTACCTAGAGTGAGGTCATGAACAAAACATGTGCAACCAAAGACACGAAGAGGAAGAGAGTAAAGTGGCTGGTTGGGAAATAAAAGAGAATGAGGCACCTAATTTTGTAATACTGAGGATGGCATTCGATTAATCAAATAACAAGAGGTGATAACCGTGTCTCCCCAAAAATGCAGCAAAAGATTGTTAAGGAGGAGAGTATGCGCAGTCTCAATTATGTGTTTGTTTTTCCACTCAGTCACTCCATTTTGTTAAGGGGTATGAGCACAAGAGGATTGATGAAGAATACCCTGAGAAGTCATAAAAAATTGAAAGGGAGCAGAAAAATATTCACGTACATTATCACTCCTCAAGGTGCGAATTGTAATACCAAATTGAGTTTTAATCTTTGAGCAAAAGGTTTGAAAAATAGAGAATAGTTCAGAACAATTTTTCATTAGAAATAACCAAGTACATTGAGAAAAGTCATCGACAAAGGTTACAAAGTACTGAAAGCCCAAAGTTGAGTTGACTCGACTAGGACCTTATACATCAGAATGAACTAAGGCAAAGGGAGACTTAACTTGTTTATTGACACAACTAGGAAATGAACTACGAGCATGTTTTTCTAATTAACAAGACTCACATTCTAAAATAGAGATATGAGAAAGACTAGGCACCATCTTTTGGAGGTTTTGTAAACTAGGATGTCTCAAATGATCGTGGAGAAGTTCGGGTGAATCAACAGTAGTACAAGTCATAGGAGGTGATGATGTGGTGAAGTAGTATAACCCATGGGACTCACGCCTTACTCCAATCGTCTTCCTAGTGTCCTGATCTTGCATAAGAATTGTATTAGCTACAAAGGTAACATAATAAGGTAGGGTTTGGGTTAATTGGCTAACAAATATCAAATTAAATGGACACCTTGGTACAAAAAGAACAGAATTTAAAGATAAAGAATGCAAGAGCTTGGCTTGACCAATGCCTTTTCTCTGGTTTGTGAGCCATTAGCTAAGGTAATAGTGGACAGTGAATTAGAGTAAGTGAGATTAGAGAATAAATTCTTATTACCAATCATGTGATCTGAAGCACTAGAATCAAGAACCCAGGGTCCAGGTGAGGATGATTGAGAGATGCAAGCAATAGGATTACCAGTATGAGCAACATAGGCTGTGGAGGTGGATTGCTTGGTCTTTCGGAATTGCAGGAACTCATGATAGTCAACAGTAGATACATATACAGCACCAGATAAAGAATTATACTGTGCAACATTTGCAATCTTAGTAGGTCGATCATGAAGGAGAAAACAATGGTTTATTGTGTGGCCAATTTTATGGCAGTGAGTATACCTAGGTCGATCATTGTTTCAAGAACATTGATCATCATGTCCTTCCTTATCATCTTCTCAATGGTTCACCTAAGTTGCTAGAATAGTAGAATCAGTCGGGGTAACCGAAACAGAAACACTTGGAGGTGTTGAAATATGAATCAACTGCTCAAACATAGTATCCATGATAGGAACCACAAGATTTGCTAGAATTTGATTGCGGGCTGAATTCAATTCAAATGGTTAGCCGCCAAGTGCAAAAACCATGAAGAATTTGTCGTGATGTTCCTCTTGTTGTGCAACATCAGTCGAAAAGGGCATTATCTCATTGAATTCATGTTGAAGAGTCTTAATTTGCCCTAGATCTTGTTTCTTAATTGTCTTCATACTGGAGACAACTTTATAAAGATGATTTATATCATTTGATTAGAGCTTCTTGGCTTTGTGCCAAACTTCATAACAAGTACGATATGACCGACATTGGCCAACAAGAACACGATCAATAGATTGTCAGAGGACATTACAAAGGTATGCATCAACTTATTTCCACTTAGGCTTATCCTTATCATGGATATCTTTAACTTGTTTTACCAAGTGTTCCTCATGCCCCTGGCTTAAGAACCACAACTCCATAGAAACTGACCATGTCATGTAGTTACCAAAACCAGTTAATTTTTCAGCACAGATAGTAGGAGTAGAAGAGAGAGTGTGGAATGGTTGACGTGCAGTGGTATCAGTGTCTGAAGAAGCCATTTGGATCTGTTGGTTCCAAAACAAAGTCCTAACCTTTAAAACAGGAAGTGAACAGAATTGATGTGATGCTGTTCAGGTCTGATAACACCAAAATAAGGGCAAAAATAGGTTGGAAATGTGCCAGAGGAGGGATTTGGAAGGTTTCACGGTGATGGGAGAATCCATGCTCCTCCATGCACAGAAGAAGTTGTCGGCGCGTGGGGGCCACTCGCAAAGCATATGACGGCGCATGTGGGCGCATGTGATTCCAAGGACTCACTGGGCGAAGGCTTCTAGCTTTGACTGCGGATGTGGATTTTGAAAACTCAAATCCTAGGGGGGCTAGAAAGAGGCACAGTAAGAACACTGTTGGAGTAAAAACACAGTATGGGAGAGAATATTCACAATTGGAAAAGTGCACAGCGGGAAGGGAGAATTTTTCTCACTAAAATTGCTTTAATACCATGTGAGAAATAGTGGAAGTGTGTGAGACTAGCTTCTCACAAGTATTATTTATATTAACTGTATAGTATACACAAGCCTAATCATGGGCCTAATCACATCCTAGTTACAAGCCTAGATGTAAGCTATAATAATAACAATATTTGCAGTCAATCAATATTCTAATATTCTAACAACTCTTAATGCAATTTAGGGATGTGTTTAAAAGCTGAGTTTCTGTTTATTTATTTATCTTTTCCTCATCCTTTCTTTGTGAACAATAAAGTTGAGTGAACATTACTTTGTATCAAAACCTGAAGTTGTTCTCATTGTCTCTTGGCAATATTTTTAGTTGCATCTAGAATTTATATATTGTGTTGGTGTGCAGAACCAAGAGGAGGAAACCAGGATGATTTTGAACTTGTTTTAAAGGGGTATTATGACTCTATTCATCTCGGCAATAGACCTGCATTGAGCAGGAAAAGAAGGATTAAGAAAATTGACCTTAATCACTCCCATGCGGTCAATTCCTCAGAAAATTCTAAGAAAGGAGGAGCTGCTTTACTTGGAGTCTGTCGAGGAAAGGTGGATGGCTGTCTTATTTATGTCACATTTTAGATGCCATTTTTATCATACAAAAATAAAATAATGGCACTTGGTTTATAACAGGCTTTGGTAATGCCAAAGCTTTTTTTGAATGGGCTTCAAGTTAATCCCTGGAGAAAACAATGCCTGCATTTTGGTCTCTTATCATCATTTTATAACTGTCTAATGTCTTAATGTATTACATTAAGCTAAGGTGCATGAATGTAATGCACATAACTGAGATGATGATGTGCTTGGTAAAATTGGAATAAACCTTGATCAATATATATGTGAAGATTTATATTATAAAAGTGGAAAGAGAATGTAATTTCTGCTGATATTTTTCAAGATAGATTGGCATCATCTGGAATGTTTAGACTCTTTCATAGTTGTTGATTACGTTCATTCAATATACAATTTGTTTGCCACTCATTTTGTAATTTCCTCTTAACAAGTAAATACTTATATAAAATGTTTATTCTGATAAGCATGTTTGGTATTAAGACTACCATCTACAAGATCGTTTTGGTGTAGCTGCTGTAAATTAGCATCAGAAAATTTGCAGATTTGTAGGATACTCTGCTTCCTCAAAGGAAGCACTGGATATAGGCATTTTAATGATTAATAACCTTAATGAAGGCAAATGAGAGTGCATGAGTCCCTTCACCAGCCCACCCACCTACCCAAGAGATTAGTCAGAGCATGAAATATCTGGGTTTGAGAAGCATTAGCATTGTTTTTCAATTAAGTTAATGACCAGGCCTTCTCTATAGAAAGTGTGAAATTATTCTGTCATATCTGACAAGAATTCTGACACATAATTGGCTATAAGTATGTCTTTATTATATGATTGTATTTATTCAATCATCATTGTATAATTCTTGCAGGTTTCTGAGGGAATTGACTTTTCTGATGATAATGCTAGAGTGGTTGTATCCTTATTTCTACTTTAACATTTTATAATTTACTTTTCTTGAGTGGATAGGAATCTACTCTCCCTTGTGGCTATGGTGTATCTTGTGAAGGCTGATAGATGGTCATTCTATTAAAATAAACTTCAATTGACTCAGAAGGGTTGTTCAATTCCAGGCATGGACCTTAGTCATGTCACCTAAACAATAGGCTTGGTACATTACCCTACATGAATCTTAACAATACATTGTATGTTCTTGACTATCTCAGATTATTGTTGGTATTCCATTTCCGAACATGTAAGACTTTTTTCTCTTTCTTTTAAATTTTCTTTGAATGAGAGATTGTACTTTGCAAAAATCTTTCTGATTGCTCGATTTATTTTAACTTCTCACCAGAAATGATATTCAAGTTGCGCTTAAGAAGAAGTATAATGACACATACAAATCATCCAAAAACCTTTTGAGTGGAAATGAGTGGTACTGCCACCAAGCATTCCGAGCTTTAAATCAAGCAGCAGGTAATGTCTGGTACTGGTTTTGTTTCCCGTATTCTAACCTGTGCCTATTATATTTTTCAATATTTCTTTGTTTCCCGCCTTTCTTGTGTAGTATATTATGTTGCACATTCTTTACTTCTTGTATGATATCTTATGGATTGTGTTGTTTATTCTTTTATTTATATTAACTGCCTTTTATTTTATTAGGACGTTGTATACGCCACAGGCTTGACTATGGAGCAATCATCTTATTGGGTAATAGTTTTGATAATTTCAATTCTCACCTCTTTCAGTATAATTTGAATTTTCATGGACACCGTATCATTTGGAAATATTCTCAAATGGAATATGTAAAACATTGTGACCATTACTGTCATGGTGCAACCATGAAAACAAAATGAGGCTTTCAAAGGTCTCTGTTTATTGGCCTCATTATCAACACAAGCAAGCAGTTCTGGTAAACCATCTTGTTTTGGCTTAGATTTGTATGATTGTTTTGCCCTGTTTTCTTTTACTCTGTCCTTTTGGAGCGTAAGTTAGTCTTGAAATAAAATTTATTTGACGTTATTCTTTGTAATTTTAACTCTACACTTTCGACTTGCTCTTTTTTTGCTCACCAGTGTAATTCTTGTTGAATTAGATGAACGCTTTCAGGAAGATAGAAATAGAACATTCATTTCAAAGTGGCTAAGAAGAACCTTAAGGGTGTATGACAATTTTGACTTGTCCATGGAGGGAATGAAATCATTCTTTAAGGAAGTTAAGGTACTTGGCATGCTGTCTTCATTTGACACCCCGTCTCGCAAAAAAAAAAAAAAAAACCCGTCTTTTCTTCTTTTTGGGGCTTAGTGGGAAACAGCTGTTAATGTGTGCTTAACTTGCTTGCAGGATCGATTTGGCATGAATACAATCAATGCCATAGAGAATTTGGGCTTAAAAGGGGAAGGTTACCAAACCAAGGATCAAAATAAGGGGTTCACAAGAAAGAAAAATAAGAAACTGAACAATTTTGGTGATAGTGGTGAGAAAGAAATATCAGTGATCAAGGATGATGGCTCCTTTCCCACACTAAGATCTCAAGGTCTTATTGAGAGTCAGCCATCAGCAACAAAGAATATTAACACTTGCAATGGTAGAGGCTACATTGACCTAGAATGCTGTAATAAGACAGAGATAAGGTAATTGTGGACTCATGTTACATGTCATCAGTGTGATTTTGGTAACTGAACATAGAGATAGACTTTGAGGAATTACTGTTATCATGTGGAATCTTTCTTTGTGCGTATCATCTAGTTTGACAATATTAGCATGAATTTTGGACCAATCTTTTGAGCATTAATAGCTACTTTAATTGTGAGCAAGAATGTAGTCTTTACAATAACCCTAAAAACTAAAATTTTGTTAATTCAACTAGGCAACATATTTATGAACTTGTTTAGTATTTTAAGAGCAGGTAGTTTGAGTGGGATTATGCTTGGGCCTCTCTTCTTTGGGGGAGGGGTGACTACTGGGTTTTCGAGTTTTGTAAGACGAGGTCAATTTAATATCTTCATTTCTCAGCTGCTGTGTCTGGACAATGAATTTCATATTTCATGTGCGAAACTACATGCAGAAATGTGCTTCAAACTGCTTTTTTGTCTTTAAACTTACTGCAATCATCTGAATTTCTATTAAATCACCGAAAAGCCACAATGTCATTATTAGTTGAAAGATGTATCTTTTTTGCAGAATCACTGGGGCATTATCCATGGCAGTTACACATGAAGAAACCTCCCTTGTCAAGGAAACCCCTTGCATGGATGGCGGCAGTGACCCTGCCAGCCCTGTTTACTGTTCTAAGGATGACAACTCGAGTTCCACCATAATTGAGGCCTCTGCCGAATTTCTAGGTCAATCATCTATCCTTCCAATGTCTTTAGCTAATGGAAGTCAAGCTTCTTCAAAAGCTCAGTCTTCAATAACAGTTACTCCAGAAAAGAATGCAACTGCAAACAGCTGCCATACTCCAGAAATAGAATCATCTCTGAATTTGAGTGTCAATTCTCACACCCAGAAAAGGAGAAAGTTCATGACTACACCATTTATAGACCTTATTGAGGAAGAAAATTACATTGCACCATGTACCAGCACTTCTACACGGTACACAACAAGCTCAGCAGATTTTATGGAGGCAACTCCTGGAACTGAACTTAATTTTGAGAGAAATCCGAAGTCAAATGGTCCTCAGTTACTGACAAGCAGTCTTGCTGGTTCATGTTTACTAACTGTCCCTCTCATGGACAAAAGTTTACGGATATTTTGCTCACGCTGCAAAAGTCCATTGGGCCTACCTGAGAACCATCTATTTGTTACATGTTCTTTGACTTCATCATCAAAAGTTCACTTAAGATTTCTTTTGAAACAGACATTGAAAGCTTACAGTAAGGATACATTGAAGAGTATACCAGTTATTATTACAGACAGTTCATTTGTTGATCGACGTATTTGCAACAGAATCCATGAAAGTGCTCCAGAACAGGGTATTTGGTGTCAAGAAGATGGCTGTGTTTTTAGCACTATTTTCTGTCCCTTCTGCAGTAATACCAACAATTTGCTTGGAGTACAGATCTTGGCAACTGATGCATCAAATATTCAGCTACTTGACAAGGTGAGTTTTACCACCGATGCATCAATAAGCGACCTTATTGCACTTGTGCTTGAATCTTGGTCACTTTTTGCTTGGTTCTCATTTGCCGTTCCAGCTCTTGCAACTTTTTTAGTTTTGCCATTACTGATCTTTAAATGCTTTTTCTTATTTACATATCTTCACCAGATATTACTTTTTGTTGATTCTTTGGAAGTTAAGAACCTTGAAGAATCAAGAAATGGGGCTTCTGAGGAAATGGTAAGAATAAAACACGGGATTGTTTAGTCTTTTCCACGATGTTAATGATTTATCTGCTGGGAGAAATTTTGAGTAATTGAGTTGGGCATCATTGAAAAAGAGAATACGGGAAAACAAAATTTGAAACTTGGCCGAAATATCGTCTCTTACTTTTGATTGGTATCAGCGTTGACCTTGAATTACACAGGGCAATATGCATTGAATTTAAGAAAGTTATTTCTGTAATATACTGAACATAAATTTCATCTGGATATCTGAATCCTCTCACTTGAAATGACAAGTCATCTAATATATTCACTTTACTTCATCTGAAGTTGTACTTCTACATATATGCTATTGTATTACAAATGACCTGGATACTCTTCAGAAATATATGATAACATATTCAGCGGCGTTGTAGGATTTGTTGCCGTGTATGAATTTACTCTTTTGACTTCCATTGACAGAAATTATCTTTTCCTACAGGAGAAGTCAATAGTCTTGAAGACTAGAAAAGCAAAGGTAGTTTTAATTAAACTTTCATTCATTTTCGTTAATGGGCTTTCTGCCAGAATTGACATTTTATCTTGGAAATGGTGCCGCAGAGACTACCAACAACTAGCTTGCCTCATATGCAGAAAGCCACGGTTGAAGCTATAAAGGACTGTTGAATTTTGTTACGAATGATCAGATTGGAATTATGATGTAGTTTGGCAACCATGTTATGAACACAAACTGAGGTAGCGATGCTGGTTTTTTAAAAATTGAATTCAAGAAAGAACGCTGTTTTTGTTTGATATAAATCATGTCTGGTGTAATTAAAGTCTCTATTTGAAACTAGATTTTCTTAACTATATTTGCCTTTAATTATGTAGATTCCAGAAGTTGGGACGCACAAGTATCTTCAAGCTGTGTGGGGCTTGCATTCTTCTGCCCTGAATTGCAGCTTTTTTGAATCTGACACTTAATTGATCCTCAGCAGCACTAGCTTTTTTCCTCAATCCAATGAGGAAGTAGTAGATCTTCTAGACCTAATTAAGTGGCCTGTAGCTGACTCTAACTGATCAAGCTAAATTATCCATCTAACAGGACTATCAATTTGCTTGCAATACTTTCATGTCGTTGGTTTAATTATTTTGGGTCTACAACTTTTATGCTCCCACTTGGGCTACAAGGCAGCGTTACTTGGCGCGGCTTGATTACTTTGGCTCTAGAAGACGTTTAAATTGTCTCAGCTTGTATTCTGTACAAAGTTGTAGAGTTATATGTTAGGAATTTTGGGATCAATTTGCAAGATAGTGGAGCTTTTCTGTACAGCAAGTTTTGCTTTCTGTTTTTGAAGTTTTTGGAACAGTTCAAATAGCTAGTTACACAGCGGAATTTCGTTTACCAAGATCACTCCATGTAGAGAGATTTTGCATCATTACCGCAGAGGTCAGGAATTGTTTTTGTTTATTCACACAAGCATTCGGGCTTGATTGTCATTTGATAATTTTAGCATCCAAATTCGGGTATTGAAGACTCCACTTTGCTCCTTGTTCAACAATGTTCACATCTTACTTATTCAATTGGTTTAATCTACATAATAAAATGTCAATCAAGCATGATGATAGTGGTGCTAACACATGCCATGTATGTTTGCTCCGGTATGAAATCTAATCTATGGCCAAGTGGGAGAATCACTTGCGCTAAAAGCTTGAAAAATCATAAAACAAATATATAGTTCATCAACACCTAGCCTGGAAAACGCCTAAGAAAAATAACTACCATTTGCATATAAGTTTCCACCACATCATTTGTGGTTCTCAACATTTTCCAAAGAAATCTCCTACGTAAATTAGCATCATCAACTAATCTTGTGTTCAACTAGATGGAATCAAGCAGCGCAATTCGTGAATTGCGGCTTTAACCAGCCATATCATATATTTCTCCTTGAAAATAAGGACTATAGCAACCAGCAACTTCCATCTTACTCATCAATTGTTCAAATCCTGCACAAGCCAACCAATTAGAGTTAAGAAGACTGCAATGTTCTTGTGTGATTACAGGTTTACGGCTGTGTGCACTTTATTTGTGCATGAGCAGGTGATTTTAGACAAGGGAAATATGAGAAATAATGAAGGACGTAGCATGTGAATTAAGAGTTCATGAATAAGCTAAAACCGTTAACATGTGATGCAAATAAAGTGAATATTGATTGAAAGATTAATGATACCTATGTCAGGACTGTGGAAGTATGTATCTTTGGCCCTTTGTGGTGGGGAATTCTCAAAGGGATGAACCTGCAGGCTTTCAGGTCTTGTCTTTTTCTCTTTTGGAGACTCAACTTCCGTCTCTAGTTCTGATTCTACATTATTTGGCATGGGAGCTAATTGTTTCCGTTTTGAACGAGCTCTTCTGTTCTGGAACCAATNTTAGAGGTAAGAAGACTGCAATGTTCTTGTGTGATTACAGGTTTACGGCTGTGTGCACTTTATTTGTGCATGAGCAGGTGATTCAATTTTAAACAAGGGAAATATGAGAAATAATGAAGGACGTAGCATGTGAATTAAGAGTTCATGAATAAGCTAAAACCGTTAACATGTGATGCAAATAAGGTGAATATTGATTGAAAGATTAATGATACCTATGTCAGGACTGTGGAAGTATGTATCTTTGGCCCTTTGTGGTGGGGAATTCTCAAAGGGATGAACCTGCAGGCTTTCAGGTCTTGTCTTTTTCTCTTTTGGAGACTCAACTTCCGTCTCTAGTTCTGATTCTACATTATTTGGCATGGGAGCTAATTGTTTCCGTTTTGAACGAGCTCTTCTGTTCTGGAACCAATTATAGACATTTGTCTCAGAAATGTGGCCATGTTGCCCCAGTTCAATGGTTATCTCTTTGATCTTGTGTTTGCTTGGAGTCCCATTGCCTTGGTCAAAAATACGTTCAAGTATCTGAAGCTGCACAGGTGTTGGAGTCCAACGCTGCCTGGCAGTTATCTTGTGTCCAGAAGATACCATCAATGGATCACAGTACGAATTACCCAGCCTCAGTCCTGATTAACAATCAATTAAAAAACAACTTGAGGATACAACACATTCCTTTCATCAAATCAAATTGAACCCAAAACTCCATTATCATAATCTGATGCATACGCTATGAACAAGCAAAAATATTGGAGTAAACTATGGTTACTGGCAACTGAATTAAAAGGAAAATAAGTTACACAAAGAATAGAATCAATCTGCATTTGCAGCAGTCAATATATAGTCCATATCCATGTGCCAAGGATTACATAAGATAAGATCAAAACACTTTTTCACCAACAGAAGAAAGCCAGAAAAAAAAAATTCTATATTTAAATTTTCAAGAGTGAGTTAAAAGATAAAAGTAAAAGAATAAGATAATGGGATTGTTGAATAGAGAGATAGAGTGAGAAAGAGAGTAGTAAGAGTGAGGCACCTGCGAGGTCCTGTTGAGCAGTGATGGCCTTGTGCATCTCAACAAGCTGCTCACATATGGTGGCGTACACAGAGATCTGTTGCCTCAGCAGCTCCATTTGCTCATCAGTCATCACTTTAACGTATAACCCTCCAACTCCAACGCCATTTGTGCTCTGTTCTTGCTCAATTTGCCACTCCATTTCTTCAATTCCCACT
This sequence comes from Cercis canadensis, assembly GCA_003255065.1. Lineage (NCBI taxonomy): Eukaryota > Viridiplantae > Streptophyta > Magnoliopsida > Fabales > Fabaceae > Cercis > Cercis canadensis. The sequence continues at coordinate 356,146 of QAOA01005636.1, forward strand.
TTCTTTCGCTCCTTTTCTTGTCTTGTTTGCTAATTTCTAATTCACTATAATAGATAGATAGATAAATAATTAACTAACTAGTTTCAATCAAAATTCAAGGACAGACAACAGAGATGAGAGAAAGACGAGAATGAATTTACATTTGCAAACTCTTACTCAAGTAAAGGCAAAAGCAAAAGGATCGGCGCCACGCATTGTAGCTTTGTCCGCGTCGTTAACTGCGCAACTTGGCGAGATTCCGCGAGTCTCGGGGGTTTTGAAATTTCCAATGGGTGCGAATATGTGTCCCATTATGACATGGCAATCTTAGTTTGGACTTTTCGAGTGACGATGTGGACGGTGATCCATTACCTCTTTCCCCACGCGTACGCAAAGGGCGTAGTCTGCACGTCAAGCACCCTTCTACCCTATTTCAATTTTGCAAAACTAAATTAATTGAGAAGGAAGAAGGAACCAAACAAAACATTTCATAGAAAAGTAGGGGCGCTAATCACTCTTAGATGCTTAATTACCAAAATTACGGCATCAAAACATACACATATAATTAACTGAGTCAAACCTTTTACGACCTCATAGTCCAACATTTGCAGCGCAAGGCATAACTATTATATCTCCTAATGTTAGAAAAAAAAAAAAAAAACAATTATTGAGATGAAGACTCATTTGAATAAAAAAAATTGTGTTGTAAAAATTTTAGAGAGTTGCTATTTTTATATTTAATTTTGTTAATATTATACTTTATTTAATTTTTAAATATAATATAGACTAATTTATTTTTATTAATATAAAAAAATTAATCAATTATAAAAACTCTCATTTATTATAAAAAAATTTAGTCAAAATTAAAAATTATTTATATTAATTAAAAGTAATCTAATTTATATTATTATTTAAATATTAAATAAAATATAATATTAATAAATTAAAATATAAAAATAACAACTCTCAATTTTTATTACGAGTCTACCTTTGTTTTTTGGGTGGTCTTGATATGGGTCCTACTCACCGAAAAGCAAAAATGAAAGGGGAAACAAATGATAGGATTGGACCCAATTGAGACTCGAAAGCAAGACATTTTTGATTGAAAGCAGTGAAAAAAGAGTCCGGGTGAGGATTGAGTTTTGAGGGATCTGAGTGGTAGATTCCAGATATCAGATATGAACATTAATTTTTTGTAAAATATGGACGTCAATTAGGGAAAGCGGAGTGGGTGTACCTAACTAACTAGACCATCCAACCAAAGATGAAACCCTGTAGTGCTACAACATATAATAATAGACAAAGGCGTTTGCTTTGCAATTGCAATTGCAACACACTCCAACTTATTTTTTTATACTCTCTTGGAACAAAAAAAAGAACACTACATTATACTCTTCATAATTAGTCCAAGAAGTTGACGGAATCAAGATTAAGAAGAACAAAAGCAAAACCCTTTTTTCTTGTCGGCTTTTCTTCCTAGGAAAAGAAAATTAGGCCGAGAGCCCAGGACATCCAACCAACGCCTGTCCTACTTCATAGTTTTTTTTTTTGTTTTAGTTGTGTTAGACTAGTTGCATCATTTCAAATTTTCTTTNAGAGTTTTTTTTTTTTTTGTTTTAGTTGTGTTAGACTAGTTGCATCATTTCAAATTTTCTTTCACTTGAACCAAAAAGCAAGAAACTTCATTCTTGGACCATGGCCCATGGATTAATAATCAAATCTTATCTTGTAAGTGGGCGCCACTCAGTGTTTAGAGACAGAGTGAGAGTGCGACATCTTCCATTGCTTCATTTGACCAAGATTCATTTTGCTGCTTCTTTTGTTTTTTTTTCATCTCAAAAAAAAAAAATTCCGAAGGGGAGGAGCACAAGTGATTTGTGCTTCAAAACAAGTCGGGAGAGGGAGAAGGAGAAGAAGGACGAACTATCATATGATATGAGCAACAGCATGACAGCAGAAGTTGGTGGTGGAGGAGCACAAGTGATACCCCTCCTCACTCCATACAATTTGGGAAATTTTAATCTATCTCATAGGTCTGTATCGATCATATGCTCTTCTACCTAGTATAATCAGCAATACCAATAAAGCATCATCAACATCTTCTTCTTCTTCTTGTACGGTGATTTTCTGGAGAAGCAGCAAAGTAAAGCACATAAATACATCACTGGATTAAGGACTTTTCTTTTTTTAATCACCAGTCAACTAATTTGTTAATTCTATTATTCTATATACAGATCGAAAAGATGGATGATGCTCATTAACGTAGTTTTTGGTCAAAGCTTGTTCATTTCTGATCTTAATTTACGAATCAAGTTTTGATGTTTAATGTTTGATATATGAATATACCATAAACACACGTAGGATAGTATTGGCACCTTTAACAAGATCGAGGTCTTACAACTTCGTGGCTCAGCCGCATGCTGCTCTCTATTATTCTCAGAGAACAACAAAGGGTGGCTTCTTGATTGGGGAAGCCTCTGGGGTATCGGACACCGCACAAGGGTAATATGCTAACCTACCCTTTTTGTTTCTCTCTTTTTCTTTTTTCTCTCAACGACTTTCATAATAATATAAGCATCGAATTTCCTTTTAATTAATTATATTGTTATTGTTATTCTTGTTTCAAATGAGTTAAGGTACCCACATACTCCAGGCATTTGGACAAGAGAGCATGTGGAAGCATGGAAACCAATTGTGAAAACTGTTCATGAGAAAGGGGGCATATTCTTTTGCCAACTCTGGCATGCGGGCAGGGTCTCCAACGAGGGTATTTGGGAAATTGTTTTCCATTTTTCTTAGAAGGAGAAAGACATTATTAACTTTACCTTGTCTGTCTTTTGAAATGAGTGAAATGAAAAGAGGGTTAACTTGTTGAACAAAATAGGGTACCAGCCGAAGGGGCAGCCCCCAATAAGTTGCACAGACAAGTCAATATCAGCTGAATTTGACATTGGTGGAACCAAAGCTCCTAAACACCCACCTCCTCGCCGCCTCACAACCGCCGAAATACCCAATCTTGTCACCGACTTCAGATTGGCAGCCAAAAACGCTATAGAAGCTGGTAAGTGGCAACTCCATCCCTCAATTTTACTTGTCACTTGTCACTCACAGATACAGTTGCAAGTTCACAGGATTTGATGGAGTGGAGATACACGCAGCCAATGGGTACTTGCTTGATCAATTCCTCAAGGACCAAGTCAATGACAGAGATGACCAGTATGGAGGCAGCTTACAAAACCGTTGCCGTTTCCCACTTGAAGTAGTGAAGGCTGTGGCTGATGAGATCGGAGCAGATAAAGTTGGTATTAGGCTCTCACCTTTCGCTGATTATAATGACTGTGGAGACTCCAATCCTCAAGCTTTGGCCATTCACATGGCTCACTCCTTGAATCACTTGGCCATTCTATATTGTCACGTAATTGAGCCACGAATGATCACACAGTTCGACAGGTACGAGACCACAACTTCTTTGTTGCCCATGAGAAATGCCTTCAACGCCACTTTTATTGTTGCTGGTGGTTATGATAGAAGTGAAGGCAACAAAGTTATAGCCAACGGCGCTGCCGATTTGGTTGCTTATGGCCGCTTATTTTTGGGGAATCCAGATCTTCCAAGAAGATTCCACCTCAATGCTCCACTCAACAAGCCTGACAGAAGTACCTTTTATACACACGACCCTGTGGTTGGATATACAGACTATCCATTTCTTCAAACCACTCACTAGGGACCGATATATAATACAACTTTTCCTTGTCTCCTTCGAAATAGCATTACCAGAACATATGTAAAATCTATTCCTACAAAAACTTGTCTATTTGATTTGCAACATACAACAATATGAATGCTGGTAAAATGACTAAAAATATATAATTTTGTCAAGTATTTATGCAATTAGGATAGTCTGAAAAAAAAATTATGATAATTTTGATTAAATTTATGATAGCATAACTCCAAAATGTTACATTACTTACAAAATCTCATAACTCATTTTGTCTATATTTCTTAAATAAAATAAAATAAAAATTGTTCAATACTTAATTTTAGTAAATAATTTTTTAAATTACATTTTCTTAATCAATTTATCATAAATCATTTAGACTAGTTTCTAAAGAATAAAATCTTTTAGAGGTTAGTTTGGAATATTTCACTGACCACCGATATAAACTTAGGAACTCGAAAAGGATAAACATTGTCACGTAAACGTAATAAACCAAAACGCAAAAATAATTATAGTTATAAAAGTAGTAACGCAGAGAGATGGCAACAACGTACGAAATTAACAAATAACTACGGCATAAAATGGGAACATTATTGTTCATGCGAACATTCTCAGGCAGAGTTTTATTCTAGTGAAGTAACATCAGGATGAATTATTAGCATTTTGTTGGTTACAATCGTTTCACAAGACAATAAGCCACGTTCCACATTAAATTCTTAGGAAAGCGCTACAGCATGAAACGTATAGAGGCAACAACATGCACGGCTAAATCATTAGCATTCTCATTACAAACTCCCAACACTATTTACTTATTAATTTGGCTCACAATCAAAATACTTCAAAATTATGCATGCCAAAATCACAAGTCAAATGTGGCTAGTAACTACAACTAGCAAAAAATAAATGGAGTTATTGAAGAATAAGATTTTTATCACTAGCGACACAATTGAATATGGATAATCTGGTCGAGGATTTTCAATAGCTTCGCACCATTTAAGGCACGTAGCAAGCGATATCATGCAAGCAGGAAGCAACACAACTACCCAACTCTCATCTTTAGTTCAAGCGAATGAGTAGGAATTAAATAAATGTTTCAGAGTCAATCCTCTGCAGGTGGTTTATAAAGAATATTATTAGAATAAAGTTTGATGCATATAAAATGTAAACTGTTTCCATCGCTTCACATAACATAGGTATCAATTAGTAAATACCCCTCGCAGCTATTACCAATAGTGTGCAGATAAAATGAAACAAAACTAGATCAGATCAGTGATAGCATACCTCAAGATGCAATAGGTGTGATCATTTCAAAAAAATAATTAAATACCGCAAAACTGAGAAATTTGAAATAACACCCGAACAACAGTAGATATCACCAACCAATCTACACCAGACAACAATGATCCAATGAAACAAGACACAAAACAAAAGCACTTAAATCATGAAAACATGCCTCTCAAAGGAGCATCACCTTAAGAGAAAAATTAACACACAACTAGATGGAAAAACTGCATAAAATGCGCAAAACCTGGGAGCATCAATCACTGCATTAATTAGCTGAACCATAGAAAACACTCAAACTAGGCAGATGGCACCTTAAGGCAACCCAAAAGAAACATCCATCACATATATACAACCAATGACACAGCAGGCAGAGGAACGATGGGCCAATTATATTGATACAAAAAGTAACCAGATTTCATCAAGTAGACTAAATCAAACTAAAAGCTCTACAAGAGATAAATGCCCTTAACTAAACACTTGAATTTAAAAGTACAAATAGAAGTGAACTCCCTTAACCATTCACTTTCTGAAAGGGCAAAACAAATTAACTGAGGGAGCAGCAATATATTTTTTGGAAGCAGAAAATATGTTTATCATGAAATGACCAGACCATCAACAAAGGATGATCAAATCATCAGCACAGCTAAGCAGCTGCTATACTCGGTCCATTTCCTACTCATCATCATCTTCCTGCACACAAGAGCATAAAATCCAATAAATGAACAAGACCAGAAACGTCAAGGACAACAAAGATCAGACGATACACTAAAGACTTGAGCAAACCTCGGCACTGCCGTCTTCATCTCCTTCATCTTCATCATTCACCTCTGACATTGATTTCTCAGACTCATCTTCCTCAGCAGCATTGGGACCTTCAGCCTGACACAAATCAAAAGAGATGATCTGAATTACTAGAAGCACGGAGAAACCTTAAACCTCTCACGGAAATAAGTCATTCATAAAGTTGCACCTGTCTCTTGTTATATGCTTTCATATTCTTCTCATACTCGGCCTTTCGTTTCTCGGCCTTAGCTGCAAATGGTGCTTTCTCCTAAAAGTACAGGTATTTGCTTCAACATCAATAATAAATAACACCAAATCACAATTTATGAACTTAAAACAGCAAACTAACATACAGCATCAGACAAAGACTTCCATTTTGCTCCAGCAGCTTTGCCAACCTATGATAAATTAAACAACAGAAGATTTGAGTGACAAGACAGTAACACCACACAAACCGAAAAGTAATAATCATATAATAAGACTTACAGCAGACACTGATTTGTTGTCAGGATGTTCCTTGTTGAACTGTTTCCGGAATTCCTCCCTTTAATCGTCAAATTTTAAGAAATATCGAAAAGATAGAATAAGTTACACAGGAACGATAATTATACAGGGTGCCTAGCTTCGTGGACCAACAAGTAAAGATATCAACTATCTATCATATTTGATATGTTTGCGCTTTCACATGTAACTCATGATTAAACAGATTCACAAGGGTGGATAAAAAAAAATTGTATACCTTAGTGTGTGGTAAAAGTTTTGACCAGAACTATATTCGGTGGAAACAGAATAGATCACATCGGAAATTCAAATTTGTAGAGTTAAAGATATAATTACATGAAAACGAAGAAGGCACTGGGCGGTCTCTTTGGCTTGTTAGGGTCTTTGGCGGCCTTCCCCTTACTCGGCTTCCTGCCCGCTTTGGTGGCAGGGCCACCTTTCTTATTCACAGCAAGCCTGCGAGAGTTTCCATAATAGTCAAAACCAATATTAAGAAACGGAGGAGGATCAAAGTAGCCATTATCAATTCTCAGTCTAAGATCTGAGTGCTTCTGATCCAGAAAATTTCAAATCCATGAAATGAAACTTGCATAGTAGGATCAGAATCGATAAAACTTACTTGGCATCGGCTTTCTTAGATTCGGTCTTGGATCTTCCACCTTTCATGATGAAAACTGCAGTGGTTGTACGATCGGATCAGTTTTGCTGCGTAAATCGTAAAGAAAAAGATCGAAAATTGCAAGGAAATACATACCAGCGGGTGAATTGAAATTAGGGTTTCGAAAAGAGAGAGAAGCGACGGATGGGCTGGGGGCTGGGACCTGGGGCTAGAGAAGTTGTATTGTATGTATGATATGATGATGTATGACTAGGGCTTCAGACGCCCAAAGGCGGAGATATTTAGTCCTTTTGGGGAAATTGAAATTCAATTGCGCACGAAATGAAATCAACTAGGGGTTTAGGCGGGATTTTAAATTTAATGCCATGTCAGGGATCCGTGCGCTCTCTTTCTATTGGCTGCGTAAATCCGAAGCTTATGCCAGAGTTCCCAATTTGTGTTTTCTCTGTGCTTTCTTTCTTCCCTCTTTGATTTCTCTGACTTGGATTAGGCCGGAGGTCAAAGTGAAAAGCCCATTTCCGTTTCTACAACTAGACTATAACTACAGTCTCTCCTTCTAAGACCAAAGCCCACTCATGACTCATCGCCTATAGTCAGCTTTTCTTTTCTTTTCTTTTTGGGCCATGACGTTTGGATCACATGTACACTATAAGAGCCTAAACTAGATTAAAATAATTTATATTTTACTCATACAAATTAAAAATAATTAGTTATTATGACTTATAAGAGGTCCTTTTACTAAATTAATCATGATAATTTTACAATTTTCAACATGACATGATAACACGTCTTTATAATTTTACAATTAATCATGATAATAAGTTGTGCATTAATTGTATTTGGGCCAAACCAAAATAACCCGAATTGGTAAGGAATCATTAATGTTGCCTTTTTCTTTGGCAATCTATTGTCAAACCTGTTGGGCTCCGTTCCCTCTAATGATAATCTGGACTTAGAATAGAAGCCCAATTCAAATACACGCCATATTTGAATCCCCACGAGCATATGTGTGGTGTGGTCTGATTTTAATATTTATATATATTTTTGTGGATGGGTATTGTAAGAGATAATTGGAAGTATGGTATTGGTATTGGACCGACCCTTTGGTATCCTCATCTCAATATTCTACAAGTTGGATACCTACCAATACCATACGGTCACAAAAAAAGTCAGTCATGATCAATCATCCATTTTGTGTTAGTGGTTCTTTTATCGTCATAAGAAACTTGTAATTCAGGCCACATTGTATTGACATTCGTAACATCCGTTTGGGATACACCTACTTTCTCCATGTGAATCAATATAATCCAAGTTTTCAACTTTCAATTTTAGAATATGGCTAGGCAGGTCACATGTGATGAATAGATTAATTATGTATGCACTGACATTATAGCAAAAATCAAAGGAAAAATATGTCATAAAGATTATTTATATTATTTGAATTTTTAAAAATTTAAAATCAATCAAAATAATTATTTTTTATTATCATTTAAGTTTTTTAAAATAATTTTATTGTATATTTTAAAGATTAAAATAATATTTTATTCAACAGACAAATAACTTTGTATTATGAATATAGCCTGGTACAACTCACTTGTTTGACGATGACGGCTTTTGCACACAAGCAGTCCAGCACAAACTCTTTTTTGTCATTTTCTTCTCTCACTTCCTTGTTCCACTTATGCACACCTGTGCTCTGCCTCATCCACACCTCAACCCCAAAAACACACACCCTGGCCTACAATTCTCCCTTATCCATATATTTCTTCCTGCAATTTTTTTTTTTTAGTAAATTTACATTTTGTATTTCTAAAAAAAATTAATATTTAATATAATAATAAGAATACTAACTATAAAATAATTATTAAAATAATTTATATGCCTAACAAAATAGTCATTAAAATATTCAAAATTTAATAAATGTTAAATTATTTTATTATGTATATCAATTTTTTTAGGACTATTTTATAGTTAATATTCTTTCAATGACTATTTTATTATATTTTAAATTTTTTAGAAATACAAATATAAGTTTACTCATTTTTTTGTTCTTTTGTGATAAAACTTTTCGAAGAAATAAAAGTGCAACACAAGTCAGGAGGTCATTTTTCCAAGTGTTACTCTTGCTCGAGTTTTTTTCTTCATATTTTGAGTTAAATACATTATTAAAACATAAATGAATATATAACGAAAAGCACTATTAAGTTTTATATATTTTTTATATTGTATATAATTATTGCATAAAAAAGTATAAATAAATAAGATGACAGTGAGTGGAATAATATTAATATCAAGATCACAATACATCCTTTCTATGAGGAATTTACATTTTAATTTTAGTATTATTATAAAAATTTTAAAAAATGAAATTATTAAGTGTCAATTAAATAAACAGTTAATAAAATTTGACATAGTTAAAATATTTAATAATATTATAATAATTTGTCTAATTTAATTTTTTAAAATATTTATAATTACACTAAAATTGAATATAAATCTCTCATTATAAAAAGAATGTAACGCTGAATTACAAAAAAACAAAAAAATGTAATGCTATCTCCCACTAACATAGGTAGCTTAACAACCACGTAATTGAAAAGCGTGGCGGAATGAAAAAAGGGGGCAGGGGTTGTTGTTGAAGATTTGAGCGTTGGAGCCGTTGGGAACTGAGAAAGGGAGCAGTGAGTTCAAACTTGAAATCGAAATCTCGGTCGCGGAACCGGAAAGGGAGAGCCAGATGCGGAGGAGGTTTCAACTTTCAAGTCAGTGTCAACATCGCAAAACCAGCTGGATATCGAGGGCAAAGACGTAAAAGCGGGAGACAGCAACGTTCTTTAAATGCAGAGAAGAGAGGAAGAAATGAAGAGGATGGAGAGCGACTTGCAACAATCATTCACAGACATTAATGAAACCAAAGTGGGAATAATATAATAAATAAAAATATTAATTTGAGAAAGAAAAGATAATCCAATTGTTTCTTTTAAAAAAGTAAAAACACTCTATCTATCAGCTACTATAGTTAGCCCGTTCCGCTAAGTGTGGCGCTAAATTAGTGTTCCTTCCAATTTTGGCTTCAACCAATGCACAATCACAATCACAATCACAATCACATTCACATATGCATATTCTTCTCCACGCGGAAATTGTTTTCCTATTTCATGAATTTCATCTCCCTAAAAAATACACCAGAAATTTCGAATCGACCGGATTCGTATTATTATAGCTTTTAATTCCCTTATTTTGGCGATATTTCCCACTATTTTTTTCTTTTTAAAAGAAAAAATAATACAGTTTCTCAGACCGCGTTTGATCCTAAGGGTTTTGATACCATTATGCTTAAGTGATCTCCCCGGTCTGGAGGGAGGAGATCATCGAAAATCCTCTCTCTCTGACTAGGGTTAGAGATTTTTCGCTTTTTGTTTGTTTGTTTGTTGCCTTTTTTAGTGTGGTGTTTCCGCGTTTGATATGCTTTCGTTTGGGTGATTCAATTATTTTAAAACAAGAGTTGGTGCTTTTTCTATACCAAATTCTCTCTGATAGGGAGATGAGCTGCTTCTTTTGCATCAGTTCTAGTCGGAAGGATGTCAGCAGAGTTGAAATTGATAATGGTACTCGATCTACTTCTTCTTCAGGTCCATTCTTCTTCATCTTTCCTTTCCCTTTGTTTTTGCCAATTTTGATACTGAATTTCTTCACTGTCCTTTTCTTTTCCCCTTAAATGTTGGTGTTTATTATGGATTTTACAGGTAGTGGGAAGGCGAAGGCCTATGCCGATTATGGTGGTAAGGATTGTTAAGACCTATATTGGAAGTAAACTCCGATTCTACGAACCCCATTTTTAATGACTTCTCAATTTGGACTTTATTTTGCTTTTTGTGTTGTTATTTGTGCAGGGGATGGAAGAAAGGGAGCATCCTTAGAAGGAAGGGGGAAGAGTGGCAACAGTCCTAAAAGCAGCGCGGCCCGTAGTTTCACGTTTCGTGAACTTGCAGCTGCAACCAGGGGTTTTAAGGAAGTGAATTTGATTGGGGAAGGGGGTTTTGGAAGGGTTTACAAGGGTCGTCTGGAAACTGGCCAGGCAAGTTTGATTTCTGTGTTTTATTCACATTGTTCAATTCATAGGATTGAGATAATCAATTAACGGCCAAAAGAATGTTACTTTTCAGCTGTTTCTTTATGTTCTAATTTTAAGATATATAGGAGAGGATTATGACAGTTTGCAAATCTCAATCGCCGTGGTGGAACTTTCTGATTTTTTTAATAATATTTTGCTTCCTTCTTTATGTACAGGTTGTTGCTATTAAACAATTAAATCACGATGGTCATCAAGGTTTTCAGGAATTTATAGTGGAGGTTCTCATGTTAAGCCTGCTACACCATTCTAATCTTGTTACCTTGATTGGCTACTGCACTGATGGAGATCAAAGGCTCCTGGTTTACGAATACATGCCTATGGGAAGCCTAGAAGATCATCTTTTTGGTAATCTTATTATTGACTTATTTCTGTAGTTTCTGAACTTTTTTCTTTAATAAATTCGTTTCTGCATATTCTGTTCTATATAACTGCTAATCTCCCAATAGTTTAGAAGTTTCCATTTAATGGTAATTGTTTCAGCATATTGAGGTTGTTTACCTTCTGATATTTTGCTGTAACAGCTTCAGCGATGTAATGTGACTTGGTGGTTTTCCAGTTCAGTGCTTAACATGTAACATAAATTCTAATTCTAGCTGCAGGGTACTATACTGATCTTAAACCTCAAATATCAAGAGGTGTCTTTAACTTTTCCACTTTTCAATATTTAGTAATATTTGATTTTAAGAATAAATATTAAGAGCGTATGCAACCATGCAAGTTGCACACTCACTATTTACTCAATAGTTAGTAATGTTGCAAGAATATTTTCGATGGAGGTTGAGGATACGTGTGTCCTGTTTTATTTTCTTTCCATAAGTGACATACTTTATGTTGGGAATAAGTAGTTTCTAATTTGTTACTAAGAGTAATTTGGAACTTTGATGTTTCTGAACCAAAGTAGGTTTTGCATGAGTTGACAGATGGTAAAGTAAGAATGTAAATTGCTTGGCTCTAATTTGGAGGAACTTTAAGATGGGGAACAACCATAAAACCTCTATATGCTTAGGTCTTCTCTCTCTTTTGCTTGAGTGCATTTTTATGTAAACTTTATTATGAGAAAAACCAGATTACTTCTGAATATGTTGCGCTGACAGGAATTTCTATGAAAGCAGATCCCAAAATTTGTTTCTTATTAATCTAGTTCACTAGATCAGTGAGACGATTTTCCTTTTGCAGATCTGAACCCAGAGAAAGAGCCACTAAGTTGGACTACTCGGATGAAGATTGCTGTTGGCGCTGCTAGGGGCCTCGAGTATCTCCATTGTAAAGCAAATCCTCCTGTTATCTATCGTGACCTGAAATCTGCGAATATCTTATTAGACAATGACTTCAACCCAAAACTCTCAGATTTTGGGCTTGCTAAACTTGGACCAGTTGGAGACAACACTCATGTTTCAACCAGGGTGATGGGAACATACGGCTACTGCGCCCCTGAGTATGCCATGAGTGGCAAATTAACTCTTAAATCTGATATCTACAGCTTTGGTGTGGTTTTGTTGGAGTTGATCACTGGACGTAGGGCTATAGATGTCAGTAGAAGACCAGGGGAGCAAAACTTAGTTTCATGGGTAAATTTTCTTTCTTTTTTCCTTTTTCTAAAGAAATTCCCCTTCCTCTTCTTTGAGCATATATTGTCAAAGTTTTGCATCTAACTACTTTCTTTTAGAATCCTCTCTTTGGTGTGGTTTTATTGTGGTATATGTGAAAAATAGAAACTAGACTATGTTTCCTCACAAAAGCACAAACTTGTGATCTGATGAGTCCTACTATCTCAATAATAATTCTTACTTGGAATTCTGTGTCATGCCCATTTATGTTTATGTTTTTTATGTATATTCAGCTTCTTCATTTTTAAGACTTCTTTTTATTCTTCCAATTTTTTTCCCACTTCCAGTCTCGCCAGTTTTTGAAGGACCGGAGAAAGTTTGTACAAATGGTTGATCCTCTTCTGCAAGGACGCTTCCCATTGCGCTCTTTGCATCATGCAATTGCTATAACTGCCATGTGCCTCCAGGAGCAACCAAATTTTCGTCCACTGATTAGTGATATTGTTGTTGCACTGGAGTACCTAGCCTCTCAGAGTTGTGTCCCAGAAGTCCGTAAAGGTGGGGTACGCAGTCCACCACCACAATCACCATCACAACTGGAGAAAAACAAGTTTTCAGAGGAATCAGAGTCTAGATTGAGTTCACCTTCCGTCTAAGATTGAGTACAGGTTTCGTTATCAGTCTGATCACTTAAGCTACCAACTTATTTTGAAATTTTATTGCTATTGACCTTAGATAAACTTATTGCTATAGCTGTAGTGAAAATTCATTCATGTTTAGGCTTATACGTGCATCGGGCACCGCCATCTGATTTGCATGTGGAAAGAACTGAGATGAGTCACTGAAAAATGAGCATGGTTTTCCCAAGCCCAAATCATTATCTAAGGCATGTGATTGGTTTTACGAACAACGAATTTGCAAGGAGCCAAACTGGAGCTGGTGTGTCTTTTAGTGAGTGTCAAAGCACTGATATAAAGTGAACGTTAGTGATGTTTCTTCCATTCTTCTGATTATCATGTTCTGTGGGGTTGTTTATAGGTGTATCGACTCTTGTTGGTTCTGACTACCAAATTAGAGAGGGGCGAGCATGGATCTTGTATTCTTGTTGGTTCTTTGTAAATTATTATAAAGAAAAAGAAGAAAAATGCTTTGAAATGTATACATGACTCATGAGGAAACCGGCTTTTGCCTCTCTCTCTCTCTCTTACTTTTTTCTCTCTTATTCGATTCATTTTCTGTTTTTGGGAGGATAGAGGAGAGTGAATTCTTTGAATAATGTAGTTTTGCAAACTATTTTTACATATACGGCAGTTTTGAAATAATTTATACCACTACTGCACTTTTTTTTTTTTAGCATTTCGGTTGATTGCCACATTTTGGCATGAAAAAACCATGGAGTGTTGAATTTTAGGAGTGCAGCACACATGGAGTGCCGGACTATGGCATAATGCGGCACTCTATGTGTGCTACACTTTCAAAATTTGACACTCCAAAGCTGCTGGTCCCACCAATTCCTTAAACAGTGCGGCATTTCATGTAGCAAGAGATTACCACAAAAAGGATTTTGGACCACCAGAGTGACTGGTACTGACCTTCACAAGAGGAGGTCCTGCTAAAAATATGGTACCATTTCCCTTGATCATTACACTTTCATCGGCCATAGCAGGTATATAGGCAACCCCAGCAGTGCATGAACCCAATACTAGTGCAATTTGTGCAATACCTTCAGCAGACATTATAGCCTGATTATAGAAAATCCTACCAAGTTCTCTTTGTCTGGGAAGACATCAGCTTGCTTAGGAAGGAAAGCACCTCCGCTATCAACAAGATATATGCAGGGTAATTTGCATTGAGCAGCAATCTCTTGTGCCCTAAGATGTTTCCTAACGGTGATGGGATAATAAGTCCCTCCCTTAACAGTGGGTCATTAGCCACAAACATACAAAGTCGCCCATGCACTGGACCTATTCCAGTAATAATCCCAGCAGAAGGCAAGGTTTCTCCATATAGTTCATGTCCTGCAAGCTTTATCATTGAAAATCCATAAAAATTCATGACCTTGAGAAGTCATTACATGCATATATAGTGTATGCATGATGAGCCAGTATCAAACACATAATCCTTTTCTCAGTTGATTCCTAATCCACATTTCCAAGCATTATCCATTTAATGGCAATTGAAATTATTTACTTGGAAACCTTAGTATCAGGACCAACCAAGTTTATGTGTTGGCCCCATTTAATCACCATAGAGTACAAGCATATTCTATGAAAGCAATTTTCTAACACTACGTTCTATGTTCTGCTTTATTTGGTTATAAGCAGCTTTTATGTTGTTTAGATCAGTTGAACATAAAAAAAATATAGTTATCAAACAGAAACGAAATTATATAAACCATCAATACAACCTATGGATCTGTTTACTATAAATTTCCACCATCAAGGAGTGAACTTGGTATAAACACAGTGAAAAAGATGAAGTACATGTAAAAAATAAAAGATAAAACTTGGGTAAAATTTTATAGGTGTTAGTGATACTATTTTCTTAGAACATTATATATATATATATATTAATTTTACAACTCAGNTTTTATAGGTGTTAGTAGTGCTATTTTCTTAGAACATTATATATATATATTAATTTTATAAGTCAGCACCACCTCATCGCGCCGTGTCAGCGCGGATCTCTTACCCACCAACGGTCTCTCTCAATTTCTCTTCCCAAACAATTTTCTATCTCCCTTAATCTCTTCTCTGCTTGTTCAAGTGCACATTCTCTCCATTTCTCTTCTCTCATCATGCTTCTCCTTGTGAACCACCCACAAGGAGCCTTCTCTCTTCACCATTAAGATCCAAAGGTACACCGATTTCAGAGATCAGAACTTAAATCCAGAAATATATACAAACCCCACACACTCAAGACGACCCAGAAAATGGAAGAAGATTTTTTCTTTTTTTCCTTGTTATTAACTCTAAAAAAAAATCTAAATAAACGAATTTTATTTGAATTATAATTCATGCTTAATATTAGAGTAGAAAGCTAAAAAGGAATTTGAAAAAAAAAATTGGACTCGAAATCGCAGATGTTTTGCAGATCTTCAAAATGTTAAGAAGAAAGAAACTAAAGAAACAGAGTCCAGATTTTATTCTTTTTTTTGCCTTTACTTAGCATAGATTCAAAAAAAATTTCCTCCATCTTCCCAACACATCCAAAAAAGAGTCACAGGTCCATATTTGACACTGTCACTACCCCCTCTCCTTTCTCTCTATCGTTCTCTTTCTCAGAATCACAGCACAAAGCCTAAACTTTAATACCAGAAAAGAAATGAAGCAACTTGNAAAGCCTAAGCTTTAATACCAGAAAAGAAATGAAGCAACTTGGAGAGGAAGAAGCATTTTTGTTCAAGGGGAAATTTTTTGGAAAATGGAGACAAGAGAAGAAGCGTGATGAGAGAAGAGAAATGGAGGGAGTGAATGTGCATGTGGAGAGGCAGAGAAGAGATTAAGGGAGAGAGAACAATTTTTGGGAAGAGAAATGGAGAGAGAGACCGTTGATGGGTAAGAGATCAGCGTTGATATGGCGTAACGAGGTGGTATACATATAATATTTTAATAAAAAAAACAGTATCACCAACACTTATAAAACTTTACTTAAGTTTTGTCCAAAAATAAACCTGTGAAAGCTCAAGGAATGAAGTACCAAGATCAACCAAAATGCTAAAAAAAAAAAAAGAAGTGCAGTAGTGATGTAAATTGTTTTAAAACTACCGTATATGTAAAAATAGTTTGTAAAACTACATTATTCAAAGAATTCACTTGATAGAGAAGGGAAGATGACGTGTTTTTTTTTTTTTTGGTGTTGGCTATGTAGTGTTACCCATCCCTTGATTGAAGAGCCTTAGGTGGGACTTAAAGATTGAAATTTGTGTTATTGTAAAAGTCTAAAAAAATGGAGTTATATAGTATGTGATAGAACATACATAATTTTTTATAAAATTTAAAAATGATACGAAATAGGAAAGCATTCCAAACAAAAAAAATTAATTTTTTCTCAAAAAAAATAAAATTTGGTACATTTTTTAGAGGGAGGGAGGGAGAGAGAGATAGAGAGAGAGAGGTTTTCAATATTCCGTGAAGGGTTGCTTCTTTTTTCGTATAGGAAAAAGTTGGTAAATTCTTTTTTTTTTTTTGCTGGAAAGGAAAAGTCGATAATGCCTGAGTATTTGATTCCTAAGAAAGTATGATTTTTCTGTTTAATACATGATAGGAATATATCATTAATATGTCCACTTAAACTTTAATTTTAGAAATTTTTTATAATTTTCAAGAAACATCTTTTACCATAATTTATTTTAAATACGATAAAGTTAGAGACAAAGGAAAACGAGAGAGAATGAGACAAAAAAAAATTGAAAAAAGTCTTAAAAATTCTTCTGAATTATATTTTTGTTGTACTTTACCTCACATGCTTCAAAAACGTAGGAAAGACCTTCTTGAACTTTTAAAATGTGCATTTTACCCCCCCGACTCTGACATTCGTCCATTAATGTATACATGATGTGATTAATCTGGGCTATAGTATAATTTTATAAATGTATAAATAAAAATAAATTTATAAAAATTGGGGTAAAAAAATAATATTCAAAGAGTTTTGAGATCAAATTATAATATTCAAATTCTTTCTTCTGTCCATTAATGGATGGACGTCAGGGTCGTAGAGGTAAAGTGCATATTTTGAAAGTTTAAAAATGTATTTTCTACTTTTTTGAAGCATGGGGATAAAGTGCAACAAGAACATAATTCAAGAAAATTTTTAAGACTTTTCCCAAAAAAAAATTACAGAGAAAGATATAGCACGGGGAAATAGTTATTTTGTTAATATTTTTCATTTCATTCCCACCAAAATGTGGGATACCCACCGATCTAGAATCCTAAATGGAAATCTTATTCTGATTAAACGTGGGTATATAACTTATAAGCAATAATAACTTTTTAATTTTCATACCAAACATTAAACTATTAGATTCTTGAATGTAAATTATTAAAATGAGATTTTTTTAGATATTTTTGATATTTATGTAATATAACATATTATATAAAAATAATTAATATATAAATTACATGTGTACAAATTAATTATTTTTAAGTTTGTTTAAAAAATAAAATAAATAATATTTTATATCTAATAAAATATAAAAATTATATGTATTTGTCATATCAGTGTAGTATGACATACTTATATAATATCATAAAATCTCTTATATTAAAAATATCAAAATATTGTCTACGTACCAAACGGTTTTATATGCTTCTTTTTTATTGCTTTTAAAGCACAAATTGAAATATGTGTTAAAATTCAAGCACAAGTCTATGTTTGTTGAAGGATGAATTGGAACTCGTAAAGCGGAGAGGGGCTGAATGGCAGTTTGCAAAGTTAGGAACATAACATTCATAATTTTTTAAATTATCAACTTATACGGTTAGTAATAGTATTGTTTCAAAAAGAAAAACAAGCTTCCCTCTCGGCATGCTATATCACTAACCCTCTTCATCAATCATTTGCTAAATGTTACTAGACTTCGAAATTATGGGCGGTGGCATTTTTGGTTGTTTCTGCTTCTCTTCTTTCCTGTGATTAGTGGGCTACGTTGCTTTCTTAACAGTACCAACTTTAGGATAATACTCTATAGCCAGTAGCCTCAATCCTTGTCTAGAGCTGAGGATAGTTGTTAGATATTACAAGGGAAAAAGGACAATTTTATTTTCAAAAAAGTGAAAGAAAATAAAACTCTTCTCACCCAAAATTCAATGAGCAAATGTCAAATATAGGTGGGGGGGATTGCGCGGAACAATAACGGGTGCCGACCACCTCGGAAGAAAGGTTGGGTATATTACAACCAAAGTCAATGACAATCACTACTTTACAAACACAAGTACAGACAGTTCACACCATAACGCGGATTGGAAAGGATAAATGTTTGACATATATCGATAATATTTAGAAGGTTTCTTAGGAACTGTTGAGGTATCGGCGTATATGCCATACGTTAGTTTGAAAATCAATAACCTGTTAACACGTGTAAAGGTTAATGGACATTAGGTTAGTCGGTTAAAAGGTTGATGATTTTAGAAAATTAAGAATGACAGGTGGAGAACATATCATTTATATTTCGGCCCTATAAAATTATATTTTTTTCCTAGCAGTCCTCATAAACTACCATCATTGGAACTCCAAGAGGTGGTGCCAACATCAAAAAATTTATGCTGGTCTAAAATTAAGAATAACTCATAAATACAACAAATCTCTCACTGCTTGTTTTTTTCTCCAACTCTTGAGTCGCCGAAATAAAAGATCGTGCTATGCGACAGGTGGTAACTCTATAACTCTATCATAAATTAGAGTCAAGTATACGTAGTATTGATTAAATGCATAGTTTGTTATGCAAGTTATATAATTTGGCGCTGGTGGCGAGGCTCAAATAATAATCTTTGGCCGGCAGAGTTGCACATGCATGATTGAAGCTAAAATAAACTACAGAGATAAAATAAAACAAAAAACTAAGAATTGAATTTCTATCAGAAATCATTTTCATGAAATATATTTGAAATCATGTTAACTTAAGAACTTAATTTATTTTATAAATCATTTTGTATATAATAGTTCAATTTATAAATCTTACTAATGCATTAAATAAATATTTCTTAATTATTTTTATAACAACTTACACTTTTGATAATTAAAAAAGTTTTAATTCAGTTAAATGTGTTCCCAATTATAAAGTTAGTTTGCTCACCCCTTCTCCAATTCAAATGTAAATACAATTGTTATTTATATATATAAATTAATAGATTGAGTCGTTGACAAATTCTACTATTTTTGATAAAAAAAACTTGAATATTTGCTAACGGTGGCAACAAATGGAGGCCTCAATTAGCAGGGAAAAGTGAAATATGCGTAGTTCAAATTAGAATTACATTGGGGGCTGTGGTCATGACTCGTGGATCTACCTGAATATATCGTATTCATCATTGCCGTGCATATCACTACAAATCCATAGCTAGTCCCCACACGTACCCTCTATTTCTATCCGATTGAGACCTGATATTCATATTAGTATCATGTATAGTTATAGTTTATTTATTTTAATATTAATTAATAGACTTTGGTTTAATCGGAATAGAGTAAAAGACTAATCAGCAATTAATAGAATAGATTCATGCATGCCGAGAAGTGATTAATAGTACTATGAGAGAGAATATATAGTTATAAAATGGAGTTGATGGACTTGGAGACTTGTTTTCAGATTATCACACTATATATTATATACCATATCTAATATAATAATAGTAACCAGAGTCAGCTCATCTTGACGTTTTGGTATTGAAGATTTCTTATGAATAAGAAGCATGCAGACCCTGTGGTAACTGGTAAGCAAATTTAATGAATCTAGCCAATTTTGTTTCAGTCCACCCGATAGCTTTTTCTCCTAATAAAATTTATATACTAATTCTTATATTGACTTGGGAATAAGAGTCAATAGATTTGTACAAGCAGCAGCCGCATCATCTATTCACTCCGTTCACACTTGAGGATAACACAATCTCAGAATGTCCCGCAATGCCTTATTTTCCTTTTGGTCATGGCGTTAAACACATGACAGCTTGTCTGTTTCTGTTATTCGATATATGAATCTGCCAAACAAGGTTTATTAGAAAATGGATTCCAACTCTGTGCCTCTTTTCTTTTCTTTTCAAATTCCAACATGTACCAAAACATAACTAGTATTATTCGGCTTGTAACTAATTAAACAACATATAAAACCCATGCATGTTTCTCTTTTTATTGGTAGATTACATGACCAAAGACGACAAAACAAGAAAAAAGATACATTGGTCGGTCATGAAATGTTAGATATGCATGATTGAGTTTTATTTTTTCAGATCGAATTGGAATTTTTTTATGGAGATGGAGATTGTCAATTTTAAAACAAAATCTAAATTAAGCTTCCATTGCAAGAAAGGTTATTATTATTTAGGATAACAAGTCGTAGTCGTAATTAATCGTAACTCACTAATCCACTTACGATAAATTAATTTTTGTGCGGCCATAGTAATTTTTAAGAATTTTATTTTTTATTATTAGGTTTTCATAATTTTGTTTAAATAAAATCTTTAACGTAATTTTTGTGTGAATATTATGATAAATTCTGCATTTTTCTGACTACATAGTAGCCATGAAAAATACTCTGTGTTGTAATGTCCAGAAAGAAGTATATATTATGAATTGAAGTGCTTTTGATTAAAAAAATGGATTAGTGTTATTTGCACAAACTTAATTTTTTATTCTTTTACCGAATTTAATTTTTGTCTTTGGAATTTTCAATTACTTGCGCACTCATTGTACAAGATTTTTGAAAGAGAGTGTATAACTAGCTTTTTCGCACAAAATGTCTCACTCATTCTCTCTTGACCGAGATGGTTTACGAGGTCAAAGGATCAAAAGCTTCAGATTGAAATTACAAGAAATTTTATGTTAATATATGCAAAGCAGCATTAGCGTATTAAAAATATGTATACTGTATTAGATATAATTCCTGTAATATAGAGTTAAGGGTATACAGGTGTTTGATTGAGTCCATTAATAATTAATGGCGCTGGCCTAGACAAACGTATTCCATAAATCAATGTGTGGGGGTTTAGTATTGGTGACGCTTCCGTTGACCTGGATGCTATTTCTTCTTCTTCGATCGCATGTGTAATTAAATTATTGAGTCGTTGTATGTAACAAATTAAAGGGAGACACCAAGTGAGAACAAAGCAAGGAAGGACTAAGAAATAAGAATATAATTATATAAGCAACACAAGAACAAGTCAAGAGAAACACCAAGAAATTAATACAGATTAAAGGAAAAGTCAAGAGACAATCCTTGTCTTGCACTATATATCATTATTTTTCCATTTGCCTCTGCTATTTCGTCGCAGTTTCTTCTCTCTTTCGGCGAACTTTTGGAGATAATCGCGTGCTACATATATCGTAAGTTTTGCCTTGGTCTTGGTGTGTCTGCCTCTAGTTATATATGCTTGTTTAGTGGGTATATATGGTTTTAAATCACTGATAAAATCACCATGGGAAACTGTCTTGCACATTCAGTTCATAAGCATAGCCTCCGCCCCACCGCCACCACCACTAAACCAAACACCCCATCACCTAATTCAGGTATTTATGATTAATTCCCTCCAATTAATTCGATTCTTTATCTGTTTGATGATGATCCTCTCTTTTGTTATCTTAGGTATATATATATATATAGCTAATTAACTACGAATGTAACATAGCTAGCTAGCTAGATCACCAGGTGGAGGTGTGGGCTAATTACGTGAAATGAAATTAATGAACATGCAGAAAGAAGGTCATCATCAGGCAGAGGCAGCAGCAATCAGAATGAATTGGAGGGAAGTGGAAGAAACAAGATTAACATTAACGGCAAGGAAGCGGTGGAAGAAAAAGTGATGAGGGCACAAGGGACAGGAAAAATCGTGACGCCAAATCTGAAAATGTTCACTCTGGATGAGTTGAAGAGTGCGACAAGAAATTTTAGACCAGACACGGTGCTGGGGGAGGGTGGTTTTGGCCGTGTTTTCAAGGGTTGGATTGACGACAACACCTACAAGCCTTCCAAAGTTGGTGTTGGTATCCCCGTCGCCGTTAAGAAATCTAATTCTGATAGCCTCCAAGGAATTCAAGAATGGCAGGTAAACCTATCTATATATCCTAAATTCATTCATTCATTCATATTCATCTTAATTATTTCCTTTCTCATTTCTCCCCTCTCCATTCTCCTCACCCTCCTCTACAGTCTACACTTCTCTTCAATCTAAGCTTAATTATTATTATAATTATAATTCAAGTCATCGCCATGATCGCACTACCCACTCTTCTGCACATATGCTGCCTTTTTTAATCAATCATACTAAGATTATTGCAAATTTCCATGTGATCAATAACTTGCACAAACATTTCTTACTCACCACTCACCATATATATAATAATATATCTGGCGATAACTAATTAAATTGATTATAATTCTTTAAATGGCGCATGCTTAATTGATTTAGTGCTCTAAATATATACTAGTTGTTCTTTTCAATTTGAAAGTTGCTATTGGATAACAATTTCAACTATAGTACTGTGTCCCTTTTTCCACAAACGCGGTGGTGTATTTGGATAAGCAATGCATTAATTGAAAGAGAGAAAGAGAAAGACATAGAGATTAGCATCCTTAAACAGTCTTCTGCCATAAGGACTAACATCAATATAAATAAATGAAAATATTGATTTCTTAGATATAAGCATTGTTAATTAATATATGGATACAATTATATATTTATGCATATAAAGCGTGGATTCAGTGCCGGCAATGGCCATGAATATTGAGTCAAAATATATAAAGGAGTCTAATTTTGATTATACATTAAATTAATTTATAGTTATGTTGATGTACAGAGTGAAGTGAAATTCTTGGGCAAGTTTTCTCATCCAAACCTGGTTAAACTGCTTGGCTACTGCTGGGAGGAAAATCAATTCCTCCTTGTATACGAATACATGCAGAAGGGCAGCTTGGAAAACCACCTCTTCAGAAGTAGGCAATCCAACAATTGATTAACCTTATTAGCAGCTAACTAAGATTATCAATGCTTGTTTAAAACAAAATGATTGATGATTGGTGTTGGTACTGTAGGAGGTCCGGAGCCACTTGCGTGGGACATAAGGCTCAAGATAGCCATAGGAGCTGCTCGAGGCCTTGCTTTCTTGCACACTTCAGAGAAGTCCGTCATATATCGAGACTTCAAGTCCTCTAACATTTTGCTCGATGGGGTAATTAATCTTTTATTTTCTTTTTGCTTTCTGGCTATTCTAAAAATGCTTCTTTTTATTTGTCAACACTGAACACTTGTAAATCCTAAGATAATATGATTTTGATTTTTTTTCCCCCTTTTCTTCTGTTGTATTCCTATTAGGCTTATAATGCAAAGCTTTCAGATTTTGGATTGGCAAAGTTTGGCCCAGCCAGCGACAGATCCCACGTAACCACGCGGATCATGGGCACATATGGCTACGCAGCACCTGAGTATATTGCCACCGGTAACACCTCTTCCTCTCTTCTCTTTTATATTTTACTAGACGCTTTACGTCCACTCTATCATGGCCTAAAAAAAAACATACACCTGCTCTCGGGGTTTTTTTTTTTTTTTTTCCTTTAAATTTTTTGTAATTTTTAATCTTTAGTGAATAAAGGAAGATTTTAAAAGATAATTGTAAGAAGTTATTTTTTACAGAGTGAAATATGGGTTTTGAGGTGAGAATATAGAGCCTTTTTCTATTTTTTCTCACTATCTGCAAGGGGACAGTTTAAAAGATAATCTTCAAAGGGAAAACAAGAGTTGTGAGATGAATATTTTATATAAAATTAATATATATTGCTTATAATGAAAAATAATTGAGAGACCAAATTAAGTCTTGGATATACTTTGAAAATTCATTTCTTTAAATATATGAGATATTTCTTTATTTAAACTTAAAAAAATTTTGAACTGGGATTAAAGTTGTAGTGGAATACAACATTATTTTAGAGTATAAATGATAAATAATTTTATGAAATGGGAACAGAAATGGTAATTTAATAATGAGAAATTTGACAGGTCATCTATATGTGAAAAGCGATGTATATGGATTTGGGGTTGTGCTACTGGAAATGCTGACGGGCTTAGCAGCACTGGACCCAAATCGACCCTCAGGGGAACAAAATTTGGTGGAGTCCTGTATGGCTTCTCTGAGCGGAAAAAAGAAGCTAAAGAAGATAATGGACCCAGGACTGGGTGAACGTTATCCAATAGCAGCTGCATTTCAAGTGGCCCAGCTCATAGTAAAGTGTTTAGAATCAGACCCAAAAAAACGACCAGCCATGGAAGAGGTTTTGGAGGTGTTAGAGAAGGCAAATGAAATTAAATATAAACCTAAGGCTAAGGGTAAGTTGAAGAAAGGCAGCGTAGTGCATCAGACAAGTAACCGAACAGAGAAGCATTCCAATTCCACTTCCACCTATGCCTATAACATTAACCAACAACATCCATCTCCAATTCACCACCATCCCATTGCCGCCTCCAAATCTGGACGACCTCCTCATTCCCATCCACGTTAGACTCACTCATTGCTGCACCAAATTTTACATTCATTGTTTAAGTTGACAATATCTTTATTTTCTTTTTCACTCTTTCTTTTCTTTTTCACTCTTTCTTTTCTTTCTATTGCTGGTAATTGTCTGTGTCTCTAGTCTGTACGATACAATGTATAATGTATAAATATCCCTTAATTTTATGCGAGCCTCCAACTCGTGTCAGATGCTAATTTAAATAATATAATAATCATTTTTCATATGACTTGAAAAATAAAAGAAAATGCAACCTTCTTTCACATCAACACTCTCAAATTCTCAATTGCTTCACTAGTTTTTTTTTTTTTTTTATAATTCAAAATTAGGATCTAACTATAATTTTTAAATAAAATCAGACTTATTAAACCATCAACATCAACATCAACGGCCCAATTAAGTCAATTGTTTCACTAGTTATTCCCGTGATCCATGACTCCATGGAGTATCTTTATTTATTTTGTTGTGATAAGGGATATAGTAGTTCATGGAAAATCTACATAAGAATAAACCATCAACATCAACGCCCAACCGCCCTGACGTCTAACAGAACATCAATAAGGAAATAGCAGGAACATAAAAATTTTACCCAAATCTTTGATTTCCGCCTGTTGCCTAGTACTAGTAGCTAATATGTCCTTTGTTTCATTGATTTGAATATTACAATTTGATAATAAATTTATATATTTATCACACTTAAATATTTAAATATTATAATTTTTAAAAAATTAAAAACTAAAAAAAAACTTTTAAAAAGTGGGATCTATCAGAAGCGTCAGCTGCCTGTTGGCGTGTCTTCATTGAACATGCTGACGGGCACTTGGCTTGTTCACTCTCGGGCTTTAAAAATTTTATTCCTTTCATATGCTTAATAAATGTTGTTTATGATTGACAATTAAATAATATTAGATTAATAGATATTATTGACAAAAGTGGGACAATTTTCTATTTAAAAAATTAACACTTGGAAAGTTTGAAATAGGGCGTGTCCAAGTATGGATAAATCTGAAAAGCAAACAATAAAGTGGATATGCCAGCTACCAATCGGCGTAATCGATGGGAATATGCCAGCTATCAGTCGACGTGTCTAGTAGAGACACGCCAGTTATCAACTAGCGCGTTTGGTGGGTCCTACTTTGACGGGCAGTTGACGTGTCCACTCTCGGGCTTTGAAAATTTTATTCCTTTTCATATGCTTAATAAATGTTGTTTATGATTGACAATTAAATAGTATTAGATTAACAGATATTATTGACAAAAGTGGCACAATTTTCTATTTAAAAAATTAACACTTGGAAAGTTTGAAATAGGGTGTGTCCAAGTATGGATAAATTTGAAAAGCAAACAATAAAGTGGACATGCCAGCTACCAATCGGCGTATTCAATAGGAATATGCCAGCTATTAGTCGACGTGTCTAGTAGAGACACGCCAGTTATCAACTAGCGCGTCTGGTGGGTCCTACTTTGCATAAGTTTTTTTTTAAAAAAAAAACTATAATATTTAGGTAATTAAATTAAAAAGTGTGATAGATGTGTAAATTTGTTGTCAAATTGTAATATTCAAGTCAATAAACATTTTTTCGTCTAAAAAACAACAATAAATAATTATATATATAAAAAAAATAAGGTCAATTTCTTTTAGAGATAAAAAAAATACTATTAAAAATCACTAAATGACTGTTGATTATTATATTAATCATTTATATTTTCAAAACATATTTTTATTACATTTTTTTTTTATAATTCATCTGAAATACAGCTTACATCAAAATTACATTCATCACAACCCTGCACGGCAGCACCAAGGAAATCTACTAGCCTATACATAAATCATAAATTTAGTAGGAAAAATCTAAAGAGATGGGTGTTATGCATCACCAAATTCTTTGTTAACTCCTCCTGCTTGTGTTAGGAAGCTGCTGCTTCATGACAGTATGGGTATTGCGATGCCCAGATCTGTCCCTTTGTAGCTTTGTCTTGTGTTTGTTTGGGCTTTTGCCCCGTTGTCTTATCAAAAAAAAAAAAATTATTTGTTAACTATTGAGTATTTAAGTCCATATACTCCACCCTCTTATACCCTTAGCCATTGATCTCACCCACCATATCATGGGAATATTTCTATTAGAAAAATATTAAATTATTTTCCATTGTTATATTACATAAAAAAAATCTTAAATATTCCTGAACTTAAAATGAAAATACGATATCACATAAAAAATAAAATATTACGGCCTTTCAAACACCTCCCTCAATACTAAAAATCAAATGAAAAAAAAAAAGAGAAGAAACCTCATTATCAAATTAGCTTTCTATATGCCGAATAGGCCATGTACCCAAAAGGGACAAATAAAAAAAAAAACAGCGGAAAAGAGGGGACAAGAAATAAAAGAAAAGCTAAGCTAAAAAGCTGAAGAGAAAATAGTTCTAAGATTTTAATATAGAACAAAAAATTATAAATTATTGAAAGGATAAATTTTTTGATTAAGTGCCTTTCACGTCATGAAAAACTATTAAAATTTTTTAATACTATATAATTATTTTAATTATTTTGCATGAGCAAATACCTTTAAAAAAAGGCAGGTATCTTTTAACTTTTTTTTATTAAGTTATAGAATTTGAAAAAAATAAACTCAAAGCTATAAACAAAGAATAGCAAAAGAAGGGTTCTTCCTTATTTTATCTTATTTCTCTCCGTGATTTGATTTGTTAGATCTGCCATCACATCGTGGATCGTTATCCGAATATAAACAAAGAAGAATATATATATATATATATATATAATCAACTAAAAAACTAAAATGAATATAAAACAAAAATATATATAAATCTGGTTATTGTACTTGTACACTTAAATATAAAGTGTAAAAACTGTTTGAGTGAGTTTAATTAAATTTAAATAAATTTTTTGGTCATAGATAAATAATATTAGAGTTTTTAATTGAAACTATAAAAAGAATTAATTAAATTAATAGAAATACAAATAATATTACTCTATAAATGGTAGGTAAGTAGGCATGAGGATGAAACAGATATCACACCATCCACGTGTTCTTCCTTTGAGGATACGGGAAAAGCTTCATCCATTATCCGTATTTTTAATAGTGCTTAATTATGGGTGCAAAATTAATGCTGGAAATTTGTGGTCCATACATGGAGAATTGGTAGAGCGTATTTGTGGTGCACGTCCTGCTTCCACAAATTAATGAGTTAGTGGTTGGTTTGGACTTTCCAGAATTCAGTGGTCAATTCCATTTGGATCAAGTTTAAGAGTGTGTAGTGGACCAAATATACTGTTACCAAACTCAATATGCTATTGCTGCGTTTCTGTATTCTCTACTTACGCAGATGAACTGTTTGTCGCCCACGGTGTTATAACTATAAACCATGTTAAATGCAAAACCCGTATCTATCTTATTCCGTTGTTGGTGAAATAAGGGGTTTGTATTTGGGAAGCTGCAAATTGGCAATAAAACATGTCTCAAGACTTGGGCCACAACAGTTAGGTGGTTTTAGATTAAGAATTCACTAATTGGACTTCAATTCTTATCTAATTAACAACCATTAATTCAATTGACACGATATCATATTCATATTAGCAGATATTGTCCTTTGCCCGCTCATAAAACATAAAATTGAATGGACTTGTGTACCAAACTCAATAATTAGAAGATTGTAAAACGCAATTTAGGCAGATGATTCCACATGCCGCACGCTAGCTGTCCAGCGCAGATCCATCATCCATGCCATGCTTAATGCTTTTTTAGAAGGAGTGCTTCTCTCTATGATGCATACTTGATTAGTCTTTAAAGTTCTGGCCTCGCCCTCTCTCTCAATCACTGGGATGTGGACCCCTTTTCTTCTTCTTCTTCTTCTTCTTCTTCTGCCCCTAAATGTGAAGCGCCGGCTTGCATTTCACACGCTAATCATCTTACCATAATGATCTCATTCACATATATATTACATATTCTTCCATAACAAATCATTTCGGCCTAGTTTTACCATTTTAACTTTTTCACCCTTTGCTACCCCAATCCTTCCAACTCCCAACCGAATAATAAGGGTGTTCAAATTAACTGTAAAAACATCAAATTTTATATACAATCCATTTTGGTTAGAATTTATTTTACAAAAATCACTGTTATGACAATTCATTTTATTGAAATTGTATTACTAAAATTAATATAAATTTGGTTTTAAATATTTATTTGTATAAGTGTAAAATGAATAAATGCATACACAATCTCTTGTTCTCCTCAAAATTAGCATAAGTGATTATGCAAAAAATTATCATACAAGATTATTATCCTAAAATATAATTCGGGCCATCAAAAGTTATTTTAGGGGTGCAAAAGCTAAACTGAACAGTGAACACCACAAAATCAAATTTTCATCTTATTTTGTAATTAATTTT
The DNA here is from genome assembly GCA_003255065.1 of Cercis canadensis. Classification (NCBI taxonomy): domain Eukaryota; kingdom Viridiplantae; phylum Streptophyta; class Magnoliopsida; order Fabales; family Fabaceae; genus Cercis; species Cercis canadensis. The sequence continues at coordinate 385,331 of QAOA01005636.1, forward strand.
TATCTCTAGGACGAGTGATTTCAAAAGAAAAATAGTATTTACACATTTAATATAAAATTATAGAAAATGTTGAGTTATATAAAAAATAAAAAATAAATTCAGTGTATTTTTACTTAAAATTTAAGTTAATTCAATTAAGTTTAAATTATATCTCTCATAATGACTTATGAGAGTGGACCGGGTGGTCCAAGAAAGATAAAGGGAAGGGCAGAAAGAAACATCAAAACGGTGCCATATTCACGTCTGAGTGGAATTAGCAGCGATCGTATGGCTTTTCCTTTTGAGAAAAAAATGTAAATAATAAGAGATAAGTGCCCGCGATCGTGACGTGCAAGTTGTGATGCTCAGTATCTCGGTTTTCTGAAAGTTGCCCCCTTTATCTTACGATCAAAGTACATTTTCTATAAATTGTGCTTTTGATTGGGCCTTCAGTTTCTATATTTCGTCAGCACAAGATCCCAGCCCCCCCCTCCCTTCTCGTACTCGGATTTCTTCAAATTTTAAAAAGCCTAAACTGCGTCCTCAGAATCAAATGGCACTCTAGTATGTATTATCATCCCACTCCCTTTTGTTTTGTTTTTTTTTTTTTTAATAACACAGCAGCGATTTTTTATTTTTACAACATAGTTATTAGTTACATAGGAGCTGCAATATTTAGAGAACTAAGTTACCATCAACATCTTTCAATTCACATAAAAAAAAACACATTCAACGAGATTCGTTTAGACATTTATTATCATTATTTATGGTCCAGCTGAATAATTTGATATTCGACTGGGCTTCGCATAGCCTAATTCGGTTGCTAGTATTAAGGTACAAATCTAATTGGCATTAACACTTTTTTATTTGACTTCACAATGGGAAACATGAGGCATGAGAGGACTCGGAGAGAATCTGCTTTTGAAGGAGCGTGGTTATATGCCTCTCTCTGCAGCGTGTGGCAATTTGTATGATCGAGGCGTGTAGCTAAGGGCGATGATAACGTCAGATGACTGGCAATTATGGCGACGAATGGGGTCCGAATTAAAAAAAAAAAAAAACACTCATACAAACCCCCCGGGTATGCGTAGCGTGCAATGTGTTGCCTTGTGAGTTATGGACTCATCGTACTTACTATCGATCATCACTCGCGTTGGCTTTGGCTTTGGCGCTGTCAGCTGTGTGTGAATTTTCAAGTGTGAACAATAAATTTGAGTGTATGACATGGGGGGTCCCACATCTAGAATCTCTTCTCGGCTCTTCAATGACAATGACTCTTTGCTGGCCCTACTATCACACTCATCATCATTAATCCCACTCACTCCTCCCTCTCAACTCCTAACTGTGCTATTTAATGATTAATCTCTCCATCCTCTCTTGCTCAAATTAAATTCCACTGAACTTGAGTGAAGGAGGTTCTGTTTAAATAAGTGGTCTTAAGTTTAAGTTTTTGTAAATGCAATAAATTTTATTAGGAGATATCTCATTTTAGCGGTTAACCATATCTCAATAAATTAGTCTTAGATAAAGTTTAAAACACCTTAAGAAACCAAAAAAATTAAATTCCTCTGGTTTTTTTTTTTAGTCTTTTACTAAATCGCCCAATCTTACAATATATACATGCAGCATAATAGCTCACCATGATAAACGCAGCAATTTCGTTTGACCAACTTCCCCTTCTCCATACTTTTTTTTCTTAAATTTTTTGGTTTTAACTCTTAAGTCAAATACATAACTCAAAAATTTTACTATACTTACTAAATAGAAATGTTAATCATATATTTTAATTCTATACTATTCTATATATTTGGGGCACTAATTCAATTAATATTGTACAGTTTTAATTATACCCATTTAATTTTTTTTTAATAGAATCAGGGCAAGAGCATATAAAATTAAGGTGTATATTAATCGAATTCATTGATTCCTAGTTACTGCCTTATCTATGAGGACCATGAGATGCATTTGGTCTTAAAATTTCAATCTATTTCCCCCTCTATCTCTTCCGTTTTCTTTGCTTGACAATTGACATACACGTTTTTGACACGAGAGATCTGAAAGTCTAACAACGTCTACTAGTATTTGGAGCAAAAGTAAAAACAGAAATGTTCAATACGGGGAAGTTGGTTACTTAATTTTATACACCCTACCGATCAAGTGTCTATCTTCAGTAAGGAAACTAAAATAAGATGGATAATACTTACAAAGGATATATTTGATCTTTGCAAATACATAAAAGCAAAAGTCAATACAAAATGATGGCTGCCTCTCAACAATGATGAAACTATCGGATTATGATTTCACTTTCTGCATTTGACTTCCCCCCTCTACATATCTCAACTCTTTCTCAGACGTTAATGTTTTCTTTCTTTTCTTTTCTGTCCTAGATAAGATAATGGAATCATAATTAAAATGAAATGGGTTTAGAATAGAATAATTATTCTCGTTCCCTAGTTTAGTAATTTTATAGAATTAAGATATAATGAGATTAATTAGGATTATTTATAAAATATATAAATCTCTATTTTAGAAATATAATTTTGTGGGTATTAGATAAATTATATTCAATACGCATAATTTAGGTTATTTTATAAAATTTATGAGGATATGTTAAAAAAAATAATGAATTAATTATATGAAGTAGTATAGAGCATGGGAATGAGCAATGATAAGAATGATCATTCCCATTTTTTGTTTGTTTGTTTGTTTCTAAACATAAAATTACTCATTTCATGAAATAGAACGAATCATTATTCTGTATATCAAAGGAGCATTAAATAAATTCTGTAGCTGAAAATATGAATGAGTGAGGATTCCAATCCAGAACGTCAACTTCTTAAAAAAAGTTACGAATAATTGTAAAGATGTTTTGGTTATCGGTGTTCCCTATACTTCAATTTTATTATTATTTTCCTTCTTCGAGTAGAGGGTCCATGGAATTGTGACTAATTGACAGACAGTTCCTACGACATTGAAAGAGAGTTCCGTTATTTTCAATTAAATCCGTTATTTTTTAAGTACTGGGACTCAAAACTGGCACAAAATAATAAATACTTACTCAACTGTTCCATTTACATATTTTCTTTTTAAAACAGTATTTTTGCTTGGAATGGAATTGGTATAAGAACTTGAAAATGCCTATGGCTCCACATCATTACTTTCTTGCCAGCTTGTCTCTCTAGATCAATCAATCTCTAATTAATTATTATACACAACAGTTTCAGTATAATTTAACCAATATATGTCGGTAATTAGTGAAGAATTATTGAACAGTACTTATACATGCTTCCAAGACTCCAAAACCGTTCTATCACTTAATTTCTTAATGAGGAAATTCAATCAAGAAAGGGAGTATTGGTTTCTTATGTAAAAAAGGCAATGTATATATGTAGGATCTTTATTTAGTGTGTCTCGTCTCTCCTATTTGAATACTTGAAAGATCGCCAAGATAGTTATCATTCAATATTAGTGATCACTTGTAAAGAGTGGAAACGTAGGTACAAAGAAAAACATTAATTGATTTAATTATTTTTCTATCTTCTTTCTCAAATGCCCCCACGTAACTCATCTTCTGTATAGCTAGGTAGGCGCTGTTATTAAATATTAGATTGAAAATTAGTGTTATAGTCCTACTGTTTCAATAAATCTATTGTGCAATTATAACTTTAGCATTCGGACATGCTGCCTGATCGATTACTCAATACTAGCGTTTTTATTTTTCTTAGGGCTCTTTTTATCCCCCTCCACTTCAACACGCGTCTTTTTCATTCCCCAACTACACTAACAATTACCAACCGCATTATGCCGCCTTCTTCCAATATATATGCATAAAGCAAATCCAACTCCGGCTTAATTATGACTAAGGCTAATTTCATTATTAATTAATATATTAATCTCACTTAACTTACCGCTTCCCACCCTCACATATTTTCATACTCATTGGAATATAAATATAGCCAACAGTCACATCATCCAACTGGATTTCAATCGACTTCACATTTGGCCAAAAAAATTAAGAAGGAGAACAAACCTCATCTCACTTGCAGAGTCATTCTTGTGAATAATGCACATTTGGAAACTATTTATACATCTATCGCACATTTGAAACAATTTTCTTAACTACGGCAATTTTAATTTTTTTTTTTTCATGTTGAGTGTTGCATTTTGAACAAACAGTTGAGTGTCAAATTTCTGCTGGAGCTCATGTAGAGTGCCGCACTTTGGGAATTTTTTTTTTTTTTTTTACCTTGCATGAAGCCTTGGAGTCGCATTTTGGATGGTGGAGCACATGTGGAGTGCTGCACTATCATAGTGCGGCACTCCACATGTGCTCCACCCCAAAATGAGACTCCAAGGGGGTGAAAATGCGACTCTTCATACACAGTTAAAAAAAAAATAATTTCCCAAAGTGCGGCACTTTACATGAGCTTCAGCAGAAATTTGACACTCAATTATTTGTCCAAAATGTGACAGAAAAAAAAAAACTGTCGTAGTTAAGGAAATTGTTTCAAATGTGCGGTAGATATGTAAATAGTTTCTAAATCTGCATTATTCAGAATAATGACTCCTCACTTTCATCCAATATTTCCCATTGCCCTTTTTTTTTTTTTGTATTTCTCAGAACTCTGCTCCACCCTCTATATATATATATATATTTTACACTACAAATGATAATTTTTACACCTCTTACAAAATGATTATTCTAATTTTATTAGCATGTTAGAATTACTCTCACAATAAGTTCTAAGAAAATTAACTTTAAGTTGCTTTTCCCAGAATTTGTTTTGAAGAGTCAAAAGTAATCCCAAACATGTTTGTGTATTTAAAAGATTTTTATTTTGATAAAAAAAATTTAGAGTGAGAAAAGGTATTTAAAATAGATTTAGTTAAAGTTATAGTAAATCTCATAAAATTTAAATATTTGAATATAAAAAGTTACAAAAAAAAAAAGATTTAAGAATAGATGCATCACCTCTTTTTTTAGAAGTATCACACTATCACTTAAATGTCGCCATTCATCTCTCATAAAATTCTGAGGATTCCCTCATCGTCAAATGAAATACAGTGAAAAACGCAGAAAATAAGTAACAAAAACAAAAAATGGAAACACACGACAAAAATGACCGAAAGTAGGGGCTTTTCCGGAAATAAACTAAATATATATTTTTAATCAATTAAATAGTCTTACTTATATGCCCTTGGAAATCGTGAAGTTGACAACGTCAAGGGGGTTGATCACTGTGTCTCTGAGAAGCAGAGTAAGTATAAATGCGCTTTTTGACTCTACAAACTTGAGTGCCGAGTGCTGTATAGTTAAGTACACAACTACAACCGCAAACGGTTGGCTGTTTTTCTCTCGCGCACACAGCACTCACTCATAGTGAGTCATAGACAACACATACCAAATACCGGTTGTGCTCTCCACCGGAGAAGGAGAGCTCCCACGAGCCAGACAATGGACCTTCGTCTAGGGTTTATCAGTTCCATTTTTCTGTTACAGGCAATGGCTCTGCGCCTTTTACTCCTCTGCTCTTTTCTGCTAATCATTTTTCACGTCTCATATTTACTTCCGACACACTGATTCTTAATATAGCGTCATTTATTCTCTTCAAAATTCAAGTTCCATCTCCACGTCTGCAGCTTAAATTCTACTCCGTTCTCAGCGGATGCGAGTCTTTTTTATGTTTTTCTACTTCGGTTGGTTACTGAGAAAATGGACGGAAAGAAAGCAAAAGAAAATTTTACCAAAATTACTATACCATTGTTTCTTCATTTCATTGGGAAACGGGAAAGTTACTGGTTGTAAGGCCTAGTAGTAGTACCGCTTGGGAGAAATCTGAAATTTCAATCGTCTTAAGAGTAGTGAAGCGGAACAGAGGATCTAGGACGTTCAAGGAATCAATTTGATTATCGACTTCTAACTGCAGGATTTCTGAATGGACGTTTCTTTAGTCCCTTGCGTCTTAGTTGAAATGCATAGGGAGAGAAATTTTTACTTGAGTAACTTGGTTCAATTCATCTGGCTTAGGCTGTGTCTAGGTGCCGCAGCTGGCAGAATAAAATGCAAGGGAATAGATCACTCTATTTGGCTAGCTTTCTAACTTCTCCGATTCATATACTTGCAGGTTTGTCTAATTTTATCTATAGTAGAAGCAGAGAATTTGGCCGCAAGGCTTCTTTTGACATCCAATGCCGCAATTCAGGGGTAAGCCTTATTTAAATGCTTGCTTAGCAGGCTAGTAACAATATGAGAAGAAGTAGTTTATGTTCCACAATGCTCTGTCTCTCTTCTTATCTCTCTGGGTTGGGTTGTTTGAATGTGGAACGTTGCATTTGTCAATCAGAAGTATAGTTGGGGTTTTTTAGAAAATAAAAAGAAGAAAAATGAATTAATCTATACTGAGTTCGAACTCTCCAATTCTGCTCAGAAATGTCTCATATCTTCATGTTATCTATAAAGTAGAAATTTTCAGTTCCTTTTTCTTTAATTCAGGAGAAGGCATTCCGAGGATTATTGTGCAATGTATGACATCTGTGGCAAACGCAGTGATGGAAAAGTACTGAACTGTCCATATGGCTCCCCAGCTGTGAAGGTATATTTGAGGGGCACTTATCATTCTTAGTAGCTAATATTTTAAAATACGGTATTTTCCGTTTCAGAAGTTCATTATTTTCCAGTTTTTCTTTCGGTAACTAGGTTTTTTTGTTTCCATTTTCTGGTAAGTTATCTGTCCCATGGCAAAATTTCGCATTATTAACCTTAATCTCTGTTGTCATTAGTGTAATAGATGCATTTCTTCTTCTAGCTTGAACTTTTAAAGCTTTCAAGGTTGTCATGATTTCTTGAATTCTTATTTTTCCCAGCCAGATGATTTGCTTTCATCAAAGATCCAAAGTTTGTGTCCAACAATTACAGGCAATGTTTGTTGTACAGAAGCTCAGTTTGACACGTTACGGACTCAAGTCCAACAGGTGAAGCCATTTATCGAATTTTACATTTTTGATGCAGATTGCTCATGCTTTTTGTCCTCATAAACTTGAAATTTGAATTGATCCTGCAACTTTATTTGAAAAAGATGTTGTGGATCATAATATACAGACTATCAGTGGTTTGCCTACATCTTGCTTCTCTATCAACGTTTCCTGCTTTAATAAATTTTCCACATATACTTTTAATACATTGTACATTCTGCCAGGCAATTCCTTTTCTTGTAGGTTGTCCAGCATGCTTAAGAAACTTTTTGAATCTGTTCTGTGAGCTTACGTGCTCTCCAAATCAGAGTTTATTTATCAATGTGACTTCAGTTGCTCTGGTAAGAGATCCAGGGCATTCTTTTATTTCACTTAATCTTCTTGCTCTATACTGTTGTACCTTTCTTATAAATATTGATCATGCAGTTTTGTTATTCATCAATTATTTGGAAATGGTTTTATTTTTCATACTTTTGAATGTGTATTAATTTCTGTAAGTGAACCATTTAATTGTTCTACTAATGAATAGTCTACCCATTATTACAGCAAGAAATTCATCTGAAATATGTTTTAATTGTTTGCCACATAAGTTGAATTGTCCTAACAGCTATTGGCAACACCATAATGCAGCTGTAAGAGAAATTTCTGCTAAAGAGCTTTCCATTAAAGATAATTCTTCTTTTTAAATAAAAGTATCAAATCTGAATAATTGAAAAGCACCTATTTTGTGTTCTTTGACAGTTATATTATTGTTGCCAGTATCATGGGTACAAATTAGAAGTTGATACAGCAATATTTTTATGAGGAAAGTTTTACTCAACTCCAATTTCACAATTTTCAGGTTGGTGATAATAGTACAGTGGATGGAATCGATTTCTATGTGACTGATGCTTTTGGTGAAGGGTTATATGAGTCCTGCAAGGATGTGAAGTTTGGCACCATGAATTCTCGAGCTATAGAATTTATTGGTGCTGGTGCTCAAAATTTTAAAGGTATATTGATACTTTGAAAGGTCTAACAAAATATTGTTTCTCTCCCCCATGTCTGTATCTATGATTTCTTGCTGAGTCAGCACATAGAAACATAAACATATAAAATTAGCTGTTTGGAATTTCAGGAGTAAATCCAATTATTGAAATAGCAAATGTTATATATCATTCATGCTCTTGATATGGTGTTTGAAAGGTATTTTGGAAAGATAACATGTCTATGGGACATCTCATATATTAATCTTCTGATTGCTATATGTAAAGTGGCATTTACAACGACAGAAGGGTGAGAAGTAGATGGATGCATCAGAATTCTTGGTTATTCATTTTTTTGATAGCTATTAAAGTCTGTTACTGGTAACTGAAAGAATATACACTTTCATGGAAGCAAACTTTGCTTGCCATTTTAAAACAGAAACCATGTAGTTTGGTAATATTTTCCATATTTTATTTTCAAGGCAATTGTGGATAGTAGTGAAACATTGCTTGATTGTCTGTCTTCAACAGAAGCTGCTACTCTTTTATTGTTGCCTATGCAGAAGAAAGTACTGTGACCATCTTTGTTGTAATTTTACTCATGATAAGTAGTAAGGTTGCAAATGTGAAGTTTCATTTTGATAAGAATTGGTTATATATAATTAATTATTCGTAGTGTATAGCTATATATGTGATGCTTACAGTGAGGTTGCTTTTGGCAGAGTGGTTTGCTTTTATTGGTCGAGAAGCTGGCCCTAATGCACTTGGTTCACCATATAAAATTACATTCCAGCCAAATCCTACTGAGTCATCAGACATGAAATCTATGAATGTTTCGACTTATTCATGTGGTGATATTTCTCTTGGATGTTCTTGTGGTGATTGTCCTTCATCATCTGTATGCTCCAAAACAGCGCCTCCTATCACCCGTAGGAGGGATTCCTGCTCCATTAGAGTTGGGTCTTTAACGGTGAGGGAGCATATAATAATGGTTTAATTTCTTCCAGGTGCATTTATTTGCAGTTCCTTGATGCAAAAAATGTGGTTCAAGTCTACTGCTTCTTCTCCATTAACATGATTTACCTTTTGAAAACTGCAGGTGAAGTGTGTTGACATGATTTTGGCAGTTTTATACATCATACTGATTTCTTTGTTTGTGGGTTGGGGATTATATCATCGGATGAGAGAAAGAAATCCAGCGTCTAGAACAAAACCAGTGCCTAGCGTCATTACTGGTGGTATGCTGCATTCTGTCAATATGCAAAAAGATGAGAACCTCCCCATGCAGGTGCATGATAGTTTTCTATTTAATGATCGAGTACATCTTTGAGGACCATTTTCCTTTTCTTCCTTATGCATGCTTGTTTTATAATGAGTTATTGTTGATTGGTCTTGATGATTACAAGATGCTTGAAGATGCTCCACAAATCAGAAATGGAGTCCAGCTCTCAGCTGTGCAAGGTTACATGTCAAATTTTTACAGGTCACTGCCTATGCTATCAAGTGCTTATCAGCTCTTACAGAATAATTTCTGACCTTGTGCCTACAAATATCATCAGGATATATGGATCTTATGTAGCTAGAAATCCAGTAATGGTTTTGTCTTCATCACTGGCTATAGTTCTTCTACTTTGTCTAGGTCTGATCCGATTCAAGGTTGAGACACGGCCAGAGAAGGTATGTATCACATAACATAATTGCTTCTCTCTTAGTTTAAAGTGTTCTGTTTAATTCCATAGCATGTTTAAACATGGTTGCTTGTACCTCTCAGAACAAGATTTTGGCCCCCCAGCATGATGTGGGTGTGTCCAACTTTCATATATGATATCAAACCATTCATCTCACTTCTGAAGCTTATCAGCAATTTGCTTTATCTCTGGTTTAGAGAATATCATTGTCTGTTTGCAGTTCAATGACTTTTGGTGCACTTTGTGCATGTAGCATGATTTTTCTCTACATCTGTTTTATCCTTGATATCTCCCCTCATTTTTCTTCTCAGTTTACAGGTGTTTCTAGTTTCTGAACTATTAGAATAAAGGTTCTTTCTTCTTTCGACCATGTGATTTTCTATGACATACTTTGAATGTGAAGTTTGCTTTTTGTGTAGAACATCTACTTGTGCTTTAAATTTGATTATGTCATGGATGCAAAGAAGGTTGCTAAAATTTTATTGAAAAAATTGGAAATTGTGAATAGAGATGGAATGATAAAATTGTTTGGGTAGGAAAGAGCTAGATCTAACATTTTTATGGATTAAGGTTTTATAGTTGATTGACAAGGTTAATGGGCTGTATACATTTTTCTTTTCTTTTCTTGATATTTTACTGCTACACTAGCTCTGAGTTTGTCAAAATAATATGTGCACTTTTCAGCTCTGGGTAGGGCCTGGGAGTAAAGCTGCACAAGAGAAGCAGTTTTTTGACAGCCATCTTGCTCCTTTTTACAGAATTGAACAGGTTCTTATATAATATATATTTACTTCATTATAGATGAACTCATCAAGTTGTTTATGATGATTTTATGTCTTAGGTATGCTAAGATGCAACACTCTGCCCCCCCCCAAANAAAACCCCCCAAAAACACATGCCATTCTTTGACCAAAATTAAGATATATTAGTTGTACTGTTGTAGTCCACAAAAGTGATGACGCAAGATATCATTAGATACAGGTATGATTTATCATTCTCATTAATTTTCATCAACTGGCAACATCCTTTTCCTTTTGCAGCTTGTACTAGCAACAATTCCAGATCCTGTGAATGGTATGTCACCAAGAATTGTGTCAGAGGACAACATTAAGTTTCTTTTTGAAATACAAAAAAAGGTATGCATTCTACCTAGTAATACTACTGATAAATACTTTTTATGATTATATTGGACTGAAGGCGTTTCTGTTAGGTTGATGCAATTCGAGCTAATTATTCTGGGTTGATGGTATCTCTTGATGATATCTGTATGAAACCATTAGATGAAGATTGTGCCACTCAAAGTGTCCTGCAGGTACACTTATTGGTTTGTGGCCAGCAGACTTTGAAGTTTTATGATCATTATTGTAGCAAACATGCATGTTTCTAGTTTCTTGTGATTAACATGTTTTTCCTTATTTTCTTCTCCTGGTTGACAGTACTTCAAAATGGATCCCGAAAATTTTGATAATTATGGGGGAGTTGAACATCTGAATTACTGCTTTGAGGTATTTATTATTGATCTCCATCTTCAAGTTGATAGTAGTTGTAGATGTTCTTAATCTTCACCTTTATTTTGCAAGTTTACATGGAACAATACCCAAGATATGCTACCTGACTGGACAGTTTTATTTGATAAATGATTTCATATTCTATGTGCTTGTGCGCTTTATGGTTTGAGGGATTAAAGATTTAGAACCTTGCTTGCAAGTGAAATACCTTTGTAATTTGTATTCGTTCTAGATGCTAATTTAGTGCAGTGAAATTTCTTTTTGTTGAAAGCATAAATATCTACTGGTAGATATGAATGGTCATATTTTAAAAACGTTATCAGTTTGGTAGAAAATTACTTGGGTGCTATGAGGTTGACATCTTTTACAGGGGGAGTTGGGGTGTGGTTGCTGGATGGTAGTGACTGCAGTTTCTTGCTTGAACTTTATTGCACATTACAAAAAGTCCCTCTGAAAGGATCCTATATTTATAAGTCTGGATGATTTGTGATTTTCTATTTCTCATTCTCTGGAGACACATGCCCCAAGACAGTCTTCCTCACATGCACTATGACATTTATATGTATGTAAATGACCTGCTTACTTTATAAAATTGTTTTCGTTCAGCATTATTCCTCAGCAGACACATGTATGAGTGCATTTAAAGGTCCTCTTGATCCAAGCACTGTATTAGGAGGTTTCTCTGGGAACAATTATTCTGAGGTACTTTCTCCACTTCTCAAGGTTGTGAATAATATAATTGGATTTTGTAGATCATTTAATAACTATACTATTGTTTATTCAAGACAGGCATCTGCGTTTATTATAACTTATCCGGTAAATAATGCTATTGATGAAGAGGGGAATGAAACTGCGAAGGCAGTTGCTTGGGAGAAGACCTATATTCAGTTGGTGAAGGTTTGAATCTTGTACTGATTTAACTGCACTGAATTTTCCTGATGTTATATGACATTTCTTGTGAGTCTTACTCTTGTCTTCCTTTTGCTGGTGAGTAACTCATATTGTCATGGTCATTTGTCCTGTATGAGGCATAAATTCCCTTTGACACTAGTCCTTTGGACCTAGTCAACTTCTGATTTCTATCTATAATGGCCAATTTACGTCTGTAGCAAGAAACTGGTTCATGGTTGCCAAGATGGCATCCAGTAACTAACCTACAGCTGCAGATGAGCAATTGATGTCCTTGATTTTCACATAAGTTCCTTTATATAAGACATAAATGTTCTGATAGGATGCTTTATTGTCCTTCAGGATGTGACATGTTCATGTGTATTCTGGCATTTGATTCATTGAGTTTCTGGTGGCTAAAAGCTTTTTTCTCAATATTCTTATTGGTCCTATCTGTCCTGAATTCATTACTTAATGTGTCCTTTGTGATAGGATGAGCTGTTACCAATGGTGCGGTCTAAAAATTTGACACTTTCTTTTTCGTCTGAAAGCTCCATTGAGGAAGAACTAAAAAGAGAAAGTACTGCTGATGCCATTACTATATTGGTAAAGTTACCCTTCTGTTTTCTATGTGTGGGCGGGTTATACTTGCTTGTCCTAGATAAATATTGAAACAACTCCAAAGTCCAAAATATTTAGCCCTAAACATAATTATGCAATTCTGTAAATGGGGTATATCTTGCTTATGTTCAGAAAATTTGCCATGTTTTCTGTTAAAATGGATATAAATTGTTTAATCCTTGTACATCATTTTATTGCAGATAAGCTATCTTGTGATGTTTGCTTATATATCCCTTACTTTAGGGGATACACCACACCCCTCTTCTTTCTACATTTCATCTAAGGTGCAGTTCGAACCTCAGTATCAACCTTTGGTGTTTTTTTTTTTAATCCCCCTATTATGTTATCCTTGGTTTCTATTATTTCTATCTTTATGGAATAAATTTCCGATCTTTAGCACTTTATTATGTGAAGGTGGATTTATTCTTTTAATGCACATATCTAATTGTATGAGATTCGGGTCACAGGTATTGCTTGGTCTTTCTGGAGTGATGCTTGTTATGCTGTCTGTCCTTGGATCAGTTGGATTTTTTAGTGCTGTTGGTGTAAAGTCTACACTGATCATCATGGAAGTTATTCCATTTCTTGTTCTAGCGGTAAGTTTTCTTCTGCTTATATATCTCTCAGATGTTCCAACTAGTGCTACAAATAATTTGTGATGGTGTCATGTAAAGAAAGTGGTTTCTAAGGCAAAGCTTCAAGTCACAAAGACATGAGCTTTAATAGGAATTCTGTATGATAACTTTTCCCCCAAAGCATATAATTGTAACCCCTGTTATTGTTGATGATGGTGGAGGTGGCAGTGATGGTGTTTTATTGCTATTGAATGTTGTTTTTTGGGGGAAATTACTGTTCCCTTGTAATTTTCTCTCTTTGATTTATGAGGGTATGAAGTATGATGTTTAACTTGACACGTTCTATCATTTGACTTTCATCAACAATAACTTAGCAAATTTTTTTTTTCTTTTAAGTTTATTATAAGTGCTATAAATATCAAATTCAAATGCTAATTTCTTTGGACTTTTTTGGATTTGCTCAGACAGCATAATATTCAGTCAACCTAGAACTAAACCCATCAAAAGATGCCAAAAAAGATGGTGCAATTGGATTACTCATACTATATTTCAGTGAAAATATTAACTGCTGTTAATGAGGAAGTCATAAGTGGGAAGTCTATCTGCCCTTACAGTTATTATTATTGTTTTGATTAAAAAATTACAATAAATAATTTTACAGTGCTACTGAGGGCTGGAGCCATGAATATAGGGTATATGAAAACAAAGTAAATGAGTTGTTTCACTATGGCCTGTCCATGCTTTTTTTAAACTAAGTTTCTGTTGAAGATCCTATTTTGGGAATCTATGTCCAAAATACTGACGTGTTCCAGAAAATTTTCTTCATCTTATCTGAATAGTGGCTCTTGTTCTAGAATATACAATTGTTCTGTTCAAGCCAGAGGAACAACATTAAAGATTCAGGAACTGCTGTGAAGATGATAATGCTCCTACCTATCCCATCATTTGATTGGCTGGAACACAGTTTGTGTTGTAAAATTGAAATTTGTTCAGAAATTGATAATAAAAGATTTACCATTGTGCAATAAGGCAACATGTGATGGCAACTAATCCACTGATTCCATGAATTCAGACATAAGATACCAACTCACTGACAAATAATTGTCTTTTATTATCTATTCACTATTCTTTGTCTTTCTTGACTTTCTGAGTTGCTCTGTATTAGGTTGGGGTGGATAATATGTGTATACTAGTTCATGCCGTAAAAAGGCAACAAGTGGAGTTGCCTTTAGAAGGAAGAATAAGCAATGCACTTGTGGAAGTTGGACCATCCATAACATTAGCTAGTGTTGCCGAGGTTTTAGCATTTGCAGTTGGAAGTTTTATTCCCATGCCAGCATGCCGTGTGTTCTCTATGTTTGCAGGTAAGTTCTTATCCTCTTGGACTTATATACGTTTGAGATAGTCTTGGTCGTTTCTTTTTATTTCAATGCTAATCTTCAACTTCTTCTGTGCTTTCTTTCACAGCATTGGCTGTTCTTTTGGACTTTCTTCTGCAAGTTACTGCTTTTGTAGCTCTGATAGTTCTTGACTTTTTGCGAGCGGAGGATAAGAGAGTTGATTGTTTTCCCTGCATAAAAGTCTCTTCAATGCATGCTGACACTGATAAAGGTATAAGAAAGATTTTGAAATTAAGGTTAATGATGGCACCTGTATATTTTATGTCTGTATTCTTTTCTTTTTTATAATAAAGTTTACATGATTTCTGTTAATGTTTGTATTTTCGGAACTTTAGGTACTGACCAGAGAAAACCTGGTTTATTGACTCGATATATGAAGGTAACTAAAATTATCTTTATCTATCATAATCTGTTACTGTATGCATATGAATAAGGCTGAAAAAACGTGGTTTACAATTTTGTGAAGCACCTTGCCTGAAGTATTT
Organism: Cercis canadensis; assembly: GCA_003255065.1. Lineage (NCBI taxonomy): Eukaryota > Viridiplantae > Streptophyta > Magnoliopsida > Fabales > Fabaceae > Cercis > Cercis canadensis. The sequence continues at coordinate 400,412 of QAOA01005636.1, forward strand.
TATCTAACAATAACTGAATTTAATTACTGTAAAAAGGAAGATCTTGTGATTGGATGCTAACCTTCTTATTTCTGTTGTTAGGATTCTAATTGAAAATTTGGCACTAGTAGAATTGACCTCTAGTCTGAAGGCTAGAACTCTTTGTTGAAGACCCTAGTCCATGTTGCTAACACTTTTCATGTTCCTGTTAAGCTCTTAGTTGTGGAAAGGCTTTTAATTTTTAGACTTTGTGTGGTCACTTTTGCACGAGTATCCATTTTTCCTGTCAACGTTTTCAGCTGTTATTTGTGTGGTCACTTTTGCATGCTTCTCAAAAATCTTTTGTCCAACAACTGAGTTTGACTGTGTTTAAATTTTTTTTTGAGATGGAGATTTATTTTTTCTGGCTTTCGTTTAGAACGCTCCTTATGTTGTACTTGGTTTCTTATTTTGTTTGCTTGTTTTTGCCTTTCAGGAGGTTCATGCACCCATTCTAAGTATTTGGGGAGTCAAAATAGTTGTCATTGCTATTTTTGTGGCATTTGCATTGGCTAGCATTGTAAGTTTTTGGATTTGTTTCTATAATATTTTGTAAAATTAATTAAAACTTCTCTGTTTGTGCTTCTAATGCATCTCCCCCCCTCTCCTTCTTATTATCTGAACCTCATAGGCATTATGCACTAGAATCGAACCTGGTTTAGAGCAGAAAATTGTTCTTCCGCGAGACTCCTATCTTCAGGTTTGATATTTAGACTCTGCCTCTTATTTGTTCTATGTTCTGTTTATTTCATATGTATGTCTTCAAGCTATGTATCTGTCTTCTTGCAGGGATATTTCAATAATGTTTCAGAATATCTCAGAATTGGACCACCTTTATATTTTGTTGTGAAGAACTACAATTACAGGTTTATTAGTGTTATCATGTTTTCTTCTGCTTCCCCCTTTATGAGTTTTAGCAAATTAATTTTTCCAGTTTGTTCATTTGTCATATGTGGGCGTGCATTAGGGGTTTTCCTTCTAACATAATGAAATTCCTAGCATAGTCAGGTATATATATAGACTTGCACCAAAATTTAGTCCTTTTCAGAAGCTTTACAGCCAATATGCATCTTGAGGCAATATATTTTTCTTGTATGTTCCTGTTGTAGTCTAGACACTAGACCTAGTAACATGGATAAATTTCTTGAAACTGTAATATAATGTTATATACTCGATTCCATATTAAATCAGAGTATGAGTGTCATCTCACAATGATTCTGGTCAGCAGCTGTGCACTTTCTTTCACTTTTATAGGCCTAACACAGGGTTATTAAAATAGAACTCCTTTTACCTTAAAAAAATGAATTAGCATGAACCATAGTAACTTGTGCTTTACAAGTCACATTCTTCTTGGTTGTGAGGTGGGATTGATTGAAAGTTATTTCACCTGACCAAAAGCATCATAAAGTTCTCTTCTTTGTGTCTTCTGTAAATATTTATTAATTTTTCGGCACAGAGATTTTAAAAATCTGTTGAGTGTTGTATGTCTTTGAAAGTGAACAAATGTTGTCTTAATACTTCTAATGTTGAGAATGATTCATTCTGATGTTCCACACTTCAGCTCAGAATCAAGTCACACAAATCATTTGTGCTCCATTAGCCAATGCAATTCAGACTCTCTTTTAAATGAGGTAAACCTTTAGTTTATTTGACACTGATTGATCTATATATTGTACTCCATGCCATGCATTTTGTTTGTGGTTCAATATTTAAATTGACAAATCCAGCTTTTTGTAACGAGATATCCAGTGTGCATTTATGATTTAACAGTTGTTTTGATTGAATTGTGCCTATGGTCCTTGCTATTTTGCTCCTTGTTAGCATTAGTTGGTTTGATTTTTTTCTCCATGATGACTCAAATACCTCTTGGTATGGATGTCGTCTTTGAACTTTGTAGATTGCAAGAGCATCCCTAGTACCAGAGTCAAGTTACATTGCCAAGACAGCTGCTTCATGGCTTGATGATTTTCTAGTGTGGATATCTCCAGAAGCATTTGGATGCTGCAGAAAGTTCATAAATGGGAGTTATTGTCCTCCTGATGATCAGGTCTGGTGCACACGATAATAAACCAAATTATTTATGCCTAAATAAATCTCAATTCTATTGTAAATTTATTCCCTGTGGTATTTATGTTAGGCTTCTTTCATCAGATATGTTTATTGTGTTAGACTTCATGCACTGTATGTTATGATCAAGGAATATACTCAATATAGAAAGAAGGTTGATAATTGGGGCTGGGATTGTCTTGATTATTAGCTGTATAATTAGGAATATTTTTTTAATAGAATTCTGTTTTATATATTTGGGATTCTTTTGGTTTAATTATTAGAATGCCAATACGGTTTTCTTTATAATTAGGAAATCTTCTCCTCTTTTTCTTTTTCTTTGTAATAAATTAAAGAAGAATTAATTGGTGGTGAAGAAATGAGTTAAGTATCAGGAGGATAATTTTTTTTTTGGTAGTTAAAATTCATTAGAGTCAGGGGGGAAGATGGAGGATAAGATTTTACAAAATAGGAAAAGCATAATATGATTTTTTGGTAGCTGATTCTAATGAAGTATTTTTTTCCCCAGCCTCCTTGCTGTGCTCCAGATGAAGGTTCTTGTCGTACAGTTGGAGTATGTAAAGATTGCACAACGGTAATCCGCACTTTGTGCATTGGACAAATGTCTGCTGATTGAAAGTCTGATTCTTTTATAGACTACGAGTTAGAGCAGTTTGTAGTTCCATTCTGAGGCCTTAATCACTAACAGATTTTGGATTCTGCAGTGTTTCCGTCACTCGGATCTCCATAATGATCGTCCATCTACATCACAATTTAGGGAGAAACTGCCATGGTTTCTTAATGCTCTACCTTCTGCTGACTGTGCAAAAGGTGGTCACGGGGCTTACACCAGCAGTGTTGAACTGAAAGGTTAGTTTGGTTAAAGATATGCTTTCTTGGTGTCCAAATTCACTTTTTAAGTCAACATAGGCATGTATGTAATGGATGCCATTGATATTAATTATCTGATTATATTTTTGCTCATCAGGCTATGAGAATGGCATTATTCAAGCTTCATCATTCCGTACATATCATACTCCACTCAACAAGCAGGTAGTATTACTATGTTATTCGTTGTATTATTATAATAATATCAAAAGCCCAAATATTAACTGTGAAACCATTTTAGATTGACTATGTTAATTCCATGAGGGCTGCTCGGGAGTTCAGTTCAAGAGTTTCTGATTCTTTGAAGGTAATTTATCAGTGCTGCACTGCTACTTTTTGAGAATATTGTTTTTTTAGCTACTAATATTAATTTAGAAACAAAAAGTAATACTGGTCAGAGTGAGTGAAAAAGGGTTGACTTGCTTATTTCTTGCAGTATATGAGAACACCAGTTAGCAGATTAAACTCTTTATTCATTTCACCATGTCTAAGCTGATATATACATAATTTTTTCTGGTGCAGATTGACATCTTCCCATATTCAGTGTTTTATATGTTTTTTGAGCAATACCTTGATATCTGGAAGACTGCACTGATCAACCTTGCTATAGCTATTGGTTAGTATTGACTATTGAGACCTCGAACTTGAGATATGCATATGCTTTCTAATGTCACTATTGATCTGGCCCAGTCAAAATTCTGCACATTTTCCGGAAGAATGATTTTTTTTTTTTTTTATTTTTTGGGGGGGGGAAGAAATCTTAGCTAGCAAGTACAACACATAAAACTATATAAAGATTCCAAATAACCCAATACCTTGTGACTCGTGAGTACAACAGAGGTTCACAACTTAAAATAGGCTGAAACTTTTTGTATATTCATGTAACAGGTGCAGTCTTTATCGTGTGTTTGGTTATCACTTGTAGGTGAGCATTAATTTATTTTAGCCATTGCCCATTGGTTTATTAAGCAGTTATCTTTGATTATTAAATGGAGTCATAGTTTGATCCTTTATTGCTTTCAACTTTTTATGTAGTTTGTGGAGTTCAGCAATCATTTTGTTGGTATTGGCGATGATTGTCATTGATATTATGGTATTTTCCTCCTTTTTAATTGATTCACTTTCTTGCAAATTGAAATATACAAATGTCATTTAGTGCCCTTTTATGTATTTTTCTATATTTTATTGGTGCTTGATGATAAGAATTTATCTTTATCTAATTCGTTTACTTAAACCATGATGCTTTGCAGGGTGTGATGGCAATTCTGAACATCCAGTTGAATGCTGTCTCTGTTGTCAACCTTGTTATGTCAGTGGGCATTGCTGTTGAGTTTTGTGTGCATATGACTCATGCTTTCACTGTTAGTATCACTATACTTTTTGCTAATATATGTGTGTGTGTTTCTCGATTTCAGTAGAATTTAATGAAGGAAATATTTCTACTTGTCTTTTTCTCTTCTCTATATGATCTTTCATCTTTCTCCCGTGATCTAAAGAGAAAATAAATGTCCAAAATAACTACTTGTAACTTTTGATCATTTTTGAAGTGTGTAATATTAATGAAACTGTTAATTTTTTATGAACACTAGAGCCGCAGGTCATCTTCAGTTTTGCTTCCTCCTAGTTTTTATCAGGTCCACATTACCGAGTGTCTTGCACAATATTTTTTCAGGTAACAAGCGGAGACAAAGAACTACGTGCTAAGGAGGCTCTAGGTACAATGGGAGCTTCAGTCTTCAGGTGATTTTATACTGACAGAAATCTACTGTCAAATTTCCTGACTTGCACACACAGACAAAAAGAAGAAGGCGTATTCTTGAGGCTGCTCTTTTCTGGTGCAGCTGTTAATTCTGTTAAGGCAGACACATTGTTCCCTAGTCACAAAAATGTTCAAAATCATAAAGAGCAGCTCCCATTTGATTTTAATTTGCACATGTTATCTTATCTGACCTAGATCCATTTCTTTATGTGATTGCAGTGGGATCACACTAACAAAGCTGGTTGGAGTTATTGTTCTGTGCTTTTCAAGGACAGAAGTTTTTGTGGTATTCAGATAGTTCATCCTTTGTTTATGGTGAGAGTATGAAGCCTATATAAGGATCTTTACTATAACTATTGTGTTTTGCAGATTTATTACTTTCAAATGTACCTCGCTTTGGTACTTCTTGGTTTCTTGCACGGACTTGTATTCTTGCCGGTCAGTTGTTCTTTTCTTGTTTTTTGACTTTTGATTATGAAAATGCATTAACTGAAAGAACAAAAAAGCAGCAGAACAGCTGTGGCTGAGCTACAATATAAGAGATTTTCTGTCCCTGTTGGGGGTCTCTGTTTCACATTTTTGTATTTGGTGGGGTAAGATTCTCTGGGAAATTTACTGACAAGCAACTTCTTTTAGGCGGCAAGAACATGCACTGAGAAAAATGCTGCTCTTTACTGTTTAGTGGTTAAGCTAGGAAATCTTGCAAGTTTAAAATCATGACTTTGGTAGCCTCTTTCAGATCCCACAGTTTTGCCGTGTCGAGACAAGTAGTTGATGAAAAATCTCTACAGTCAATGTAATGTAACTCCCAAGATTGCATCCTATTTCAAGCGTCCAATGCTTTGCCAACCATAATTGCCCATTGACCAACCTCCGATGACCAAAACTTCTAATAATTGTATCTCTCAGCAATAAGAGAAGAAAACATTATTTTCTTTTAATAATTTATTTTCATAGTTTTTGTTTAAGAAGTTAAATTGAAGCTTAGATTTTCTTGTACATCAGTAGCAGGCATCATAAGATTTTTGACCCGGATCTAGCTTGTTTTCTACTAGCGTTTAATAACTGTTGTCTCCACCTGTCGGATAAGATTTGTTCCAAGTCCATACAACATAGCATCTTTCTGTTTTTCTTTTCCCTTTTCAAGGAATATTTTTTTGTGGGAATTTCTCTTAGCATGTGCTTGTTTTAGCTGCACTCCCCATGACTCACTACCATTAACCTCCAGATACACTCATTCCGTGCATACTTGTTGGTTGGTTTTATTTTTTCTTGAAACTGAAAACAGCTTTTTATGCTTCTCTTGCTGTAGGTGGTATTGAGCATCTTTGGTCCACCTTCAAGATGTGTGCTCGTTGAGCAGAGAGAAGATCAATCATCAACTTCTTCACAGATATGATCTCACTTTACATGCTTGGGATGGGTCGTCTTCCCTAATATACTGAGTAGTTAAACAGCATCTGTAAAGCATAGAATGTGTTAGGGGTAAGTAAAATAGAAAATCATACCAATTTTGCCCGTTAACCCTTGCAACACGAGCATCCATTTAAGCATTTCTTGTATGCACGTTTAAGGTGACTTGTTGAATGATACTGATGAAAGAGAATAATTAAAATGATGGGTTTATGCCTTTTGATCCTTCAAGTGTGGGTGAACCGGGAAACTGTGAAGGATAGGGGACCAAGAAAAGGTCTTTATTGTAGTATCCAATTTTACAGCGATGATTACCTACTATCTGCAATTTTACTGGCTTACTAATGAGATGAAGACCAAAGTGAAGCGACACGATTCTTTTCATTGTAAAGAGACCGGGATTTATAGGCAAAGGGGAAAAAAAAAACGAAGACTGGGATTGGGTTCATTCATAAAGATACATGGTCCTTCATTCCTTGGATCAATTAATACATGGACGTGATGATAATTCTTAGCGCTCGATGAATTAATAGCCTCAACTCCTAATCATGGCCTAGGAGAGGAACCAGTAACGAGCCCAGAATTGAGCCGAAACATTCGTAATGTCGCTATTCAGTATTCACAAAATTTTATTTATTCTACATTTCCTAACAATTACGCTTCTCTTCCTCTTCCTCTTCCTTTTTTTTTTATTGTTTATTGTTTTTTTATGGAGTAATGCTAGTTACACGTTGTTTGGATTTGTATTGTCATATTGATATTTTATTATAGAGGTATTCGGTTCATATATTATTGAGAATAGAGGAAGCGAAATTTTTAAAAAGGAATATAGGGACGTTTGGTATAAGAATTTTTTTTAGTTTATTAAGAATTTTAACTTAGAAAAATAGGATTCTTCTGTTTGGTATAAATTTTTAAAAAAATATTCCCACAAAAGTAAAATTCTCAAGAATGGTTTTGGGGTAAGTTTTTCAAAAAAATATTCCAATGGGGGGTTGGGAATTTTGGATTCTTATAGCATGAGAAACTTTTTTTCATATAAAAAAAATATTTTACCCACCCTTATCCCTCACCTAATTTTTTTTTTTGTTAGGAATAATTTCATTAGCTAGTACTACAACTTGTAGACTTTATTTTTGTGGAGAAGAATAAAATATCAAATTTCATATAATTTTTATATTTTAATTTTAGTTAACAAAAAAAGTAAAAAATTATGTGGGTAAAAAATGTATTTGAATTTTTGTTATTTTTTATTTTTCCCACTTTGTGTGTAAAAAAAATATATATTTTTATATTATTTGTTATATGTGGATTTCACAATAAAAATGATATATAATAATAAATTTTTTCATCCAAATTTAGATATGGGTATTTTTAAAAAAATAACATAGATTTTCAGAAAAGTAACATTTGAATCAAACATAAAAAAGTAAGATTTTTAGGATTGAATGTCTAACTTTTTTAATAATGTTTACAGCCAACCAAACATAAATTATAATATTTTTTAGAACAAAATTCTCATAAATAATATTTTCTGATAACAAAAAAAAATCTCTATATTAAACGTGGCGATAAGCTATTTCTTGAGTATCTTTTAAGTACCCAATATTTTTTTTTTTTAAAAAAAAAAGTTCCAATAAAGCTAGTTCTAGTTTCTTCTGCTGCACAATTGATTGCATTTAAAAAGTGCGGTCAAAAGGCCAGTCGTCTCATGATTATCATAAACGGCACATCTGAGTCCATTTTATTAGATGAATAAATAATAAGACATTACATTAATTAATATAATTAGAGGGGGAGAACACTCGAGACCGAGACCGAGACCGTTAAAGCGACTAACTAATGTATTAGGTAAATACCAAAATCGTAACCCGATCATCCAGAAAAAATGTGATTGCGCCAAGTAGAAGAAACAACAGCTAAGTGATTGCTGATCTGGAAACAACTATCAACGATTCTCATGGAGTTTTAATTTTTTTTTAAAAAAAATAAAATAAAATAAAAATATATATGGAAATGTTAAAAAAAGTTGCCTTTTTCAATTCTGAATTCTAAATTTAAAAAACAAATGTAGATCAAGAGAACTGTTAGATATAAAATAATTTTTGAACTTTCACCTATTAGCTTAAACTTTTAGGTTGAATCGGTTCTTGACATGGTATCAGAGCCTGTTTGAACCTAAATGTTGCAGTCAAACTCGGGAAGACTCACTTTTCTTTTCGCTAAAAATGAATAAAACCACTTGTATAATTTTTTTTTTTTTGTTATATACATAAAGTTGGGTTTTTGACTGAGAAATAATACAGAAATAGAGATTCAATGAGTTAAAAATTTCTTAACCAATTATTATGTATTTGTGTTAATTACACAGCCTTTTGCTCTCAAACCTGTATACCAGTTGTATATCTAAATTCAGCTGCCCTAATTATTACTTATTTCATGTCCAAAAGAAATTATTATTTTGCAAACTCAAATACAAACATAAAAATAATCGGGTTGGTTTAGTTAATAAAAATTGAATTATTTTTTTTAATAAAAATCGAATTATTTTTTTTTTGTAAGGTCTAAGTTTGAAGTTCACTACTAGTAGTATTTTTTTTGATAAATAATTGATATGTCTTTATTGAAATATGTAACATACTTTAACTTTAAAATATGATAACTTCTTCTTATTTTAAATTTTAATGTATAAAAAAAATACAAACATGCATACTATATGTACAAGCGTGTAGAAAACTAACATTTAATAATTAAATGAAATTTGTCAAATACAATTTGTTGTTTTGACTTTGAACTCTTCCAGATCTAAGATGTCACATCATGTCTAGATGTAAGATGTCACATCATGGGCATAGCCCTCATAGCAAACACAATGATCGTGGATCGTCATTAAGTTTTATTTTTTAAGAAAAATACAGTTGCATCTACTCATGATAAAATGAGTTATTTTATAAATTATTTATATAAAAGAGATATTTTTAAATTATTTACGTAAAATAAATATTTTTAATTATTTTAATATTTGCCTTACCAAAGAGTGAACATGCTACTTCGAGATATGGCATGTATGTGAGGAATACGCTATAACAAGGTATAGTGTGACAATTTCACTTCCCAAGGTTGCCATTCTAAAAGGCAGACACTCTAAACGCTAAACAAGGTATAGCGTAACAAACTTAATTTTGCGTTGCCTGGAACTGAAATTCTGAAAAGGGACACGCTAAACTGAGGTAAAGCGTGTTTAGAACAAGCTAAAACCAATTATCACTTTGTTCTAAAATTGCAGTGGTGGCACAAAGTATAACCATAACCTCCTTAAGAACTCTTGCCGTATTGAATGCAGGCTTTCTCTTCTACTTGGAAAGCTCAAACAAATAAACCAATTACAAGAAGTCCCTTGCTTAAGATTCTCTCACATATAATTTATAAAATATAATACTGCCTCCAATTTTTCGACAGTTACAGATTGCTATTGGGAAGAATAAGCAAAAACGTACAGAGAAAAGAGAGAAGAAAACTACATTTTGCCTGCCTTCTTTTACTTGAGAACTTCACAAAATTTTCTGCATTCCTAAAAGTTACAGATTTGATGAACAATAAAACAAATGCAATTTGGTCTCGAATAATTTAACAATTCGAAATAATACACTTTACATAAAGACTCCAATGGAGCCAATCAGTGTATCAAAATGCTTCTGGTAAAGGTCGTCCTTCCAAGAATGACTTGAACAGCACAAGTGATCTCTGAGGCTGCGAAAATGGAGCTTCACATGATGCTCCTCTGATGGTGGCAAAGGAAAGGATGTTACCATAAACTTGAGTCCATCCACCAACCTGAATTAGGGGAGCAAAATTTCTCCAGCACAAATTAAATTCATAACAATAAAGAAAGGGTCTAGAACTATAGTAACACTCAACAAGGTTTCACTTGCTGTCTCTCAAACCAGACCCCGGTAAGGCAGAGTGGTTTTTAGTCCAAGTTCTTTTGCCAGTTGATGTATTACTGTTCGAGTTCCAGTCAATGGGACGACTGAATCCTGATCACCACTGTAATGTAGCAAACTTGATATTAGATACAATAATATATCAACCTCCCTCTCTGTCTTAATTCCAAGTTATAATGCTCAATGCCAAGCTAAACTTCCATTTTCTCTAGGATAGGATTTTCAGTTGAGCTCGTTTGATTATAACATAATACTCAAGGATGGAAGCATTTAATTACCTATAAACCAATACTGGGATTCCTGCCCTAACGAGTTTGCCCACAACTGTGATTGTTGGTATTTCCAAGTCGAGCAGCTCATAATCCAAGACACTGCAATGGACATAAAAGTATAAGTTTTTATATTTAACAAGGTTAAAATATTTTGCCAACATGGGTTTTCATAATCTAAACAAGTAGTGGCTAAGAGGGAAATTACTTGCTGTGAGCCGACCATCGTCTTACTCCAACAAGGCGTGAAGGTAAAAGCCGATTGTACATCTTTCCTATTCAGATAATTCATTGTTTCATCTTCCACGCACACATCTATGGTTTCAGTAACTTGCTGTTGGACAGCAAAAACTAGTAAGTAAGAGCATCTTATGCATTAGGTACTTGGATATATACTAGTTATACAGGGGAATGAAGACAAATTCTAGAGAAAGAAACTCACCTGGGGATTTAGAATTTTAGTTTGTGAAAACACAGAAGATATACAAACATCAAGGGTCACATGGTGAGTAGTTACAAACAGATGTGAACATTCTGTACGTTGAATCTGAAATTAATCCAAGAGACCAGAAGAACTCAGCTCTCGAGTTGAAATCCGTGGCCAATTCCAAAACTGGGTTTCAGAGCTGCATCAAAAGAAACTAGTTTCAGCCAAGTAACTTTCTTGGGCAGCATAATTAAAGGAAATTTTAGCTGAAACTTTACTTTTTCTCCCTATAATCTTCGTTGCAGACCCCCAAACAATAAAAGAAAAGGAGGGAGTTATTTGGGAAGAAAAACCATAGCAGAGTGATAGAGAGTTTGCGATTTAACTACTCACGGCAATGCCTTTCAAATTGAACAATTTGTCCTTTTTGTTGAATTGAAGCATGAGTTCAGCCAGTTGAGGAACATAGTGACCTAATGATAAATAATTAAAAATAGAGTCATGGATGGGTCCATATCTCTGAAATTGTCTCGACTTCCAATTTCCATGAAGAAACACACAAGCAAGAAATCAAAGAGATACCGGCATAGTTTTCTCCTACAACGAATAAACTCCTGTTTCTGTATTCTGGGAACTAAACCAGTTTTGCAAGAACACCAGCGTAACAAGGTTCACGCCGTAGGAGGTACAGCGTTTCCAAATGGAGAACGCTTTACCTGTGTTCATTTTTTGAAAAGCATGTTTGAGAAACTATTTTTAAGAGTGCTCACGCGATTTGAGAATGTCTTTCATAGTGTTTTCTTCACATACACGCTAAGTGTTTACTCTTCAGTATAACAAATATTAAAATAATTAAAATTATACTTTTTACGTAAATAATTTAAAAAATATTTCTTTTACGTAATTAATTTACAAAATTACATTATTCAAATCAATTTACCTCTACTTATTGCTTCAAAGTATTGGAACCTCTGTACATTTTATGTATACATATGTGTAGTAGTTTCCTTTATATAAAGAATCGTCCTTTTACACTAGAAACCCCCATGTCAAAGACTAAATGACATACTTGACAAACCACCTTATAGTATACAATTATGAAGCGCCATTACCATCTAATGAACTTCTCTTCTCATACTATGATTAGAAACATGGAGAGAGAGTTTGATTGTGCGGGTCTGAGAAGAATGACAAACATCAATACACTCCTCTAAATCAGCAGCACATGTTAGTAATACCCACTCAGAGTCGTCGTCCAAATACTTGATATCGAATTTTCTCATATCATTGATGTTAAATCGCCTAGAAATTTCTCCCAATAGATCTTGATAACCACAATTCTTTGGCATCCGAAACCGGGTTTTCTCATCTCCATATGTGACTTTTACTCGGTAAGCATCCTCCTTTTGAGCCACTTGGTGAGTGCGGGGCCGGAGAAACTCATTTTTTGGGTGTTGACCAAGTGCTTCCTGGCTTTGGGATCTTGGCAAGACCTTTGCTCCATCTAGACTTGACCCTTTTAGCTCTGCTTCACTTCTTACCCTCTTCAACACACAATCACTACAATCTTCTCCAACCATAGGATCTTTCCTACTGGCTACATTCTGTGTGAGTGTGAGGTGATGTTGCTCCGAAATGCTGGAACAGGAATGGCTTGAAAAGGAACTCTGACTGCATGAAGAACAAGGAGATTTTGATGGGCTTAACATTCCAGGTTCGGGCTCTGTGGTTGATGGATTTGGATTATCATTTTGCTTAGCTGACAACAGGCTAGTTCCTGACAAATTTGGAGACGCTAGTTCCGCAAAGTTTGAGTAGAATGAATCTATTTGAAAAGCAGCAGAGCCACCATGAACTGAATCGATCACAAGTTGAAGTTTTCGTAAGGAGTGACCCACCTTTTTGATCTTTCGAGAAGGCCAACGCTTTATCCCATGTTGCCGGCAGATCCTTTTCAAAGTTGTTGTACAAACTGGAAAAATTAATTTGAGGATGGTTTCAATAAATTTCTGGTAGACTATGCAAACTAAAATTACCAAATAATAAAGCACTTGCAGCTGCTCTTGTGCATTTAATAAGTTACTATCTAGGAATGCAGTCAGAGTTGGTAGTAAAATTGCTGATTAAAAATAATAATAAAAAAGCATACAAAACTGCACTACAACAAACCCAGTATTTTGAGTATTCGCATATGCTGGGAAAAAATATCATATGGAAACATGCTACAATATAAAGCTTACCGCCAATATTTTTTGCAGCATCTTTTAGGCTTCCAGCAAAATATTGCCGAAGAACTTGCAGGGTGATAGTTTTCTCTGCTTTAGTCCGTCTTTTTTCCCCCGTTTTACTTATACCCACACTTGACAAGCTACCCTCATCAAAAGTAGAGTCTTGTTGTTGCTGGCTTAAATCAGAAAATTTTCCAATTGTTTCACTTGATTTTTCTGCAGTGCGCAATGAGGCAACCGTCCCACTCTGTTGGAGATCCATCCAAGTTGCAGTCCTAGCAGATACACCATCTGCAGGTGCAATCACTTCATCAACTAATAACCTAGTCTCCTCCTCTAATTCGTTATTGCTTATGACCCGTAAGCTATGGCAAACCCGTTGTATAATCATGGACAATGAAGTAAGCATCTTCTTGTGTTCTTCACCATCAATGCAATCCAGGGGCAAGAAAAACTCTAGGACAAAATCATCTCTACTACTATGGATGCTTCGCAGACGTATAGCAACAGCAGCCCGTAATCTAAACATCCTTGCATGGTGAGACAGTGGATACTCTGTCTTGCTCATGGAGGTTATGTCAGCTGAGAAGCACGGTTGATTGGTCATAAAAGCTCCTCCGGCAACGCCTTGACCTTTTAACAAGTGATGCTCGGAGCAAGCCTCATGAAAAGCCTGTACACTGGGATCACCAACATAGCAAGCATGATCCACGGGAGAAATACAATGTAAATAATTATCATTTGAATGCCGGCAGCCCTCTTTGCTTTGTTGGATGCATGGGACCCAGGTTTGAGCTAAAGGTAATTTGTGCATTTCACATGCACATCTTAACACCTCCAGGATCTCGGGTAATGCAGCTTCATAGGACTCGTTGCATGCCTCCTAAAACCAAAACCAATTTTCATGAGGAAATTGAGATTGCAAGTTCAATAAAATCTTCTTTAACATGATTGTCCTTTTACCTTCACATTCTGAATACTTGAAATTTCAGAACTTCTAAGATCAACAGCCTGCAAGTTAACAACTTTCCTCCAGTCATTGAACTGAGATATATTCAAGTTTGGATAAGCTTTTTATATTTGACCGATAAGAATGGTGTTTGGAAAAAGAGAAGCACCATGCCATATAAATTTATGATTAAAACAGTAGATATTGAAAACATTCAAAAATATTTATTGGAAATGAGTAAGCAAAGAGAAAAACCTCAAGTGCTTTACAAACACTTTCAAGTTGGGAACGATACTTGATCTGCTGGGTAGTCATGACAACCTCAATAACACCCAAGCAACTCCTGCTACCTTGCTCAAAGACAGGAAGAGCTAAAGTTCCACGCACATCATACTCTTGAGCATGGTCAACTCGTGGGTATTCATCACTTCTGAAAAATCGAACATCAGGAGTCCACTCAGGAACCTTCCCCCTAAAAACTCGACCTGGCAATCCTGCCACCAACCCCTTGGACTCATCCTCAGCTGAAAACTGATACTTCTCAGAGATTTCTCTGTATTTTGAAAGATTTGGACAGGTGCTTCCAAGCGAGAAAGGAAGGTCATTAGTTGTTAGAATCTGCCTACCCCCTCTATTAACTGGCACCCATATTTGTACAAGCACATCTTTGTCTCTACTGAAATCTTTGATATACACAAGTGCCCTAATTAGTCTCTCCATTACAGAAGATGCAGGGCCTGGATTAGACGTGGGTGTGGGTTGAATCCACCATCTTGTGACCACTTCAGAACCTTCAACCGAATGAAATTCAGACTGACTACAACTTCCTTCAATATTACTTATGTCTTGGCTAACCGGTTGAGCATTGAAAGGAGTTTCCTGGGATTCATTAAACAAGGGACTTTGCCTTTCTTCTTGATTTCCATTATGAGATGGGCTTAAGCTCAAAACCCCATTAGTTTCCAAGACAGGCCATGAAAATGAAGGGTCAAATAGGGGATTACAAGTAGGAGGAGTTTGCAGCAGGAAATCAGATCCCTCTGTTGTGGTTTCCAACCAGCATCCATCTAAGAAAAGTTCATCCATGTAGTCAAAATCCATGGCCGACTCAGGTGGAGCTTCCAGCAAGGTACCAGGCGACACAGCACCATCTCCCATGATGGTGCTTCTTCACTTCCCCTGAGATGCAGAAATTTCAGGTCCTAAACAGATCCAATTTGGGTGGTTTGCCAAAAGTGGGAAGCTTTAAGCAGTTACAGTCTTCAGTCTTGAAACCTTGCCCTGTCCAAAGTTGTTAAGATCATCAGTAAAGATATGGAAAGAACAACATGTGTGAGGGGGAAATTATCAATACCAAATGCCAAAGGAAAATATCAGAGGAGCAAAGTACAACACCATGATTAGGTTAATCCTTTTTCTCCTACAAATTGGATGCGAGTCAAAGTAGGAGAGCAGAGCCGAATCGTTGATAAATTACAAACAGAAGCCAATCCCGAATCCTTCCGTAAAGAATAGAAAAAATTCCCTAATGAAAGCTCACTTATTCATTAAGGATGCAATAAAAATTCACGAAGCAAAATCAAAAGGGAAAGAGTCGCACCATCAAAATGATACCCATTTCCGCTAGATTATCCCAATACTGTCACTCAATATACACTTTACTGAAGTGATATCCAAGATTCCACTTCCCAGATATGTTCCTCCTTATTAAATCGTCTATTTTTCTGTTTTCCTCTATTGGAAAAGAGAGAAACCAGGTTTACCGTGAAGAAAAGGAATCCAGCCCACCCACAAAGAGAGAAAATGAATACGAATAGCTTGTCCAGTAAAGATTCTTGAAGATACCCAAGTGGGGGTTTTATTATTATTTTATTATGTCATAGTTTTATAATGTTGTGGAGAAAAGGAAGTGTCTAAGGAAGGAGGAAGAGGAGGGGGCAAAAGAGAAAATAAGGAGGAGGAAGAACCTTCGTGATTATCCCCCAGCGTTGTACTGTTTGTTGTTGGGGAGTGAGGAGTGTAGTAATCAATGCCTCCTACCCAACCCAACGCTGGACGGCGATGACGATGATATAATGATTCCAAGCTAACAAGAGGAAAATAAAAGAGGAGATACTATGCTTTTAAGTTATCAGTGTGAGTGTGACCCCACACAACCGCCATTTGGCATCGGAAATCTCCAAGTGAAGTCAACCAGCCCTGAGCCGGAGCCGGAGCCTGGCTCAACATACAAGCAAACATCAAATTCAAGAGCAGGCATCGCCCATCATCCTTTGCTGATGCTATTATTGAATATTGATGTTGCTTTGTTGGACACCATTGTTTATTATTTTATTATCATCTTTTTATATTTATTTATTCGATGGAATCAGAATCCTNGTTGGACACCATTGTTTATTAGTTTATTATCATCTTTTTATATTTATTTATTCGATGGAATCAGAATCCTTCCTACCTTAATTTGCCACAAGTTAGATTCTTTATCTGCAATTTTTTTTTTGTTCTGGTTGCTTAGCCGAAACTGCCATAAAATATAATAAAATGAAAGAGAATTTGTGGTTCACGCTCGTTTGGGACCGCTGGATTCTGTCTCTCTGTGTGTTCTCCAGTTAAACACTTATATTGTCAAAACCTCACCCCTAATGGCGTCATTCTTGTCTTTTGTTTTCTGTTGGTAAACTTAAGACTATACTTTACTTTTTACACATTTTCACTTGTCGGCCAATTCAATTGAAAAGGCAAGGAATTTTCAACAATTTCAAATAATAAATATTTACACTTTAGTGTCATTTCTTAATTATTTTTTTTTTAGTAGTAATGTCATTATTATTGGTATGGATGGTAATTATAAAGTTAATTGGTTATTAACCATGTATATGCTTGCACTAAACATTAAACATAAAAGTGTAGTGATTGTGTGATTTGCAGTTGTTCTCATATAATACACAACCTGACTTTTTTTATTAATAGTGAATTTGATAGTATTTATTTATTTTAAGATATTTAACAATACTTCTCCCAAATAATTAGAAATACTAACAAATTTAAAATGTCAACGGAGTAGGGGGCAGAAGGCACCGCATTGATTTTTTTTGGGTGTACGGTTCCATATTGATTCCGTCATTGAATTACGATTGACAGAAACATGAGATATAATTATATGAATAATATATGGTTTGATTTGCATATTATGGTGTATGGATGGAATATTTTTTTTTCCTCAAATTCATTTATACGAGAAGATCCATTAAACCAATTTAGTATAATTTATTTTCGTATGAGAGAATCCTTCAGAAGTTATTAGTATAATGATACTTATGGTATCTTTTATTTTTTTAATGGATCATCTGTACCTTCCGTAATTTTGTTGGAGATAGAGTTTAATTAGTAGACGTTATGTTTGAGTGACATAGTGATCATACTTTTTGGAACGATGGAATTGACTCAAATAGTAAAAATACAACATGTATTTTTCACAACTTTGGAATTATTATCCTATCCTATTTTCAAGAGGAAAAAAAGGAATGCCAGAATTAAAAATGAAGTTTGTCCAATTTAGACTTTTAAACCTCTTGTTATTGACGTGGTTTATTATTCAAATATATGTATGCTGCAATGAGTGAAAATATGAAACTTAGGAGATGGTTGAAGATTTCTTTGTAAGTGTTGGATCTAATGAAAGAAAATTTAAATGTTTAAAAAGATCCCCAATCTGTGGAGTGTAAATCCAAATTTATTCATATCAATTATCTTTTTATTACAAGGGTAATATTTGGAGAAAAAGAGATGAGAATATCCTTGAAAATAATTTTTTTTTTAATTTTAATCCTCTGACTAAAAGAAATGTTATTAAATACATAAATCATTAAATTTCGGCAAATTGTAGTTTCAAGAAGAGGAAAAAAAATGACAAATTGTAGTCAGTTTACTCATTTCCAGAAATAGCCATGGCCTAAAAATAAAATTCTAGAAATATCCCTGGATTTGTCGTGTGCCATCCATCCAATTTTGTATTTAATTACTGTCTGAAAACTATAAATAGGAATCTTTGAACTTATTTGGTTCAGTGTCTTTTTTTTGTGGTTGCTGACACAGTGACACTTCTCTCTCCATCTCTTTCAAATGCTGACACAACTCTCTTCAAAGTTGAATCTGGAGTTTATTATTATTATTATTTGTTTATAAGAAAAGCTGGAGTTTATTTAACAAGTATTTATCTTTCATGTATAGGTTCTTTTTTCGGGCTAACAATATCTACACGTTTGGTTATATGCGGGGTAGGTTGTTTCCAGGGTAATTGAATTCACTTCATTTGCACGTTTGCGTGTATGCCTCATACTAGCCGCACAACCTACGATTAAAACAAGCATAAAATAAAAAGCAACATTATAAATACATTATATTTGCATTTTGATTATATATGTAGTTGTATTAAAGGGGACATAAATTGTACCACATGTGTGAAATAAGCCAATCTGGCCCCGCAATAAACCATGGTACCATACCATAGATCTAAGTTTGCTCCATTAATAGTCTTATACCAATTGAGCCAAACACTTGTGTCTTGTTGGCATGAGATGGATATGTTACCCTTGTGTAGCTTATAAAAACAGTTTTTTAAACTCACGTGGGAAATGAAAAAAAAGAATGTAATAAAGAAAAGGAGAATACTTGGGGAAAATATGAGTGGGAGCAGTGTTGGTATGACTGTATTATGAAAATTAAGAGGGGGCAAGGGCAATACTAGTTGCAGATGAGGCCAAACTGGTCACTTTAATCTTGTGTTGTTCTTTTTCTTCATTCTGTAACTAATCCACTCCCTGTTAGGCTGTTGCTGAACACTTAACACAAAATTATACAATTCACACTCAAATGATACTCCCAGATAGGTAGTCTAAACGGTAACGAGTTTTCTCACTCAAACCCCTCCTTCCATAGATGGCCAATGGAGCTATTTATTTTTGTTGAATGAGTGGAAAAATGAAAGCAATTTTTTGTTTGAAAAAAAAAAAAACGCTTGCACCGAATAAAAAATCGAGTGTGAAACACAACGTCACTGAATTGAGATGAAGAGGTCAGGCGAGGGGAAAGCAAGACTTCTTACTTTCTTAAAAATTCAAGTCTTTCAGATGAATTGCTCTAGGTTGTCATTCAGATGGTAAATATAATCTTAAGAAAATACACCAATGATTAAGCACTTTGCACTCTATTATCAAGGTTCTACATTCAAGTTCCATTATAAAATGAAGAGACCGAGATTTTTTTAAAAAAATAAACTATTTTATTTTGTGTAACTTTCAATTAAAAAAAAACCTCCAAGATTATTTTGCAATGGCTTGCTTAGGAATATTAAAATTGTCATCTATTCAACTAACATCAAGGCACTTGGTTGGTGCTGACCACTGCAAATATTAGGTTGGGTTATGATTCACTCAGCCAGCCCATGACGTGATGATATGATTACGATTTATCCTAACCACACAACAAAGCCATCGGCAACATGCAATTATTAAGTTTAAATGACAGTGCAACCAGCTCAAGAAGCGAAATAAAGAACTAGCACATACAAATGTCATTTATTAACTAAAAAGAGGTCAAGAAGTTGCATACATGGATACAACATAATACTGCAATCAAAGGATTTTTAATCCTTCCGAGTCACTAACATCCTTATCAAACTCTTAGCTCATCTGCAACTCTTGGTAACGTTCACGGTTGATGCCACGTTTAGATGCTTGGTCTCAAATTCAGATGCGATGCTATCTTCTGACCAAGAGATCGGTCAGCCTGTGCACCAATAACATTGAACAACATAAGTACATATCTATTTTACACATTTGACCCTATAGTTTCTACAGTGACAAATTAACTAAGGTATAGCAAGTCTCACCTGAGACCAGTATGATATCCAGATGCTGCGGATCTCATGGGTGACACGTGGATCAGATAAAGCCTCAACCCATCGGCGGACAAATCTATCTTGCCTGGAACGAAATAAAAAAACAGCAGACAAAACCTCCAATGTTAGACATCAAATATATTTGACATCAACATATCTGTAGTTTAACAGCACGAACCTGTCAGGTGCCCAGGATCGGTATCTCTCTCCAGGTTGCTTGAAGTTGTTCTCCTTCTCAATTACGCACTGCATCAAACAAAAGTCACTCACATTCTTGCCCTAACACAAGCAGCTTTAATACTAAATATAAAAATCATTCAACCATTCTATTAATTGAGGCTCGACTAACAACATAGAAGCATTTTACTTTCCTATGTAGCTGTCCATACTATTTTTGTCTTCTTACTTCTTTTTTTTTTTTTGTTGGTTATTTTGTCTATTTACTTAGTATATAAGTTTTCATATTTTTCTCTGCTCAATAATGTTATTATGTTTGACCAGCTAAATCAGAAGAACAGAAAATGTCAAATGAAAAGCACTGTTTTTTTATCGTTCAATAAGTTTTCCCAAAATCATATGGTTACAAAGACAAAACTATGCTGAGATAGACAAATGTATTCTAAATTGTATCACATGGCTGGTGGATTCATTGGCCAAGGATGTTCCACATTCACATTATGCAATTAATTAAAACTAACCTACCTTTTCACGCCTTCCAGTGTAGATAGCAGGAGGAATGGGGACCCTTTCTGCATTGCGAACAGGATCATACCTCGAAGGGAAGTAATTGACCTAAGCAGAATAGATTTCATTAGAAGTAGTATTGATGGCAAGACATAAGTTGCAATATCTCATTAAGATACAATAAGCATGAATTCGAAAAATGTAGTGGCAGTAGGTAGTTAATATGAGAACCATCTTTTTATACAAATGACAAAACTATCAAAAATTTCTATTCTGGGTACTCCCTTCCCCATTGCCCAGCGTATTGCGCTCTTTTGTAACAAAACAAAAAAGGAGCTATCAAAGAATAAAACTATTAATTTACCTCTTCATCCCTGTGCATGAAATTCATGAAACCCTCATGGTGATTGTTGTGATGAGAGCACTTGGGAGCATTCGCAGGAAGCTGCAGATAATTTGGGCCAAGTCTGTGCCTCTGTGTATCAGCATACGAAAAGATACGAGTTTGGAGCAACTTATCATCTGAGTAGTACACGCCAGGAACCACAATGGCAGGGCAAAATGCAAGTTGTTCATTCTCAGCAAAGAAGTTATCAATGTTCTTATTCAAGACCAATCGGCCAACTGGCTGTAGGGGCAAAATGTCCTCAGGCCAAGTCTTGGTGACATCAAGTGGGTCAAAGTCAAATCTGTCCTCATGGTCAGGATCAATAGTCTGGATGTAGAGTTTCCACTCAGGATAGTTTCCAGCTGCAATTGAGTCATAAAGATCTTGAGTGGCATGACTGTGGTTGGCTCCTCCAACCCTAATGGCCTCTTCCTCCAACAAACACTTAACACCACAGGTTGGCTTCCAGTGAAATTTCACATAGTGTGCTTTCCCAGCCTTGTTGATTAGGGTATATGTGTTAACACCTGAACCGTCCATATGCCTGTAATCTTGTGGGACACCCAAATCATCAAATAAGAAGGTGAACATGTGCAGGCTTTCAGGATGGTGGGAGAAGAAGTCCAGGATCCTCCAGTTCTCCTGGATGTGAGACTTAGGATTGGGTTTGAGAGCATGGACCATGTCTGGGAATTTCATTCCATCGCGGACGAAAAAGACAGGAAAATTGTTTCCCACAAGATCAAAGTTTCCCTGAGTTCACAAGGTAAGAATAAGATCATATATACTTGCAAAACAGCCAGATCATATATAATTGCTCTAGATATAAGAGGAGGAGAGAAGAGAAAGAGAGAGAGAGATTTAAATTGGAACAGTAATTATATTAGAGAGAGAGATTAAAATTGGCACAGTAATTATATTTAGTCACCACAACAAACTTTTGCTGTAGACTCATAAATCCCCATGATTGAGCCAAAAGAAAACCATTTCCACATCAATGGTTCAAAACCATATGCATTCATCGTATACAAATTAGTATATTGCAGCCACCTAGGATGAAAAGCAAACCCTTACCTCTCTGGTGTAAAATTTCACAGCAAAACCTCGTGGATCCCTCAGAGTTTCAGGGCTACCACGCTCATGAATAACAGTTGAGAAACGGACAATAACAGGTGTCTGAACTCCAGGGGCTCGAAGGAAATCGGCACATGAAAGGTGAGAAATGTCATGTGTCACTTCAAAAAAACCCTTGGCACTGGCTCCCCTAGCATGGACAACCCGTTCAGGGATCCGTTCCCTATCAAAGTTTGCAAGCTTCTCCACCAGATGATAATCTTCCAAGAGAATGGGACCTACCAAAAGGGGGTAAAAGATATATATAATTCCAAGTAAAAAATACTTGGCCAAACTCACTCTCTGAGAGACGTTTTTCTCTGTACATAATTATAGCTAACATTCACCAACAGAGATAAGAAATATAAAAGAATAACTACTTTATGCACATGAAAAATTCCATGGCATAGACAAATCAGAAGTCAACCTATGGTCTTGCATCCTTTGAAATTACCAAGGTGATTAGATTTTAAAAATCATATGTTCTATACTTCAACTACATA
The DNA here is from genome assembly GCA_003255065.1 of Cercis canadensis. Taxonomy (NCBI): domain Eukaryota; kingdom Viridiplantae; phylum Streptophyta; class Magnoliopsida; order Fabales; family Fabaceae; genus Cercis; species Cercis canadensis. The sequence goes on from QAOA01005636.1 coordinate 422,940, forward strand.
TCCAGTTTTTTTTTGGGTTCTTAAACTATGGGACAAGACGCTAGATAAATGAGACTCGCTAATCCACACCATACTCATTCCACTTAAATTTCTGAACAATAATTCCATAATCATTTCTCAACTGATAAACCAACAAAACACACTATTACCACTAAAAACAATATTAATTTATGATGATACTACAATGCCTGTGAGACTGATTATTCACCATGATTCTACTTGACCAGCACAAGGCCATTGAAATGCATTACTCACCATTAACCAATAGTTAACAGAGCATTAATAAATCATATCCCAAGGCCCACTTATTCATTGTCCTCCATTGTATAAAAATTGTTAATCACACAAGTAAATTAATACCTCTGGATCCAACTGTTAGAGATGAGTTATTGTTCCAAACTGGAGCACCGGAATTAGTAGTCCAGAAGGGAGAATTGAAAGCACTTGATGGCCGGTGCTGGAAGACATAAAACACAGTGAAAAAAGGTCAACAAACAGGGTTCATCGATCAATAGCAACTCATGACCCCAAAAGAAAAATCCATAGCAACTCGACCTAGCTAAAATTTTAATCCTAAAAACAGCGACACTCGCTTGATTGCTGAGACATATACAGAAAGCATTTAAGAGAAAACTATGAATTCTCACGTTTTCTGTTGCCTTGTTACCATAGAAAATCTACCTAATTAACACCCTACAAGACTGGTAGCCGTATTATTCTCGTTAAAACCGAATAGTCAACCAGAATAATCATCCACACAAGCATCCGCAAGACTTGGCTAGGATGACATCACTGATTTAATTTCTCAAGAGCCAAAATCAAGCCCAGGATAATTTATAAAACGCAGGGAACCGAAAATGTTGAAACCAAGAAAATAAATTAGAGGAAATAAGGAGTAATTTGTGATGGCAAAAGGGTAGCTAAGACTTGAGAATTACGAATAGAGAAGAGAGAAGAAGGGTATCGAATTTTTCCTTTGAAAATAAGAACAAAGAAACAGATTAGTGATATACAATACAGGCGATGGAGAATGAAGAAGCAAATCTAATCAAAGACGCGGTAATCATCATCAGCAATAAAATTGAAGAATAGATTATTGCTCTACCTTGTAGGGATCCATGGCGCTGGATAGCTGCAGAGGGTGGGAGAGATGAGAATGAAACAGGGATGGAGATGGAAGCTATTTCGTGTGGCAATCGACACTCTTGGCGCTTAATTTGGCAATTTATAAAGCCTACCGGTTTTCTGTTTCTGTGGACTGTGGTTTTCCATTTCCCACTTCCATCGTTATTCCTCCTTTTTTTTTTTCTAACATATTATAGGAAATTTTACGATATTACATATATATATATATATATATATATATATATATATATANTTTTTATATAAATACAACAAAAGTATCTAAAAAAAAGCCCCATATTATATTATCTAAAAATTTCACTTTGAAGATCGAGAAATAACACGTAGCACTTGCGTGGCGAGACGGAACACTTTTAAAACTTTAAATTAAAACATCTCGTTTCGGACCGATGAATGAAAACTTAAGTTTTTTCTTAAGTATTAATTCTAAATTTTTTATTTTTATGATAGGGGCTCCTATGATTCTCTTTTTTTAAGTGGGGTTTGGTACAAATGCTATCAGTGGAGAATATATTTGTTTTTGTCTATTTGTTTCACTAAATATATTGGTTTTTGTTTTAAAAATATTTTTATTGATTTTAAATTAATATTAATTTTTAATATGTTTTGGAAAAATAATTTTAAAAAATATAAACAACTAAAATTGTGTTATTAAAATTATTGAAAAAATATTATAGACTAATAATCTTAGTTAAATATGTGATTTTTGTCAATTTATTTCATTTAATAATCATTTAAATTCTGATAAGATTTTGATAGTTGTTTTTTTGACAAATTTTAAATACATTATTTTTTTATATAAAACTAATATAATTCTCTGCATCAATATGCAGACTCTGCAATATAATACGAATCAAAATAGTAATTTGGAATCTTTATATATAGTATTTTAACATAATTTTATAAAATATATTTTTTTTGTACTTTACTTATAATTTTAAATTTAAACATAAAATTTGTAAAGCCTAAAAACGATCTTAATATAACTCAATCACAAACCGTTTAATATAAATGAAACTACTGTCAAAATTTCATGTAGTTATGCTTTTAATCAGGGATGAATAATCCAAATTGATGTTCCAACAACATTAATTTTTTTCAAAAATTATTATGTCTATGTTACTTGTGAAAATAATAATCGAATATCTCGTCGATATATTTGTGAGTAGGTTGAAAGGGTGGGACCGACTATTATATAAATATAATTAATATTTGTGGTGACAAAATAGTTGGATTGGGTTGGAAAATAAATTGTTAAAAAAATTGGGAACGTCATGCATTCATGGTTCCTTATCTTAATTTTGGTATTTTTCGCTAACTTACTAAGGGCCACTTACAAGAAGGTGTAACATGGACCATTGCTAAGATGCCACGTGTTCAAAAGTCCTTGAAACGTGTGCTCAGACAAAAAAGTACCCCTGGATATGCCCGAAGAGCTGCTTTGGAGTTTTACGAGGAATAAGGGGAAAGGAGAGTGTGAAAGCACGAAATACAAATATGCCGATAAAGTAGTATGGGCCTTGGGTGAGCCTAGCCACAAACCTTCCTTTCTGGGCCCACAACTGATTTCGTTTTTGTGCGTTACTAACAGTCACCACAAAGACTCTTAGCACCAAAAAAATTAAAATTTCGTCACCACAAGACGAGTAGATGTGGTGACGTCGTCAAAGTTATAGTTTCATTTCTCTTGAGGCTTCACTCCTTTTCCCTTTCCAGTAAACTAGCAAAGAGAAGGGTGTTTTATTCTATTAGAAGTATTATTTCATTATGTAGCTTCTAATAATTTTTCTTTAAAAAATATTCTCTTGAAATGGGATATTAATAATTTTTTTTATAGAAGGGATATTAATATTTTAAAGGCTTATATTAAGTTTCCACTTAAGTAACACGTTACTGTTTCTTGGATCATGATTTGGGCGTGTGTTTGCTGGCTTCTCCTCCTTCTGGGATCATTGCGCTGCTAAATGCTAATAGCTGATGAAATGGGGTCCTGTCCCTCAGTTTTGTTTCTGAGTTTAGTTTGTCTTCTTTCTTGTGGGCCTAGTGCCCCGTTTATGTATCACGGGGCACCTAACCTGCCGGTCCTGGTAAGTGGTGAGTATGGGTTTAGCCATGCCCCTAACAGGCTCAGCTTGGGCTGCAAAATCTCTATGCAGTCACCGAGTCTGAGTGAACCGTGGGCGTTTGTTTACTTTGACTTCATAATCTCATTCTTAAATAGTAAGTGGTCATTTGTAAGTCTTCCGCTTCCAAAAACAACGCCCTTATCCTTGCGGGGTGTTGTTTCTGGTCTTAGCTGCACTTGCTGACTTCATCTAATCGAACTATGCAAGAGAGACTAGGGCACTAATTTGTTACAGCACAGATTGAAGCATGGAGGGAAGAGTTACAGAACCCCAAGGCTGTTTTCATTTGGTGCAGCTCTTGCACTACATTTCACCCGCTTGATTTTTATTTTTTTCAATTTTTACTCTAGAATTCAGCCAGTGTAAAATAAAAATCGATGAAAGTTGTGTTGAACTCACAATCCTAGACAAAAAAATTGATTTAAGATCAATCATTTTCTAAACAGTAATACAATTTGTATACTAATTACATTCATACATGTTATTCTCTTCTTATAAGTCATAAGTAGCAGTATCTTTAGGAATGCGAAAGATAATATAATACAAATAAAATAATTAAGAAAAATATACTTATCATTTAAGAATGAGATTAAAAATAATTGTAAAAAAAATAAAATTATAATTAATAATAATTAAAAAGAAAATATTACAATTAATTAATTTTAAATTTTTTATATTAAATAAAAATAATTTAGTGTATATCATATTTATACATTAAATAAAATATAACATTAAAAAAACAATATAAAAATAACAGACTTCCAAAAAAGAAAAAATCATCGTGAAATAAGATTGAGTTCAGCTGGATTTGGCCCAAATTCTATGAAGGGCCATCAAATAGACTTTCCGGACAAAAACACCAGTAACGCCCATGATTGTGCTGACAAAAAGTCATGATTATTATTTGATAGCGTTTTACGACTTAAATTTTGCAAAATGAATTTCAGGAATTAAATTAATAGATATTATATCATGATTTCAAATTTCATTTTTAATTTTACGCATTTCAAAATTAATATTGACATGAGAAAATGTGGATAATACTATATATTTCAACTTTGAAGATGAGCAAGGTAACTTTTAATTACACTTTTTGACTGTATTTTAAATTACAATAAGTGAAGAGAATTTGTTTGGTTAATTTACAAAGAAGAAACAGAAATGTACCTATATTGGAGAAAGCAAGAGGATTAGATTAAATTTGCTCGCTCTTGCTTATGAGATCTAAGAGTGCCTTTGCTTTCCTCTGTGCTCTATTTGTTCCACTTTCTTTGATCTCAGTTAAATGCTCATATACTCCAAACTGAAGTGCTGAGAGTATAAAGGATGAATTACTGGAAGCCAACTCAAGAAGAACAGATGCTGCACATTCCTTATTCTTGGGGGTTCCATCCCGGATGAAATCAACAAGATTTTCGATGAAGGTGAGTTGTCCAATCTCGTGCCTTCCGTCTGGATTAGAAGCAAGGAGTAATAGGATGGAAAGCGCTTCATCAATCATGCCCAAGTTTTTATCCCTGAGCAATTGAAGCAAGGGCGTCACAATACCGGCTTCAATGGCCCTTCTCTTATTTGCGTGGTTGAGAGATAAGTTAAAGAGCGCTGTAGCAGCATCTTTTTTACCTCTAAGTGTCCCTTCCCGCAACAATTCTACCAAAGGGGGAATGCCATTTGATAAACCCACAATTTCTTTATTCTCGTCCAGCATTGACAAGCTAAATAAAGCAGCTGCAGAATTTTCTCTACCCTCGGTACTCCCATTCTCCAATACTTCTATTATAGCTGGAATAGCCCCTTCTCTAGATATGACTCTCTTGTTAGCCTCATCAATAGATAAATTCAAAAGAGCAGTCACCGCATGCGCCTGTATTTTGGAATCTGGATATGAGAGGAGTTGCACTAATGGTGGTATTCCTCCATGCTGAGCAATCAACACTCTCTTCTCAGAATTCTCCTTGCATATCAGACGTATCGTCTTCACTGCCTTCCTTTGCACTTCCAAATGAATAGACGATAGATCCTCAACCAAAGACGGCACTTCCTCTTTATGTTCGATGGAACAGCTTTCTTGATCTGAACAAGCATCTTTTTTAGCAAGTTGAAACTTGTTTTTCTCACACCACTGGGAGATCAAATTTTTCAGGGCATAGTTTGGTGCTAATGACAGGTGAGCCAGAGTTTGCCTAGTCTTTGGGCAGGTCCTGTGATTGGACGCGAACCACTTTTCTATGCTTTCCTTTTCATAAGTCTGGACAAGAGTACAGAACAACAAATAAAGTGTTATAAGATATCTAGAAAATTTCCCATATCCATGCCAAGCATGGTATGTTTTACAATTCTGCCCTATTCTTTCCTCTCAATTCAACAAGTAACACTAGTAATTTCATTCAAGAACTGCGTGAATTACCTGTCCACTTGCAACAATAACAGGATCTGTCATTATTTCTAGTGTAATTGGGCAGAGAAATTCGTGAGGGATGACCAAAGATGTGCACTTCTCAAGCGTTCTGGGCATGACAGGATCATCTAGAACATTGGTTTCTTCCATGCCTGCAATCCGTTTGAATTTATTAAGAAGACAAATTATTTGCTGGGTACTCTCTGCATTTTGCCCTTTTCTTTCTTTAGCAAGCTTCCTTACAGCCACCATTTCTATCTTAAGATCCTCGACAGTATAAAGCTCCAGCTTTTTAGCTAGCCTTTCTATGATAGCACTGTCAGCATTCCGATCATCCTTTTTAGAGAATACCACCATCATATCCATTGCAAGTTCTATGTCCTGAGTATCCGTTCGCCTCTTCGCCCGCCTGAGTTGCACGCACATTAGCTCAAGCTGAAGCACAGTTATAAACTTATCTCAAAAATTCTGAATGAAGACTTCAAATTGCAGAGCATCATCAAGATAAATTTCAAAAGAAGAAAATCAAATGTTGACTGACTTTACGAGTAGATACCATAATTTATACTCCTCAAAGACAAATTGATCGTAAAACGTTAAAAATGCCATTTATCCCGGGTATAGAGAATCAGAGATGCCTTGCCTAACAAGGGAATTTTGTTACGTATCTCTATCCATGAGGCCAAAGCCAAGCAGAGTAAGTAAATTAATAAGATTCATTAAGGTAACATATATAAGCAATGAATCAGTGCGCTAAACCGACATGAAACGTTCTAGATCGTAGGATTTCCATGAATCAGGTATATCTACCCCGGGCTCGGATAAAACGAATAAATGATTTTATTTTTTTGTAAAAAAAGACGTACCTGTTCTTTCACTTCGTCTGAGATCCCTAGCTCTTCATAAGGATAAGCATCAAACGCTTTGCTCAATTCTTCATAGACGGACTGAAATTTGATCATAACCGCCTCGCTCTCGAGTGCCTGAAATGGCAATACGTCAGAATGATTTGAGAAGCATAGACATCCCAGAACTCATTCGTGTTTCTAAATGAAACCTTGAAAATTTTCAGAGACCCTAACCAGGTGAATCTTGCTCCCCTCGTTACACAATTGCAACAATTTCTTGGTCGAAAGTAGCGCACCCTTCATATTACACAACCACGTCATGCCTTTCTCTGGAATTGGTGAATCGAGGTCACGAATTTCTTCGATAAGAGGCAACAAGAGTTTCAAACGCCTAACAAGGCAATGACATTCTTTCCTTTGGGTCCTTCGGTAATCCCCAAATTGAGCCACCGCTTCAATCACACCCTGTACTTCTTCCACCAAATCAAATTCCTCATTCAACTCATTTCCTCCCTCCACTGTTTCACCTCCTTCTTTTCCTTTATCTCTTTCTCCATCCATCGCCGTTGATTTACGGCTTTCTACTAATAATAATAATAATAATAATGCGCCTTTCAACAGTCTACTAATCTAACTGTGCCAATAATTAAAGTATAAGAATTGGCCGTAATCAAGGCTGAAAGGAAGAAGAACTCCGGTGAAGGAAACCCTAACCCTAATTTCCATGGCCTCCGGCGATGTGTGTTCGTGAGATGATTTTCGCGGGCTTTTCGGGTGAGTTCGTTTTGAAAGAATGCTGTTTGCGGGAAGCAGTAGCTTAAAATAGAATGTGACCTCAAAGTCAAACCTTAAACCCACGGATGTACGTATATACATTGCTAACAGTTTAGTCCAAAGGACTGCTTTTTATCATTTATGGCATAATCTCTTGCGAATTGTGAGGCACCTTTGTCTCAGTCTCTGTCTTCCAAAATTATTTTTTATTTTTTAAAAATGAACTGAATTTAACGGGAAAATTTATATGTATAAAAGAGTGAAAGAGTCATGTTTACTTCTTGTAAAAGATAAATTTTATAGATTCATCGGTTGAATTAAAAGTCCTCGTGATATAAATTATGCTTATAAATTTTCATAAAATTTGATAATTAATTAAGAGTAAAACTTCATTTTAGTCCCTGAAAAATTCATTCATTAACAAATTCGTCCTCCAAAAATTTTCGGTGACAAATTGGTCCTTGAATTATTATTTTCGCTGACAAATTAGTTCTCCGTTAGGGTTTGTTAATCAGATTTAATGGATTTTACCACGTGGCACTTAACGTACTGACGTGGCCGTTAGTTGCTAAAGTGGCATGCTGACGGGGCATCCGGTTGACTGCTTCTTCTTCTTCTTCATCTTCTACTTCTTCTTCTCTCTATTCTGGAATACCATTTTCCATGAATCTGAGTAAAACTGAGGACGATCTCTTCCTTCATCACCATCCCCATGATTTGGACCCACCTCACCAGATCCTACCCCACCATCACCACCAACACCACCACCAAGTTCAACTTCAACCGTCCATTCCCTACCCTTCCGACGACCCCTCTTTCTCTCAAGCACAGGTAGCTTTAACTCCATCTTCATCTCCTCATATACGCTGCATCCTTCTCGACCAAGAGGATGAACACAGCATCACTCTGCATATCACCGTTGTCACTGAAAATAAGCCGGCCAACAACCACTCCTTTATGCCTTCCACGGAACTCGAATAAGAGCTCTCCTTGTTTGATTTCGAAAGCATTCTCGTGGCTCTCGATCACTATACCCTCATCATTAGACTTCGTATTTGGAGAGAAGGCAACTCGGGGCACATATGACTCAACTGGACTGAGTCAACTCGGGGCACATGTTCTATAAGGAAACTTGGGGCACACGTGACTCAGCTGGACTGAGTCAACTCGGGGCACACATATTCTGCTGCTGGTTTAACATGCACAATGACCACGTTTCCATGCAAGTGCCCAATACATGTATTTATCTTATAGCTGTGTATTTATCTTCATACAATAGGATAAGTAGGTTAACTTGTATTTATCTTTGTATTTATCTTAACTAGCTAACAAAGTTAGCTACAAAGTAGGATCTAAGGTAGACGTATTTGTGTATATATTTACTAGTTTAATGAATGAGGAAAAACATTTTTCCCTACACTTCGCTCTCGCTTGGGTGACTCGGAGGAAGAAGCACGAAAGAGAACGATTTCGGGGAGAGAGAAAGAGGGTCATCGGAAGGGTTGGGAATGGAGGGTTGAAGTTGATAGACATGAGACATCAAGAGAGACCCCACATTGACATCAGCATCCCCTTAAAGGGAAGATAAAGTTATGGGCAAGCCCTGTTTCAGTAGAATGCACATTACGATTTTGCAGAAAATGTAGTGAATGTCTACCGTGTATAATTAAATTACAATTTAGATCAATCTGCACATGTATGTGGGGCTGGTGCAGTCAATAATTATTTTGTTGCTATCCCATTGATAGAGTGCAAATGTCAAACATCACAGGTGGGAATGCTCTGTTTTTGTACGTATAGATCATCTTCAGATTAGATAGAAAAAAATGATAATGAAGACATTTTATGACTAAAAGATGAATTAATTTTAGTTTAAACAGATTCATTTTAGTGATTGCAGTGGCTTCAATTAATGGCAAACTATAACGCCTGGTTCAGCAACTATGAAATATCTCTGTGGATCGAGTATGGTTGTTGAAAATGGGATCTGCTGCACTCGTGTCAAACTTGTTATGTCTGTAATCAACTATGCACACACTGACAATTGAAAATGAAAACTATGGCGTCTGTGACCAAAGGCTTAAATAACTTTATTGACGCAACAAAAGATGTAATCAAAGAGAGATCATATACTTAGAACCGTGACCTTTCGACAATTTCGCGACAGCAAGCATGTTTTCCTTGCTTGCACAACAAGTAGGATACGTACTCGTGACTCGGAGGAAGAAGCACGAAAGAGAACGATTTCAGGGAGAAAGAAAGAGGGGTCGTCAGAAGGGTTAGGAATGGAGGGTTGAAGTTGAACTTGGTGGTGGTAGTGGTGATGGTAGGGTAGGATCTGGTGAGGTGGGTCCAAATCATGGGGACGGTGATGAAGGATGGGATTGTCCTCAGTTTTACTCGGATTCATGGAAAATGGTATTACAGAGTAAAGAGAAGAAGAAGCAGAAGATGAAGAAGAAGAAGCAGCCAACTGGATGCCTAGTCAGCATGCCACTTCAGCAACTAACGGCCACGTCAGCACGTTAAGTGCCACGTGGCAAAGTCTGTTAAATCTGACTGACAAACCCTAACGGAGGACTAATTTGTCAGCGAAAATAATAATTCAATGACCAATTTGTCACCGAAAATTTTTGGAGAACGAATTTATCAGTGGATAAATTTTTTAGGGACTAAAATGAGGTTTTACTCATTAATTAATATTCCATTGAATTATTTAAATTTCACAAATAGAAAAAATTTTAAAATATAAATAAATATCATCAATTAGATTAGTTACTTAAAAAAAATTATTTCTATAAAATTTAATATGTATGATTAACACCATAATATATCATGATTTATTAGTTAGATCAGTGAAATTCACCTTCTTAAACAAATTGTTAAAGGGTGTAAGCAAGGGCAAACCTAAACAAATTTATTAGTGGGGGCAAAATTTAACTAAGAAAATAAATATTAAAATATTAATATTAAAAATAATAATATTATATTATATTTTAGTAATAAAAAATTGTATATATTTAAAATTAATTTAATAATATACTAATTTTAATAAATATTTTACTTATTGTGCAGAAATTAAAGATTTAAGATCTTTACAAAAATATAATATACACTCAACCAAATATACCATATAGATATAATTCTATTTTTTAATTTCTTAAAGAAACTAATAATAAAGGACAATTAAAAATAAATCATCATATTTATGCAAACTATAAAATAAAAACAAAAAAAGAAGTTTAGCATTTTCACTAAATTTTGCATATGCCTAGAAAGGGTGAATTTAATATATATATTTATGCTAAGAGAAAAATACAATAAAAATAATAAAAGATAAACTAAAGGGTGACCAATAAATTTAAAAAATTAAATAATTGAGAGTTTCAAGAAGTTTTTTTTAAGGCACAATATAGATTAGTAGGTTTACAAAAACTAAAAAATAATTTTTTTTTTTTGAGTTGTGTGTCATTTATTTATCACTAAAAAATAATTAATTTTTTCTCTCTTAACCTCACATGTGAATAAGCTTTACTTTAAAATGTTGTCACAATAATGTAGTAATGAAAGGATAAGGGCAAGAGAAATATTTTAGTGGGGGTAAATTAATGTAAATAGTGAAGACAATAAAAATTATTATATATACATAAAGTATAATTTTTTTAACTTGTGGGGGCAATTGCCTATAGTTGACTAACGGCCAGCCTAGCCCATTAAGGTTGGGCAACTGGCCAAAACTGGTCGGGTTAAAGTGGCCTAGTTCTAATCGGGCCAGCAAAATCTTAGCCCAGTCCACTTCGAGCTGCGGGCCAAAACGAGTTAAAATCAGTTTTTTAATTTTTTTTTGTCATGCTTATTTTTTCAGAGAATATGAGAACATATTGATTATGAAATATCAAATATTAATATACTTAATCAAAATGCAAATTCAAATAAACTTATAATAATAAATTACTAATGTATCATTAATCACATACTAATTAAAAAGTCACAAGTAGAACCCTCGGCCTACCCAGCGCTTAACTCCAGGAAGCCAGCGCTTAACGCTAGCACCACAAAAGACACTTTGTCCCTCAGCCTACCCAGTGCTCAGTGTTGGCACCCAGGAACCTAATTTGAGCTTTCAAAATAAATCAAAACATGAGAGTAACAACCAAAAACAAATAATTGTTTGATTAAAATGAGAATACCATAAGTCACAAACAGAAATTTATCTGTTCAAGAGCAATAAAAAATCTAAAATGTGTAACCTATTTCCATAGAAAAATGGCAACTATGTAGTACACCCACATGCAAGGGATCATCATATCATAGATGATTATTAAAGAATTTGCTAGTTAAAAAAAAAAAAAAAAGGCCAATCAGCCAGNAAAAATCAGGCCAATCAGCCAGATCGGGCCGAGCCAAAATGGCCTGGTTTTAAATGGGTCTATGATTTATGAACCTAACCCATCATTTTTATCGGGCCCTACCGGGCTCAGCCTATTTTCCCAGCTCTACAATTGCCCCCACTCCTTACAACGTGTGTCCATCACTGGGTGTAAGTGTTTAAATCTTATACTTTATATAAGTTGAGTCTCACTATATATATATATATATACATATATATATATATATATATATATATGTATATATATATATATATATATATTATATATATAAATAAAATAACTAAATAACACAAAAAAAAATATTTTAAATATTTCATACAGTATAAAAAATCAAATTAAATTTTTTTATATTTAAAACCAAATTACTTTTAAAAAAAAAACTAAACAATAATTTTGTCAATAAATATTAATAAATAATAACAAGTTTTAAGGGAATTTATGTCTTTTGAAATTAAGAAAGAAAGCATTTGACACTGTCATTCATTAATTAGTAGAATTCTTTTAATATAAACTAGTTTTATACCTGCGCTGATGCACGGGCCCAAACCACGAGACGTGGGCTGCAATTGTTGCGATTATAAAAAAAAAAATTATATAAATCTATGCAATTTCATTGATATTCCTTAATTTTATATTTTAAATCATATATGCAATACATTAAAAGTATCAATTATAAATTCATAGAACATTTGAAAGAGCATTAAGCAAATGGAAAATGAGATATTATTATACTCAAATAATCTATAGTGTATGATTTGGACTATGACTGTCAGCTTGTTCATCTAAGTATGTACAAATTTGCACTGATATTAGAATTACAACATTGGTATAATTAAAAAGTATAAAAATACATCTTTAGAGTTTGTATATGTATTTACAAACATAATAGGGAAAAGTTTTAAAAACCACCTTAAACTATACACATTTTACACTTTACCCCTCATGCTTTAAAAACGTTGAAAAGACCTTCTTCAACTACTAAAATGTGCCATTTACCCCCAAAATTCAAACTGACGTCCAATAATAGACAGAAATGAGCACGTGCTGTGCACATGCTGTGTTTAAATGAAAACAAATTTATAAAATTGAGGTTAAAAATTAATATTCAAAAATATTTAGGACCAAATAATAATATTAAAAACTTATCATCTTCAACCTTCAGCCTCTCTCTCTCTCTCTCTCTCTGTGGAATGAAAAATCAAATTCCCAACTAAACTTATGGATCAAAAGAAAACAAAAAAGCATATGATCTAGATTGCCTCCATTCTTATCTTTAATTTCTAAACACCAAAACCCCCAGAAAAAATTAGAAGAACAAATTTCCAACGTGTTCGAAATGTTAATTAGAAAATTCGCAAAAATCAATTACCCGTACTTGGAGATGCAGTTGAAGATGGTACAGAGGGGACCAAGCTTAACTTTTCCTTCTTAGATTTCCTACTATGCCTTCTTTTTCTTAGCTTTTGAATATCTTCTGCCAACCCCAAATCTTTATCTTCTCAAATCTCAAATTCTGATCTTCTCCTTGACCTTCGAGCATTCCTTGGAGATGCTAGTACACCCATTTGAGCTCCTCTGGTTTTGCATCACCGTCGCACCCCAGCAGGCTCCACAACTTCTTCTCCCATTTCAAGTCGATCCGCTAGACGGGTCTTGGACCTTCTGAGAGGCGAAGAAGAAAGAAGTAGCAGTTCCTTAAAGGGAAGCGAAGTGGGAGATAGCAGAGATAAAGAAGAAGGAGATGGGGATTTTGTGGGTGATGGAACGAGGTCGAGAGAAATACAAAGAGGCTCTTCTTTATCACCAATTCGAGCTAAGCAAGACGACGATTTGGTTCGAGACCTGGGATCGGAACAATGATATTGATAAGGCAGTGAAGAATCCATCAATGAATCAAATCCTGTAATCAAATCACAAAATAAATTCTGGGTACGTTTCTAGAGAGATTCCTTCACTTTGGCTTTTCATGTAATTGGGTCTAGTAGTATTTTAGTTTTACTTTTTGAGATTCATAAACCCATGAATTTTCCGATACCTTGTTTGTTTGGCACTATGGTTTCTTGGGGATCTCTTTCTTACGTTTCGGCTTTTGAGAAACCTTAACTTTGTTTCCAGTCAGTCAGGGAGAGAGGGGGGGAGAGAGAGGCTGAAGGTTGAAGATGATAAGTTTTTAATATTATTATTTGGTCCTAAATATTTTTGAATATTAATTTTTAACCTTAATTTTATAAATTTGTTTTCATTTAAACACAACATGTGCTCATTTCCGTCTATTATTGGACGTCTGTTTGAATTTTGGGGGTAAAGCGCACATTTTAGTAGTTGAATGAGGTCTTTCCTACGTTTTTAAAGTATGGGGGGTAAAGTGCAAAAGGTGTATAGTTTAAGGGGTTTTTTTAGACTTTTCCCAACATAATATATTTAAGTTTAGAGTAAACCTACAATTTGGTCCTTAAAATATTCGAGTTCGGACAAATTGGTCCTCCAAATATATAAAAACTACAAATTAGTCCTCCAAATATTAGATATCCATAACAAATTGGTCATTCGTTAGTGTAGTTTGTTAACTGGTGATGGAAGTGTTGACGTGTCACCGTTAAATGCAAATGTGGCATGTTAGTTGCTGAAATGACATTTTCATTTGCCATGTAGGTTGCTGGTGTGGATTATTAACAACAACAAAAAAAGTCATCTTTCACGTGTTGGATGCGAAGCGGTGTCGTTTTTCTTATTTGGGTTGAGCTTCATCTCCCTGCATTGGCCAAAGCTCAAAGAACAGCATAAACAGTATACTGGTTAGGCATATATCCCTTAAATTGCATATTATAGAACAATTCCAACGCATAATCATTAAATCCATTCTGTGAATAACCTGCAATCATCGAAGTCCATGATACCACATTCCTCTCGTCCATTTCATCAAAAACTCTCTCCCATCTCTTACAGCCCCATTTTTCATATACATATCAACAAGAGTAGTTCCTACACTAACATTCTTCTCAAACTCATACTTCATACATTGACAATGCACTTGCCTACCCACTATCCCATCAAACGAACATGCACAAACTTTCAAAATGCAAGACATGGTAAGACCGTCAACGGGTATACCTGAACGACAAATACCCATAAACAGATGGAGAGCCTCTTGGGTTTGGTCATTACGAGAATAATGAAAGAGCAAGTGGTTATATTCTTTAAGGTCTCTGGGAATGCAAGGAGTATTGTACTCGAAGCTCCAAAGAGGGGTTATGGGATTGAGGGCAACGGCGTATGATTGAAGCAAAGGCTTATTGTGGTATTGAAATGCAGGGAGATGAAGCTCGACCCAAATGAGAAAAACGACACCGCTTGGCATCCAACACATGAAAGAGGACTTTTTTATTGTTGTTAATAATCCACGTCAGCAGCCTACATGACAAATGAAAATGTCATTTCAACAACTAACGTGCCACGTTTGCATTTAACGGTGACACGTCAGCACTTCTGTTAGCAATTAACAGACTACACTAACGGAGAACCAATTAGTTATAGATGTCTAATATTTTGAGGACTAATTTGTAGTTTTATATATTTGGAGGACCAATTTGTCTGCACTCAAGTATTTTGAGAATCAAAATGTAGGTTTACTCTTAAGTTTATCTCACATCTTTTTAATTGATTTTATGAAATATTTCCTTTTAGACAATATTTGTGGTGACCAAAATTACTATTGAAAAAGCCACATAAAATTGTACTCGTACCTTTTAATATAAATTATGCTCGCTGATTCAGTTATAAACAAGTGCCATAACGGCATTAGTAAGAAAAAAAAAAAGTGTAGTAGAATAAATAAAACTGGGAGAGTAACCGGTAATAAAGTGCGCCCCGATATGCTGAGTTGCTGAGTGCTGACGCTGGTCCGAGGACAGAAGATAAAAAGGGAAAGATCCAGACAAACACAGTCATGTGCGTTCTGGCATGTCGCTTAAGACTGTTTGCGGCCATTAACACCGATTAAAGGAAAACAGCAGCTCACCAACAACACCACGCCAGATAAATGATAAATTCATTTATTCACCGGCGGTAAGGTAATTTACTAATAACTTTTCCAACAATGTACATATATATGTTTATGTTTGATAATTTTTTTTGTGTGTCCTCTGCAATTTCCTCGCGTTTCGTCAAATTGCTTTCCAATCGGTAGAAATATCCATGTTTGATGTGGTCCTCTGAGTGATCTGCTGACGAGGATTGGTCCCACGGATATCCTAATCAAGACAAGATACGCGCAAAATGACAAGCAAGATGTTTATTTATTTTTGAGGTGGGTGTCGATCAGAGACAATATGTTGGTCTCTTGTTATTTCTCTGATCAAATCAGTACCGCTGGTTTTATTTTTTCTGCTTTTTATTTCAATGTTCCCTTTCCCTGGTCTTACGATGATTTTAGTTTAGCATGGATATTTCTGTTGGATAAGGATGTGGTGTAGGATTGAGAGGGAGTTTCAGGTCGATACTAATCGTCCCTAGTGCCTACTGGGTTTAGATTTTTCCTCCCCAATTGAGAAGACTTCTAGCAATTTCTGGCTACCTTGGGATAGTGATATTTCATCTGTTTCCCAAAAAAAGATTGTGTGATTGATTAGTAGCTCAACTCATTAGTCACAAATACAATCAACCTTATTGTTAGGATACAAATACTCTTTCCTCGATCTTCACTTTGATGCATACTAGTTCGATATATTGGCTTTACTTAGATCAGTCATAAAATCTTCATAACCAGTTGTTGGAAAATTGTCTGATGTTGCTTTCGGTGGGCATTGACATAATCTGAAACTTACCCATTTCCCACGGCTACAGCAGGTGGTGCCTGTCTCAGCGAGCGAGCAAATTCCTTATAAATAGTGTTCATCTACTTGTTTTAGTTGTGTAAACTACTGGGTCACTCGGCTAGAAGAAATGATAGAAAAGAAGGAGGAGTTTCTCACTGTGGCGCCATTCGAGTGTGCATGGCGAAAGGATTTGAAATTCCGAGAAGCAGGTCGGGGTTGTGTGTCTTTTGAAGCTTTTGCGCGCAATGATGTCACGCTGGTTTTCCGGGAGAATGTGGGAAGCCGTCACTACCATTATAAAAGAGATAGTAGTCCTCACTATACTGTCATATTGGGTAGTCATAGGAATCGACGACTGAGAATTGAGGTTGACGGAAAAACTGTCGTCGATGTAGCAGGCCTTGGACTTTGTTGCTCTTCATCGTTTCAGAGTTATTGGATCAGTATCTATGATGGGTTGATCAGCATCGGTAAAGGGAAGTACCCTTTTCAGGATATCGTCTTCCAGTGGCTCGATTCTAATCCAAATTGTAATGTTCGGTATATTGGGCTCAGCAGCTGGGATAAACATGTTGGCTATAGAAATGTCAACGTGTTGTCATTAACACACAATCATATGTCCCTGTGGAAGCATGTTGATTTTGGTGAATATCAAGTTGAAGAGGAGGGCGATGAGGAGTTGGGAGATGAACTGATGGATTATGAGAACTGGGGGTTGAAAATTTTTCTCGAGAGTTGGGAACTATCTGACATGTTATTCATCGTTGGTGTGGAGGAAAGACCTGTACCTGCTCATAAGGCAATTTTAGCAGCATCTGGGAATTTTCCTTTAAGCTCAGCATCATATGTTATCTCGTTGCCTACAGTAACTTACCCAGTTCTCCATTCACTGCTTCAGTACGTCTACACTGGCTGGACCCAGGTATGCATATTCCCTTCTAACAGTTATCTCTGTATCTGCCTTCTCTGATTTGAAACATGGAGATTGTATGTTTTAAACAAAAAAGGAAGAAGAAGAACAGAGAAAGCTTCGTAAGAAATCACCCTGGGTTCTCTGAACTGAGCATTAGTATTGACATTATTGGACATGTAGAGACCATAGAGTTGATGTTGTTGTAAGTCGGGAGATCACCACTTAGTTGTGACACGAAAAAAGTTGCAATCATAAATAAGACTTTGGTGTAAACTTTTTCAGTATTTGTATGATTACCAGGACTGGTTCTGAGCTTGGTCCAGAGTTTCACTTTGTTGCATGTTATTTTTATAGGACTATTTTTGTCTAAGGAGGGCCCTCTCCACCCATTTAGCTTTTCACTGATTATTTTGTTCTTTATATGCGACCCGATCTTACTATGATAAGCTTGTAACTTTGTCAAGTTCATATTCTTATTTAGGTAGCTTTACACTCATTACAGATCTAACTCCTATATAGATGTTTATATCCTTATGGTGGTTGTGTCTTTGTATCATGTAGATTCCACAGGAACAACTCAGTTCCTTGAGGGCTGTAAGCCTACAGTTTGAAGTTATGCCATTAGTGAAGCAATGTGAAGAGACTGTGGAACGGATTAAGCTAAACAGGAAGTTGTTTGAATCAGGCAACAATGTGGAGTTATCATATCCAAGCACCCGGCCTCATTGTTGTACAACTTTGCCCTCACTTCCCATTGGAATTCAGAGACTGAAACAATTGCAATCAGCTGGCGAGTACAGTGATGTAAACATCTACATTGAAGGTTATGGCCTTGTTGCCCAAGTGCATAAAATTGTTCTCAGTTTATGGAGTATCCCCTTTGCCAAGGTGAGCTGACTTCACAACCGGTTATCTTGGTGGTCCTCCATTTTCTTTAGGAAAGCATATATTAGAGATCTTTAAAAGAAAATTCCACACACTTTATAACAGCAAGATTTCTGCATCTGAGCATTAAGCCTCTTCTTATATGGAAGAAGAATATCCTTAGATGAAGTCTATTATACGGCTTCATTTATAAGAGGTGGAGTGTATATCAATTAAAACCTTCAAGAAAATTCTGCAAATGTTTCAAAATCTTCCAAAACTAAATTTTCTACGATAGGTGTAGTCTGAAATATCTTGGGTAATATTATTATTATTTTTTAAATGATATGAGGTCTAAGGAATATGAAATTTATAGTGAACAAATTTGGCAGGTATATAACACAGTTGTCATTTTCAACATTGAGATGAAGTATCCAACATGCATAGCTTTAGAACTTGGATGCTGTAGGCTGGCTGTTGTTTTAATGGTACCTCTTAATTTAATTTATGGAGTCTAAATCTTCCAAAACTAAATTTTCTACAATGGGTGGACTCTGAAATATCTTGGGTAATATTATTATTATTTTTTAAACGATATGAGGTCTAAGGAATATGGAATTTATAGTGAACAAATTTGGCAAGTATATAATACAGTTGTCATGTTCAACATTGAGATGAAGTATCCAACATGCATAGCTTTAGAACTTGGATGCTGTAGGCTGGCTGTTGTTTTAATCTTACCTCTTAATTTAATTTATGGAGTTGTGAGGTTCACCACATAATACCTCCATACATGGTGTTATCATCCAACCTTTTGACTGTGTCATTGCAATGCCAGTTAGCACGTTGTCCAATAACTAGTGTTTGCCTCTTATACTTGTTAATGATTTAAAATTTTATCTTTATGCTGGTGAAATTTATGTGATATTTTCTGCATGGACATTTTGTATCTTTTTGCACCATTCACATATGAGCCATTATTTAAAGATTTTCTTATACTGCCAGATGTTCACCAATGGAATGAGTGAAAGCATTTCGTCGGAGGTTACTATAAGGGATGTGCCACCAGAAGCTTTCAGAGCAATGCTTGAGTTTATATACAGTGGTGAACTAAGTGACGCAGTTAGTTTAGATTCTGGTGCTTTCTTACTCCAATTGCTTTTATTGGCTGACCAATTTGGAGTGACTCTTCTTCATCAAGAATGCTGCAAAATACTGTTAGAATGCCTCTCAGAGGTAGTTTAGTAAAATTAACTCTCCTCATTAATTAGTAGTTCTAGGAAGTTGACATCTTATTTCTGTTGACCTTATTACAGTATGCCACTTGAATTAACTGACCGGAGAAGAGGCTTGCGGTTTCAGACTTCTGAAAACAAAAGAGATCCATTTTATAATAATGAATTATAAGATATTGATACTTCTCATCTACATATTATATGCAGGGATGGAGTTCTTCTAGTGGGTGAAGGTCATACAACAGAGTTTTTCTATTATGCACAAGTTTAATGGAGGAGGAGGCAGACAATTTTGGCAACTAATATTGCTGTAGCTTTTGAAGCTAACTGTTGGACTTTGTTGCAGGACTCAGTATGTCCACTCCTCCAAGTGGTTTCATCGATCCCATCATGTAGACTTATTAAAGAAACATGCCAGAGGAAATTTTCTATGAACTTTGACTATTGTACCAGTACAAGTACTGACTTCTCCTTGTTAGACGAGACAGTTTTCAGCAATATCATTCAGGTGTGTTTCTCGTTAAGTTACTCTAAGTATTGAATTTGATGGTAAATTTTAGGCTTGAGATAGATGCATATGTTTACATATAATATCTTCTAAAGAGGCCTGCATATCCCATGATTACAAGTTTACAACTAAAGCAGGGAGGTTCTCTGCAAGAGCCGCATGAATTGGGGCAAACTAGTGGATAGGAGGGGCAAAAAGAACAAAGAAATGTTGGGATGTCATGTTTTAAATATGGCGTTAAAGAAATAAACAGGGATCAAGTGGATTCCTGCAACTGCACTCTGGACTGGACCTGAGTAGCTCGTTTTAATATTAGAACTGCAGATATTATTTCACACATTTGATTAGGTTAGATATCCTAAAATCTACCATAGGTTAGGTTAGATATAATTTAATTTATATTGCCTACCCTAGTGAGATCTCCCAGTATTTTAGCTCATTTGAATAATTATTTCTTCATTTATATTTGGATTTTGCAGCATCCAGATCTGGCAGTAACATCTGAAGAGAAAGTTCTTAATGCAATCCTAGTGTTTGGCATGAAGGCAAAAGAATTATTTGGGTGGGAAGTATTGGATGAGTTGATGATAAATTCAAAACCTGAACTCCTTTTTGGCGAGAGGCTTCAGTTGGTTAATGACTTGCTTCCCTTTGTGCGATTTCCACTGCTGCCATGTTCCTTGCTTAAGAAGGTTTGTAGGCTCTGGATATAGACGTGTATGGGCAGTTTGCAAGAATAGAGTTTGCTTAGTCTGACTAAAGCACTGTAATTGTTGTGCAGTTGCAGAATAGCAACATTAGCTGGCATATTCCTGTTTTCCAAAACCTTGTAAGTCTTCTTCCAGATAATTGTTTCAGACAATATGCGAAATGTGCTCTCAGAAATTTTGTTTCTTAGTATTTTTTTCTTTTATGCTATTTGTTACAGGTTAATGAGGCAATTAATTTTATTGAATGTAGACTGGCAGGGACAGAAAATGAAGAGAAGTAAGTTATTATTTCTTTGTCTTAGTTAGACACCTCAGCTTCTGCGTTAGGGGCATTTATTTCATGCATTGCATTTTAGTTGAGTAATTTTCAAGATTTAGATTGTAGCCCACTTCGATGCCCAGCAATTGTTTATTTGGTTGGTAAAAGAATTTGAAACCCAACTCTTCATTATATATTCAAATTCATTAGTCCCAGGTTTATTCAGGTTCTACTCTACAAATTTATGGGCATGATTCCAATATGGCTGTATAGAGGTATATTAGTGCTCCTATCCTTTATCTCCTTTTGGCAAATCCAAAATAAAATAGATGTATGCTACACAAAACTGTTTTCGCGCATTCAGTTTTGCAATTGATTGAGTTCCCAATCTATCATTTTAGGAAACAGTTTAAAGAAAGAGAGAACACAAAAAGAAAAATATTATCCTAAACTGTTAAGGGAGAAGCGAATGCTCCTCTATGAAAATATTCTCCCATAATTTTTCGTGAAATGATATTTATTTTGTGACTTAAATGTTTATGTTTTGTATTTTCAATCTTTTCTCTCTTTTTTTTATTTATTTATTTTATTTCTAAAAGCCACATACGCTATGCTCTCTGTTCTTCAATTATGTTTTCTTGTCACTTGGTAAAAATTGTAGACTACATGGTGAAGGGAATAGTATTCCTTTCTAGACGCTACTTCTATTTGCTTATGTGGCAAGAAGTTGAACTCAAGCTTTAGAGAGGGCTCAATTATTAGATCACTACCTTATTCCTTCAAGTTCCTATTCAGAATGATATTCATACGTTATGGAAACTTTGTTGTTTAAATAGGCATGTCTGACGTAAGTTGGCTCACATTAGCTTTCTTTGTATTTGTAGTGTTAGATTCCAACATAGGCGGTCTAGTTATAAGGAGTTTCAGTACATATGTGATGGGGATAGCAATGGAGTTCTGTACTTTGCTGGCACATCATATGGTGAACATCAGTGGGTTAATCCTGTATTGGCAAAGGTAAATGGCCTGCATTATTTTCTTCGTTTGTTTTGATTTTCAATTAGATATTTATGTTTCTTGATAGGTCAATGACTGTTATACTAGCTCTTCACTAAAAACTTGCATGTGGCAGACACTTACCATTACGGCTAGCAGTCCCCTTTCAAGATACACTGATCCTAAGGTTTTGGTCTCAAGAACTTACCAGGTAAGTGAAATGATTTTCTGAAATTGACTATTGATTGTTGAACTTGGAGTTTCTCCAAATGGTACTCAAACTTTACTTGCCTGTCACAGGGAACATCTTTTGCAGGGGCCCGAATGGAAAATGGAAATAAGTGTGCCTGGTGGATGGTTGACCTTGGCCAAGATCATCAGGTATTATGTGTAATTTGTAATAGGGCATTGGCATGTAGAGAATTCACTTCGTTTGACCTAGATAAGTGGATATATGTGGAAGAAATACTAAATACAATAATGGAACAGGCCACAGGCTTTGATTAGATGTGTTTGACCTGATTAGAAAGGGTTACTCATGATGAATTCTACCTGAAAGTGGCTGTTTAAAGTGGGGCATATCTACATGTATAATGGGGAAGTAGTTACTCCAACAAGGATCAGAGGGTGTTTGAGAAGGAACATCTACTAAATTATCTAAGAAAGGTATCACCAATGCATTCGTAGCAGAGGACACGACAGCCATTTTTTTCAAGAAACTACGACCATTTGGCCAAGTTTATGAGTAATTAGTACACATATGAAGCCCAAAAGTTAGCATATTACTTTATATAAAACAATTTCGTGGATGTTTGCTTCGGGGCTGACATGGGAGAAAACATTAAAGTTCCTAGGTTACATATATATAAGTAACATGACTATTTGCATGGTACCGTTTAGTACAGTTAACTGGTTTAACTACTAAATGTCTTCTTACCATCAAAGCTAGGAAGGTTGAGTTATATAATTTCCCATATGATTCTATGAAATTATTGTCATTTGAAAATTTTCATTAGATCCTTCAACCTCCCAACCAACCTAACAAAGAAAATATTGGAGGAACAGTTGGTTAAATGCGTGGGCTTTACCAACTTTTGATATCAGTAGATCACTAGACAATATACAGAATTAGCATTCTAATGCAATGGAAGATTGCTTGATACAGCTTATGTGCAACTACTACACTCTGAGACAGGACGGATCCAGAGCCTTCATGAGATGTTGGAATTTTCAGGTAGACTATCCTTCCTCTAAGGGCCATTTTAAATTTTTTTTTAAGAAAAAAATTCTTTATAACGAGTGATTATGTTAGAAGCGTGAAGGATATAACTAATCCTGTCATCTGAAAATGTCAGGCTTCACTGGACGGGAAGACCTGGACGAACTTGAGAGCTCATGAAAATGACGGGACAGTGTGTAAGGCCGGTCAGTTTGCATCTTGGCCCATAATTGGGGCGAACGCTCTGCTTCCTTTTAGGTTTTTTCGGGTTATTCTCACTGGACCAACTACAGATGCCACTAATCCCTGGAACTTCAGCATTTGTTACTTGGAACTCTATGGCTACTTTCTCTAGAGCGGTGGTGTAGAACTGTGCCCATTTTAGTTGACGTGCATGCTTTACTTTCCGTTTTCATTCATAATTCATAATCATGAGTCGAGTTTATGACTACCCCATCATGTACATTATTGTTCATTGTCCAAGTAAATTAAGTGAATAATTATTAATGGATAAAGGTTTAAAGCTACATATATTTATGCTGTGTTTTATACTTTAAATTTAACAAATTTTCCACTCAAACTGGCCGAAAATTTGTTTTCAGTTAAAGAATTTCGGCCTTATAATTGGAGCTCGGATATTGCATCCACTGTATGGTAGCCGCTGGATGATAAGTTTTAGGAGGTTTTTTTAGAGATGTGTACAAATTAATTATTTTTAAATTTATTTAAAAAAATAAGATAAATTAGTTTTATATCAAATAAAATATAAAAATTACATATATTTATCATGTTAATGTAATATAACATACATATGTAATATCATAGAATTACGTAAATTTTAACTGCAATTCTTATCTAGCCTACCGTAATACATTCCCAAACATTTCAAACTGACTTATATTGAGGAACGGTGATTGAAGTATAAGCCTTGACAAACAGATTCGCGGTTACGCAAAAAGCATTCCATATGGCATCTATCATTATAACCCTGTTCCTTTTTCTCATTTTGTGCAAAGGGGAAGGACCTTGATTGCAAGATATATGAAACATGGTCAAATTTCTACAGAATCATTATAGAAACTACGGGCCAACTACATGATACAATATCAAAGAAAGCTAATAAGAAATTTGACATTTAATACATCCATAAGAGTAGCAATCTATGAAGTCCACAGAATCTAAATATCATGTCCGAAGGGCAGAGGAGGTAAGAGACCATCTGCAAGGTTGATCACCTCCGCACGGGTGGTACAACACCCCTACCGGGGGCTGCTCCACGGCCTGCAGCTTGAGCCTATACAAGCAAGGTTCTGGGTTAAACCACGTCTATCATATTAAAGGGTCAACCAGCAGGAAATTGAACAAGCTGAGTGGCTGACAGTGAGATGGAGAATTTTATGTCTAATTTTGCTTGCATTGGGGGTTAAAACTACGATTGTATGTTAAAATCAGCAAAATAAAAAAATAAGTACCTTTGCTCGCATTGCAACTGCTCTGCCTCTACCAACTCCAAGTGATGCACCCTTGCCCTTCAAGAAAATCAGAAAACAAAAGTTACAAAAGTAAAGGCATAGCAAAAATGGAGTACTTAATCACTTTAACTTTTTGTTGATAAAAACATAATCACTTGAAAATAATAATATTAAATAAATAAATAAAAAAGAAACCTTGATTCTAGCATCCAAACGCTTGAACATAGGAGCATTCTTCAACATGTCTGGTATGACCATAAACCTGTTAAAATCCAAATAGTCTTGATGACCTTCCACACAGAAAATAAAATACTTATTTGGAATATAAAGTTAATAATTAATGCATGATTCTACCTGACTTTGCTGCCTCGAATGAATACATGTTCCAGTTGTGATGTTTTTCCATCCTGAGGAAAATTTGACCATTATCAGCATCTAATCTTAAGTTCAGGATACATGTTAACGAATACAAATATAATTGAAACTGGAGATAGAAATGCCTCTATAACATCTAAAGATTAATAATCCCACTTTCTAGGCACCCTCCCATATTTAGTATCAGTACATTCTTACCAGTACATAAAGGAAAAATGGATGAGCCGCAATTATGTAAAACCAAGGCTAGCACTAAGGCAAGGGACAAGTCTAGGATAAAGTACATACTAATGACCCTAGGAAAGAAGCTGCTGACCAGCATAAATTTACCAGCTGCCAGCCTAATGGGTCCATTAAGTTTCAACATCTAATAAATGCCCCTCCGAATCTCTTATTTTATCTTCCCTACTTCCATGCCTAAATCTACATTTGTGCACAGTCCTCTTGTAGCTTCAACTAATTTGAATAACTAAGAGCATCATAACAAGTTTCTGGTTGGTTAATGATTAATACATAAAGGCTTCCATTAGGGGGAAAAAAACCCCCAAATCTTCCTTTGAAATGCTAAGAATACAATTAAAATTGAGAAGGGGCATAGTTCATTGGGCTAATATTTTTGCGAAGACTTATGTATATGCATTACCATCTGAAGCCACAATGGCAGGTATTGGTTATTACATATGCTGGTTTGAAAGATTAAATACGTGGCATGTATCTGATGACATGTTCTCTACACCCTGGGAGTCTCATAGATAATAATAAATTTACTTGCGCATTTTACTCTTCTCAAATATGAAATGAACTAACACTATTTAACAGTAATGGTGAAGCTCAAACAATTGGCAAAAATTATAACTGAAATTCAGATCAAGTCGATTCACAGCAGTTCGGGCATTCATATTGCAAAATTATCAAAAACCAAAAAGATGAGATAGTTTATGAAGTTGTTCAATTCCTTGACTCCACTCCACTTTAACATGACCAAAGGAAACCAACATATCCATATCCATATCCATATCACTGCATACTTGCTTGCTTGATTCCTTTCCTTTCCTTTCAGGTTCACATTTGTAACTTAAACCAAATTAAACTTAATACCCAAACTATTTATTAGATAACTAAAATTGGAGTCTGCTCGTGCTTTCCGTATGTATGCTAGATAACTCAACTAACCACGATTTCACTTAAACTGTTTCAATCATGATTTAGTACGGTCCAAACTGGATTGAATCTTGCCTCCAAATTAGTAACAATATTTCGTTTAATTTCACACCCAGCAGGAGGGAGGATCGACAACACATATTCTGAATAAGTTCTCACAGAGAAGCGTATGCCTGTGGAGTTTTTAAAATTGATAGTATCGATGAGATTTAGGAAAGTTCGATAATATAAATTAGTTGGTTCAACATTGGCTAATCTCAAACTGGTACTAGCGCAGCACGTATCAAAAATCCAAGCTCCGGTACAATGTCAAGTAAAAAACGAAAATTAAATTTAAAATCATAACGATGAAGAGATCAGATGCAGAGATAGAATTAATATAAAGAAGATGGGATTACATATTACTCATACCTTGGCAGTATAGGTAATGTTCTCCAGTTGACAGTTCCAGTTGTCCTCGCACTCGATCATGCTTCCTCTATAGAGTTCTCCGCTCTTGAGCTCCACGGTCACTACGTGACCCGAGGCCTCGTGTAGTAGCTTCACTGGTATTCCCAAACTCCTGCTCATGGCTTCCTTTACCACTCTGCGCAAAACCCTAATCAACCGCAACTATCTCCGTGAACCCTATTTATTTCAGAAGGACGGCGTCAATTAAACGGAAAGCAACAAAGGCGGGTTACCCAAAACCCGCTCCGAATCTTTAAAGAACAAAAAATTAAAAAAGGCGGGATTGTCTTGTGTAAATTGTGGGCATTTTGATTAAAATATTATATTTTTATAATTTTTTTTATATATTTATTATATTTTTAAATTTATTTATCTTAATATTATACTTTTTAAAAAATTAAAAATTAAAAAAAAAAAATCGGAGCAATGGGCTCCACTGAACACTCTGTGGCCAGCCACGCTAGCGTGTTCACGGCCCACGTGACATGTCCTAATTTTATAATTCAAAAATTAAATTGTTCATGCTCTCTGCTTAACGATGTCATGTCAGCATCAATTAGCAAATGACTACAGAATGCCCCTTTTCTTTTTGTCTTTCCAAAGACACTTTGACCCATTAGAAATGGGACACACTATGTGGGTCGCAGCGGGACACGTTGGCAAGCCCACGACGTGTCATGTGGACTAGGGGTGTTCATAACCCGGTGGACCCATGATAACCCGACCGAACCGATCCATTTTATTGCCAATCCAACGGTTGCAGATAAGGGGCGGGCGGAATCGGATGGCTAGGATTGAATAATCCGGCTTGGACCGGTCGGATCGGATTTAAGTAAGTGAAACCGAATTAAACCGAACCCGACCGAGTAAGGTAAGTCAGGGATTTTTTTCATTCATGAAACGGTGCGTTCAATGCTCGGCAGGCACTCTTATTTCGCGAACTCTCGAATGAGAGAGTTCATTTCTTCATTTGCTTCAGAAACCCACTGAAAGAGGCGATATATGCGAAGTCGCCAATCGCTATCTGCTGGAGGTCTCGAGTTTATGAGCTTGTGTCCTTCTTTCCTCGAATCAGCCTGCACTTCAAACAGGTAAGGTCATCAAACATTCTACCCTAGATTGTAGTTTGTATTAGACTGTTAGTGAGTTAGGGTTTGTTTCTATCTCAGACCCTTAATTTTTGGGATTTCTGATTTTTGTGGGTTTGTTCGTATGTCTCTGTTCTAGGTTTCAGTAGACATTGGATTTGGATAGTGAATACATATACGATAACCTATCTGTTTAGATTTAATTATGGTTTCCCCAATTTGGAATTTAGGGTTTTTTCTTGACCTGTTATGTGTGCCTTTTCTCTGTTGTGTTCTTTTCTGGCTTTAGTTGTGCCATGAATACATATACGATAACCTATCTGCTTAGATTTAATTATGGTTTCCCCAATTTGGAATTTAGGGTTTTTTTCTTGACCTGTTATGTGTATTTGCGTATTCTCTATTGTGTTCTTTTCTGGCTTTAGTTGTGCCATGAATACATATACGATAACCTATCTGCTTAGATTTAATTATGGTTTCCCCAAATTGGAATTTAGGGTTTTTTTCTTGACCTGTTATGTGTCTTTGCGTATTCTCTGTTGTGTTCTTTTCTGGCTTTAGTTGTGCCATGAATACATATACGATAACCTATCTGCTTAGATTTAATTATGGTTTCCCCAATTTGGAATTTAGGGTTTTTTTCTTGACCTGTTATGTGTCTTTGCGTATTCTCTGTTGTGTTCTTTTCTGGCTTTAGTTGTGCCATGAATACATATACGATAACCTAACTGCTTAGATTTAATTATGGTTTCCCCAATTTGGAATTTAGGGTTTTTTTCTTGACCTGTTATGTGTCTTTGCCTTTTCTTTGTTGTGTTATTTTCTGGCTTTAGTTGTGCCATTTCCATTCATGAATGATGTTATTCACAAGCACATTGCAGAGCTCTTGTTGTTTCTTTATGTTATTATTATTATTTTATGGATACATAGAGCCTCCTCTCAAATTTTGAGCTTATAATTCGGTGTAATTTTCTGCAAACTTCTTTCAATTAGGCCACCTTTTGATTTTCCATTCCTGTCTTTTTTTGGTGAAACCTAGATTACCTGTTGGCATTTAATTGAAGACTACTAAACAAAAAGGATGAAATCTTTTCTGATATTGTTTTATTTGNTTAATTGCTTATAGATGCTGATGTGAGGCTTGCTTGTAGAATTAGACGTGATATAGTGGAGAGGGGCAGGGATATAAACTCCATTCTTGATCAGGTAAGCCTGGTAATTTAATTAGTAACCAGGGGTTAATGCCAATTAGTCTAATAATGATGTGTCTTTCATATGGATTTGTATAATGTTGAGAAAATGATTTCTTATTTCTGATGAGATGTAACACATCACATTGTGTATTGGTAACTTGGGGATTAATAGCCAAAGTAAAAGTTTGCAAACAATGGTATTTATAGAAGTCTTTGATCCATGTGTTGTTAAGCTAAGAATTCTTTGTTAAGCTAGAATGTCTCCTCACTGATTTCTGTAATGTAGCTCTACATCCTTACTTTATATGGTCATTGTTCTGCAGATTAGATAGCGTAGCATGTTTATTTGCTGCTGGCTGTCAATTTGTTACTCGGAGACTAGAGCAATTTCTGGTATGTATTATGTTCATAATAGTTGATTATTTGCTTCAGTGCACATACCTTTCTTTTGTTGTGTCTGTGCATAAGGCCTTTGCTGTAATGTTTTTGATAGAATGTATTCTTTGATACAAATTTATGTTTTTAAAAATGTGTAGATTTATATGGTTTGGCATATAAATGAGCAATCCATTAGCTGGGTTGGCTGGGTGTAGATTTGTATGGTTTGGCATTTATATGGTTTTTAAAAATGAGTAGTCTCCTTTACTCATTCCATAACACTAAATATGGTTTGGCATTAATTGGTTGGGTGTAGTTAATTTGCTGATCCATGTCTCTGATGTGGGATTTTTGAATTGGTAGATATAATTCATTTGCTGATTTAATTTCTGCATCTACTTACTAGCTTCAAGACCACAAACTCTGCTAGTAGCTTATGTGGCTCCAACTCCAAGAAAACAGCTTCAATTTCACCAAGTTTAGTCACTTTCTCATGTCAGCTACAAGGTAATGGCACTAATTCAAATTTGGTAGTATAATCTCAGTGAGTATAGAACATTTACTATCAGAATACCTAGGTTACCACTCTTGTAATGCAAAGTAATATTTTATTCATCTTTTCAGATTGTAGATTTTATATCAGTGTTACTAAATGTTGGTAGTGAAGCTGCTGAGAAGAAATTGATTCATCTTGGAGCAGTTCAAATAATTATAGAGTTGTTGTTTAAGTAAGTTTAGTATGCTCTGTTATCTCATCTCAGTAAGTTTAGTATTTTCTGTTATCTTGCAGTTCTGTTCTAAATGTTACTTGATCTATTTAGTTATAATTATTGCTACACTTTCTGAAGGTTTGCAAACAGAATACTATTCTAATTTTGATTGTCCATGATCTCTAATCTTACAAGTTTTTTGGAAATAGAATGCATTGATGTGCTTAAGTTTGACTATTGGTTGGCAATTGATGTATATATCTCATTCTTATTGTTTTATTAGGCATCAACTTGTGGTCTTGCTTTTGTGTCTGGTAATTTTGGTTATGTGTCTGCTAATTCTGACCTGTTTTATTAGGCACACTTACCTGTTTTATGTGTCTGCTAATTCTGGTTATATTTGTGACATCCTTACTTTATATTTTTCTGTGCAATGCAACAAAGTTGCAAATATATAGGGTCTGTTTTATGTGTTTTATTTCACTGGATTCTTCTATTTGTATTGATGTTTAGTTCTGTTTAATTATGGTTTTGCCTTGTGCATAGTTTAATTCTATTTTGTTTTATGTTTCTGGTATGTAAGGCCAAGGACTACTGTTAATGACTGGTTCATCTGTCCCTCCTCCAGTGGATGCAGCAGAGAAACCACCACATCCAAAAAAGGCAAAAAGGAGGCCTCCTGCAAGTGGCAAGAGGCGAACATCGGCTGCTTGGGACCATTTCACAGTAGTTCCCGACAGTGAGGTAACAAATGCTACTGCTGCCTGTAATTATTGTGGAAAACGGTATTGCTCTGATACTAAAAAAGATGGGACCTCAAATATGAATGCTCACCTGAAGATTTGTACAAAGTATCCTTATGCATTGTTAAATGACCCTAAACAAACAGTCTTAAATTTTTTGCCTAAAAAGGATGGGTCAGGAAGTACTATGATTGCACCTCAACTGTATAGCTTAGAAGAAGTTAGGAAAGCACTTGCTGTGTTTGTTATTGTGGATGAGCAACCATTTAAGATGATTGAGGGTGTTGGGTTTAGAAATTTCTGTGCAAAATTACAGCCTCAGTTTCATGTTCCTTCACGTATTACTCTTGCAAGAGATTGTTATCAAATGTATTTGGATGAAAAGACTAAGTTAAAGGCTTATTTAAGTTCTAACTGTGCCCGGGTCTGTATAACTACTGATTGTTGGACTTCCTTACAAAACTTAAGTTATATGACAGTCACTGCACACTTTGTTGATAAAGAATGGACCTTACAAAAACGAATTTTGAGCTTTAGCTTGATTCCTAACCATAAGGGTGACACTATAGGTAAGCACATTGAAAGTTGCTTGAATGAATGGAGCATTCATAACTTGTTCACTGTGACTGTTGATAATGCCTCTAGTAATGATGTAGCCATATCTTACTTGAGAAAGAGGCTTAATACAACTAATTTAGTGATGAATGGTGAATTTCTGCATATGCGTTGTTGTGCTCATATTCTTAATCTAGTTGTTAATGAGGGATTGAAGGACTTACATGTGTCAATTTCTTCTATACGTAATGCTGTAAGATATGTGAGGTCCTCTCCTTCTAGACTAGCAAAATTTAGGGTCTGTGTTGATAATGCCCACATAGAGTGTAAGAGAATGGTTTGTCTAGATGTTCCAACAAGGTGGAACTCAACCTATCTTATGCTAGTGGCTGCTGAGAAGTTTCAAAAAGCATTTGAAATTTTAGAGGATGATGACCCTAATTTTAGAGATCACTTTGATGAGAAAACCCTTGGTCCACCTACTTTGGTTGATTGGAGCAATGCTAGGAGCTTCATTAAATTCCTCAAAATTTTTTATGATGTAACAATTACTTTATCTGGTTCATTATATGTCACATCGAATATTGCATATCATCAAGTCGCCATGATTCAAAGTGCATTGATTGATTTATCTAAAAGCCAAGATCCTATGTTAGGACATATGGCTAGTGATATGAAGAAGAAGTTTGACAAGTATTGGGGTAATGGGGCTAATATGAATCCACTCTTGTTTATTGCGAGTGTCTTAGACCCTAGGTATAAGCTGATTTTTATTAAATGGGCTTTTAATGAAATATATGAAGATCCTATACTTTCTTATGACTTAGCTCAAAAGGTTAAAGATCAGCTTACTCGTCTTTATGAATGTTACTCGGTTATGTATACTAAGCCTACAGAAACCACCCTAGATGAGTGTTCTAATGTTGGGGCAAGTGGTGGTCAAGAGGCTAGTCAGCTGTCTAGCTTTCAATCGAAGGCAGCGGCATTCAAAAGCCATCTTAGGGTCCTAAACAGAATGGATGCCAAGAATGAGTTGGAGAAGTACTTCAATGAAGCTTGCATTGAGGAGGATGATACATTTTCTGTTTTGGGTTGGTGGAAGACCAATGCATTTAGGTTTCCAGTCCTCTCACATATTGCTAGGGATGTTTTAGCTGTTCCTGTATCCACTGTTGCTTCTGAATCTGCATTTTCTACAAGTGGTAGGGTTCTTGATGTTTTTAGAAGCTCTCTTTCTCCAAAGACAGTGGAGATGTTAATTTGTTGTCAAAACTGGTTGAGGTTGACATTGTTTGGCTATGAAAATTCTGAGTTCAATGGTCAAGAAGATGAAATCTATGAGAAGCTAGAATCAGGTATTCATTCATAGCTCATTTTTTTTGTTTGGTTTTTCTTTGTCACTGTATTTCATATATTTGCTTTCACTGATGTTCTTTGAAATTTTGTAGAAGTGGCTGCTGCTGGGAACATGACTCATGTTGCTGGAGGAGCTGCTGGAGTTGTTGAAGGACAAGGAACTCAAAAACAGCCAATGACTTTTGATTGATAAGGTCAGTTTGTGTTTTATATCTCACTGATAAATTTTATAAGGTATAACTCCACAGCTGGGTACTTATTTCCATTTTGTCTGCTAATTCTGAAATTTATTTTATAAATTGCAGGCATTTATTGGTATTTGATAACTATGGAAATGGCAACGTAGAACTGGTATTGCCAGCCTTCAATTTCTTTTGATAATAGATAATATCTACTAGATATTTGTAAATATAGTTTTGAGTTTTTGGGTGAACACTGAACTGCAAGTGTTATATGGATGTCTCTTTTGGGTTATTGGGTAAAGGCATAGGCATGTAGGTTTTTAATGCATGTGCTTTACTACTAGTCTACTACCTTTTTTTGTTATGTATAATTGTATATGTTTTATTGCTAGTTTTTTTTTTTTATTTATGTAATTGTAGCATTGTTGTAGTTCTGGAAATTAGAAAATGTCATTTTTTAGGTACATATACTTCCACTTGAACGAACTACCAGTCACATGTACAAAGCTCTATTTATAAATGAAATTTCATTATTGCCTGTTTTTATTTCTTCAATTTTGTCATGTACGGTATACTCCTTTGTCATTTTGGGCTGTCATTTTTCTGAAATTGGAGGTTATTTAGGCTAATTTGCTGTTGTTATTTTAATTGGGTCAGAATTGGCCCATAACAGTTTCTTAAAATATATATATATATATATCCGGCCCAATCCGGCCCAACCCATTTAAAATTACCCACCCGCCTGAAACCGAATCCATCGGTTGCAATATATATTTGGTCGGTGATGGGTTCATGTCTCAGCAATTCTCACTCATTTGGCTGGATGGAAATTTCCTCCAAACCGACCGAAACCGACCGATGTACAGGCCTAATGTGGACCCACTGCTCCAAACAACTTTTTTTTTTAGTTTTTGATTATTTTAAAAATATAATATTAAAATAAATAAATTTGAAAGTATGATAAATATATAAAAAAAGTTATAAAAGTATAATATTTGGGTAAAAGTGCCAAAATTGTGCTGTGTTGTGTGTTGAGTATCAAATAAATTTGTTGATACTTAAGTATTAAATAAATTAATAATTAATAAATTATACTTAAAAAACGAAGTATCTGTATTCAATGAATAATCTAGACGAGTTTTAGAGATGGCTGGTATATATTCAATGATTAATTTTATTGATATTTGTTTACTGAAAAATATATTTTTTAATTATGAATGTCATTTTTCTAAATTACCATTATGCATATCATGTGTCACTCACTAGTTTGATAAAAATAACGTGAAGGCTTAAAATTTTAAGAGAAAATTATTGCTTGGTTTTAAATATGAATAATATTTTATGTAGTTATTTTGTTAAATATGTAATTGTTTTTTAGTGTTATGTAGTTTTTTTTATTCACATATGTAATTTTTTTGTTAATATGTGTAGTTATCATATTCAAAAATAAAATAAAATAATTATATAACATTAAAAAAAAATTAAATATATTATACAATATGAGAAGAATCAAATTATAATTTCTCTAAATTTAAAATTAAATAGTCTTTTCCTCTAACTTTTAAACCAAAACATAATTTTCTCACATTTTAATTTTTCAAAGAACATTTATTATTTTAAAATAAAATAATATAAAACTACTCTAAAGTTTTAAACAAGTTCAATACCTCTTACATATTTACGGACAAAAATTTTAGTTTT
Organism: Cercis canadensis; assembly: GCA_003255065.1. NCBI lineage: Eukaryota > Viridiplantae > Streptophyta > Magnoliopsida > Fabales > Fabaceae > Cercis > Cercis canadensis. The sequence continues at coordinate 457,502 of QAOA01005636.1, forward strand.
TTTTTTTTTTAAGGGAGGATCCTCTTTTTCTTTCAAATTTGTTCATTACATTTATTTTTTTGATTTCCTTTATTATCAAATCAAACAAAGTGATATATCGAATTCTTCCATCGTTTCATTTATTTGTCTTTCAATTACCATTACCAAAATGATGTTACATATGACAAGTAAAATGTACAAAAAAAAAAAAGTGAAATACAACAGTTATAAATTAGCAGAATTTAAATTTAAGTGATTATATTTAAATATTTTCTTTTAAAATTAAATTTGATCACATATTTAATTTGTATATTTTATTTATAGGTATAATATTTTCTCAAACAAAGCTAAAAAAAAATAAGGTTGAAAGCTCAGAAGTACCACATCACAACGAAAATTGTATTTTAGCATTTAAAACGATTGGAAATTTCACGGCCGTTGCTTTGTCATGTGATAAAGTATATGCTTTACTTGCTTGGTTTCTACTTGTTCTTGTAGGCTTGTAGCAATGGAAAAGTGGGTAGTTCATTCATTGGTACGAGAAATGGGTCCCTTCCCTGCCCCTGGAAGCTAACACTAACAGTAAAATGTTTGCCTCTGCCATTTATTTGCATACACATGGACATAAATTGTGCGCGGCGCAAATGCCAATTAACGGCTCTGATCAGAAATAAGTTCCTCTAAAATTCATTCATTCCTTGCTCTTTGCTGGATGGAATTGGAGACTGTAGGTCAGTGAGCTCGAATCTGAGTTTGGAGAGATGATCAATTGTTTGGATCTTGTTCATCCCCTAACTGCTTCTGCCTTTTTATCACCTTCCTTAAGCATTGGCTGCACCTTGGTAATTTCAATTTGAAAATCTTCTCGTTTTCACTCTAATTGCTCTTCGATTATAGACATTTGATAATGTTTTCGCGCAGTGGTTTTGAGTTAGTGATAATTATGATTGATTCATCACTAAATTTCACCATAATCCTATATCTGTATCTTGCTTTTTGCTTGAATACATTGGTTTCTGCTAGTTGGCCTCTCATACGGGGTTCCCCTTCCTTCCAGAATAATTAGTATTTAATCATCAGCCTGACAGAATGCAGATACGGTGGGTTTCCTCATGATATCAGTTTTTAGTTACCTAAATTGATTTGTTGTCTGTAGTGACTAGTGAATAAATCGAAGTTGTGACTCCATCGATAAGAGGCTCTGATGACCATCAAGGAAAAGAATTTCAGCTGCCAACATCTTACATAATTTTGGTTTCCATAATAAAGGAGGCTTTGCTTCCTTTTGGTGGACGTACTAAACCGTCTTCACTCTCTGCATGTCTTTCCCTCTTAGATCATCATGAACCATAGAATATTTGTTGCCGCAGAATACTCGGACATTGTGTTGATAATTCATAGCCTTTGTATTTATTTCTAATGCTCTATAATTTATATTTATCTTCTTGACAGAAATTGAGAAATAAGCAGCAACATGCCAAGCAACAGGCAGTAGGCTTGACTTTTGGCTATCAGCAACGAAATAGATGCAATGGATTTGGTTTTGCATCAAAAAGATCAATATACAAGACGGTATATTTTACTATGCTTGACATTGTTAATGTAAATTAGTGGATTAGGGACACGGATTTCTCAAGAATTTTTTATGCAAATGTGGTGTTCTAACTGATTGTCAGCGACATGTAGAGGTCATGAATATGGTGCATGATCTCGGGATACAATTCAAGATTGGTTCCTTATATTTATTGAGTGGTAAACTTTAATGGAATTAATTTTGTCTTGAAGATCAGGATTCCTACACTTTGATACTTGTTACTTACATAGTGAAGGCAAGAGATACCAATATTTATTTATCATAATTGTATTAAACTTTCCTCATTTTGCTTCTTGTCCAGTAATGAAACTGATTAGAAACATTTGGAGTCTATTATGATTGATTTTCTAGATACTTGAGAAGAATTGTTATCTAATTTCTATGACAACAATCCTCCTTGCAAGAAAAAAAAAGAGGGGGAGAGGGGGAGAGAGAGAAAGCATAAATATCTGCATGTACTGCTTGTATATAAGTTGTTTCAGCATGTTTTCCTTCAACTAGGTGAGGTTCAGTTCCAAGATCGCAGCTGTTATGACAGGTGACAAGTCATCCATTGAGGAAGACATAGAAAATATTGGCATCTTGCATACTGATCCGGGCCTAGAACCCTATAAAGATCACTTCAGATATAGAGTGAAGAGATATGTAGATCAAAAAAAGCTTATTGAGAAATATGAAGGAGGCCTTGAGGAATTTGCACAAGGTGATAATAACTATCTGCATTGCTACACTTTTGTTTCCTTCCTGTCTATTCATACAAAATTGAGATAACTACTCAAATGCTGTGTATAAATGCACTACAGTGTGTGCATGATGATGTTAGGTATATTTAACTGATGCTTTGCCATGAGTGCCAATAGTTAATGAATCGGCATGTACAAGGCCACTTAGAATAATAGAAATTTGCTTGGACAATCAGAATGGTTATGTTGGACACATCAGCTTCTTATAAATGAGCTCCACTAGTTGCCTTTCAAGTGAATTGATCTCCCTTTCCCCATATTAGACCATCTCTCTAATTCATTAGATTGATTTTAGTTACATCTTCTCAATAATGTTACCTTTTCTTTGCCTTTCCCCCTTCTTTCTGTCAGGTTATTTGAACTTTGGATTTAACAGAGTAGAAGGTGGTATTCTATACCGTGAGTGGGCACCTGCTGCTCAGTAAGTTACCTCTGAGGATACAAATAAATCAACTCTGTTTGTCATTGTTTTTATTTGGTTGTTTTTATATGTTATATCTCTTACAATGCAGGGAGGCTCAAATTATTGGGGATTTTAATGGATGGGATGGTTTGAACCACAGGATGGAAAAGAATCAGTTTGGTGTTTGGAGTATTAAGATCCCTGATTCTGATGGAAATCCAGCTATACCTCACAATTCAAGAGTCAAATTTCGATTCAGACATGGTGATGGAGTTTGGGTTGATCGCATCCCTGCTTGGATCAAATATGCCTCTGTTGATCCTACAAGATTTGCTGCAGCATATGATGCTGTTTACTGGGATCCACCACCTTCCGAGAGGTCCTGTTATTTAGATGTGCAGAATATATATTGTCTTATGATCTTCAAGTGAGAACAAAACATCATATCTGGAGGATCCTTGCTAAAAAAGAACCGCAATTATATCCACCATAATCACTAATTTGACAGTTTTCTAAACATTTTTTTTAAAGGCTTTCTTTATTGCAAATTTTGTCTCATCATAGAAGATTCTGTTTTTTAGGGTTTAGCTTGTAAGAGAGATAGAATGAGAATGTCTATTACATTGCACATTATGCAACAAACAATTGGAAATAACTTAAAAATTCAAACTGATTCCACCATTCCTTAATCCATTTTGCATCTGTGTTTTCCCCACACTCCACTTTTTACTCAATTTGAATGAATTTGAGCTGTTTGTTTACCCATTTGTTCATACTGCAGATATCAGTTTAAATATCTTCGTCCACCAAAGCCCAAAGCCCCAAGAATATATGAGGCTCATGTGGGAATGAGTAGCTCTGAACCCCGCATCAATTCGTACAGAGAATTTGCAGATGATATTTTGCCCCGTATTCAAGCAAATAACTATAACACAGTCCAGTTGATGGCTGTTATGGAGCATTCCTATTATGCATCTTTTGGTTATCATGTAACAAATTTTTTTGCTGTGAGTAGTAGATCTGGTACCCCTGAGGATCTTAAATATCTGATAGATAAGGCCCATAGCTTGGGTTTACGGGTATTGATGGATGTGGTCCACAGCCATGCAAGTAATAATGTTACTGATGGACTCAATGGCTTTGATGTTGGTCAAAGTTCACAAGATTCTTACTTCCACACTGGAGATAGAGGCTATCATAAATTATGGGATAGTAGACTCTTTAATTATGCCAATTGGGAAGTTCTTCGTTTCCTTTTATCTAATTTAAGGTGTTGGCTTGAGGAGTTCAAATTTGATGGTTTTCGATTTGATGGAGTAACGTCAATGCTGTATCATCACCATGGGATCAACATGGCATTTACAGGGGATTATAATGAATATTTTAGTGAAGCAACTGATGTGGATGCTATTGTCTATCTGATGCTGGCTAATTCTCTGATCCATAACATTTTGCCAGATGCAACTGTTATTGCTGAAGATGTTTCTGGTATGCCTGGACTTGGTCGACCAGTTTCTGAGGGGGGCATTGGTTTTGACTATCGCCTGGCCATGGCGGTCCCTGACAAGTGGATTGACTACTTGAAGAACAAGAAAGATAAAGAATGGTCAATGAAGGAAATCTCTTGTAGTTTGACAAATAGGAGATACACAGAGAAGTGTGTCTCTTATGCTGAAAGTCATGACCAGGTATGAGCTCTTTTAGTTCTTGTTAATTTAACCACCTTTGAAAAGGAATCATCATAAGATCAGGCAAAATGAATTTTATGAGCAGCAAAACAATGGAAACTATATAAGACAACTAATTAAGAATGCAACTTAATTTCATTGTGTATTATCTTCGTTGCTTTCATGTAATCATTTTTTTTTCCTTTCAATTTTTATCTTGTGCAGGCCATTGTTGGGGACAAGACTATAGCATTTTTCCTTATGGATAAAGAAATGTATTCTGGCATGTCTTGCTTGACTGATGCTTCTCCTGCCATTGAACGAGGGATTGCTCTTCACAAGGTTATTTAGCAGATTGTAAATGCTTTTTTTTTTTTTTTTCAGTTGTTATTCTATCTTTCTCTCTCTTTTTTGCTTAACCTTGATACCCCATGATTACTATGGTGAATCCCAAAACTGCTAACCCAGACATATTTATTGTTGCTTTATTATTTCTTGTACTCATGTTATCTCTATCTTTTACAGATGATACACTTCATAACTATGGCATTAGGTGGGGAGGGTTACCTTAATTTCATGGGTAATGAGGTATGCACACTGTTCCATGCTTCTGCCAACAAAACTGCTGCTGTTGGTGCTGCATATTTTGCATTAAATGAAATCTAATTTTCATCAATCTTGGGAAAGAAATGGTTTTATTGTTTGTCCATTTACATTGAAATGATATGATGAGCATTTTTTTTTTGTTTGGGTGGGGCCTGGGGGGTTGGGGAAGGTTGCTTACAAACTAGCCCATGATAGTGTGGGTGGTGGTAGGCCAGCATAATGAGTCACTAAAAAAAGGTTTTGTGAAGATAACTCCTGTCTTCAACTATTGTTTTGAGGGATGCGTATCTCTGGAGATGTTCATGCATGTCACTCTTATTGTTACAGGAGGATTCCTTGTATTATCATTTGTTAAGTTATATTCATGACTCATTTTGTAGTTTGGCCATCCGGAGTGGATTGACTTCCCGAGAGAAGGCAATGGATGGAGTTATGAGAAGTGCAGGCGTCAGTGGAATCTGTTAGATACAGACCATTTGAGATATAAGGTAATATCTTATACTAATAAATCCCATATTTATTCACTTCACTCAAAATTTTAATTGTTCGCTGCCATCCCATGATGATATTATTGGACTCGAAATAAGGTTATTTTTGGATCTTTCCAAAATAAAATATGATAAGAAACAAATATTGTCACACTGCACATTCCGTGTAATGCACAACGCTCCTATGTTTTCTGATTTTCTGAAATTCTATTTATTCTCTTTCATCTTGCAGTTTGGTGTTTGTCTTTGACATATAAACATTTAAGAAATCTTCACCTTTTATATTTTTCCTTTTGGAACTTGTGCAGTTCATGAATGCATTTGATAGAGCTATGAACTTGCTTGATGATAAATTTTCATTCCTCGAGTCAACAAAACAGATTGTGAGCAGCACAGACGAAGAAGAGAAGGTGCCAATACCCCCAAAACAGCTTAAGCATATCTCTTATTTGAATTACTGTGCTGGTTGTTAATCAGGTCATTTTTGCGATTCCATTACTATGGCTGATTTAACTAAGATTCTGTTCAAGCAAAAATGCATAGGGTTCGTGAACATAATCGCAAAGGTGTTTCTCAAACACAAGTGATTAGAAAAGATAGAAGAAATTATTTGCGTTTGATACTTTGACTACTCCAACTTAGTTTAACTCAGTGCTCTGTTATAATTAGATTTGTTTTTTCCTTCTCATTTTACAGGTGATAGTCTTTGAGCGTGGGGATCTGGTATTTGTGTTCAATTTTCATCCAGAAGATACCTATGAAGGGTATGCCGTATATTATTTTATTTGTGCTTGGGAATCTATCCGTGTAGCCTTACGTGTGCGTCTCTCTTCCTTTTTAATAGTAAAATAATAACAGTATTTTTGGCTGAAATGTTGAATATACAGGTATAAAGTTGGGTGTGACTTGCCTGGGAAATATAGAGTTGCTCTTGACAGTGATGCTTGGGAATTTGGAGGACGCGGAAGAGTAAGGAACTGTATTGTCTTTGATAGTAGATCGTATAATGATTTATTAGTTTATGAGAGATGCCAATTGGTCCTTCTCGAATCATCAATCCATTTTATGTTTTTATCCAAAGAGCAGGGTGAAAAGAAACACGTTAACTGTCCCTGTAACCCGTATTTTTCTAGTGAAGGACAAAAGGGGAGCAAGAGGAGAGGAGAAAAAAGAAGAGGAGGGAGTGGGCAGTTATCTGAATGCTAGAACCTAGAATTCCCATGAGCTGTTAATTTGCTATTATTCTTTGGTTCCTGAATAAGTGCATTCCTTGGTTTTTTTTTTTTTTTTTTTTTTTTTTTTTTNTAAAGATTATGATAACAAGATTGGCCATTTTCATCTGCTAGGTGGGTCACGATGTAGACCACTTCACATCTTCAGAAGGAATCGCGGGAGTTCCTGAAACAAATTTTAATAATCGTCCCAATTCCTTCAAAGTCCTCTCACCCGCTCGTACTTGTGTGGTATGCTTTCCTGCAGCCCTTTAAAATGTCTTTTGTCATGGTTGTCCTTCATGATTTTATATCTGTTATGCTTCATGACAACGATGAATTTCAGCCATGAGTTGTTTTTTCATTTCAATATTATTTTTGAGCTACAAAGTGATGGGTTTTGACTTTGGATGGTCAGTATGATTGATATTAGAAAAATCGAATTTTAATATATAGCTCTCCTTTTGTTCTTCCACATAATGATGTGAATGACTAACTTCCATTTGTAAAACTCTAAAGGTATATTGTAGAGTGGAAGAGAGCCAAGAAGAAAACAGCGACAGTGATTTGGTAGGGGGAGAAGAGACATTAGCTACAGCAGATGTGACCAATTTCGAGGAATCAGCTTCTGTGGAACTCGAAAGTGAAGTTGCCCGGGGCAAAATAGAAGATGCAGAAGCAGAAGAAATTGGTGAAAGAACATCTGACAAGTGACAACTGAGAATATCGTCTTTTGCGGTGTTTACTTGGTTCTAAGTTCTATTGCATATGATAGATAAGCAGGTTTTTGGATAATCGAAGGGAATAATACATGTAAATTGTAGAGGAACGTTGACCCTTCAAAGTTCAAACCACCTTTTCACATAAATGCGGAAATATAGAGAAGACCATTGTCCATAACCTCGAATCGTGATTACGGTTAGGGCTTGGACGGAAGATAGCTTATACAGGTCCATGCGCAGAAAGCACCTTTCACTGACTTAATTTAAATCATGTTTCAGCAAAACAAATAAAGGACTTAATTTAAATAAGACATTATATGATAAGATTATATGGTACAAATGTTATACTATGTTGACGTGATAAGTATCTATCATTAAAATATAATTTTTATATTTTATTAAATACAAAATATAATTTATTTTATTTTTTCAAATAAACTTAAAAATTGTTAATTTGAAGTATCAACTACACATGACATTTATACATTGATTGTTTTTATATGGTATGATATATCACATCTATGAACCAACAAGCGTGTAGATTAACTGGTAAGGAGTTGTTCTAGCTTAACCAAAGGTCTCGAGTTCGAGCCCTTGGGAATGCAGCTGCATCTGTTGAGAGAGCTTTACCGCCCTTGTGGTCCTTCCCGGCTCGAAACCCGATTAGTCGGGCGAAGCCTGGACACTGGTGAGTAACCAAAAAAATATATATATATATCACATCTATGAAACCTCTAATGTGTTACGAGTTCAGATTAATTTTGGTTAAATTGGTATTTCGTTCCTTAACTTTATCCTAGATCTTAATTTCGTCCCATTTTCAAAACATCTAAAACGAAAATGAAATAAAAATAATTGTGGGATAAAATTGAAAGTAATGTATAGTTAAGGGACAACATACCTATTTAACTATTACTTTTTAAAAAGATATATATATATATATATATATATATATATATATATTTTTAACTATCCAAAATTCACCTTTTAAATAATAGATACATAGATGAAGATTTCATCAACTAAAAGAATATTTTTTTTTTTTAAAAAAAAGAATATTAAGAAGTTACAAACTGCTTCACCATGCATGAATTTATATTTTACAATCCTCATCTCTCACTTCAAACTCAATTGTTATACTTTTTAAAAATTTGGTAACTGCCATATACTGATAAAAAAAAATTAAGTAAATAAATAAACGATTTATGATCTAGTAGTATTGAATTATAGTCAAAGTACTAAAAAAAAATTAATGAAGAACCTTAGTAATTTATAAGATATTAAGAGTTTAAATTTATATCATCATATAACACAAAAATATAAAAATAAGAGAAAGTAATGCCCCTCCTTAGACCATTTACAATGGCAAAAAGAGTAAAAGGGCCTCTAATCACGCTAGATTTTTAAAGTGGTTAGTAATAAATGGTTTAAATGTACTGCAGGTTTTTATAGTTTTGACAAATTTTAAATTAGATTCTTATAGTTTTTTTTTTTTGAGTTAGGTCCTTATAGTTTGAATTTTTTTTAATTGGATCCTTACTATCACCCTAATTATAATTCTGTCAGTTTAGTGCTAACATAGCAAACGACTTATCTATGTGTTAATAAAAAAAGTTGACGTAGTGCCAAAGTGACACAAAATTGTCATCTCATCAAATTTTGGCTCAAAAAAGTGCATAAAAAGTTGATGATGTAGCAATTTTTGTGCTATTTTGGCATCGCGTCAATTTCTTTTATTGTAACATAGATAAGTCATTTGTCATGTCAGCACTAAACTGACAGATTTATAACCAAGGATGACGACAATAACCCAATTAAAAAAAATTCAAATTATAAGAACCTTAAAAGAGGAAAAAAAAATTATAAGAACCTGATTCAAAATTCGTTCAAACTATAGAGACCTGCAATATATTTAAACCATAATAAATCATGCCTAATTATTTCATATAGATATTACAAACTAAATTGATATGCTGTCTATTTTATATGATTACACAAGTGATTGGCCCGAAATCATATCCACCAAAAAATTTAACAATTCATATAAAAAATAAATAACAATTAATTTACATACTTTCACATCTTTTTAGTTTTTACTAAAAAGAGATGGGTCTTCAATTGACAATCAATTGCTGATTTCATCTCAAATAATGAAATAATGGCTGCCGGGTTTTGACCTTTATAAGGGAAGGGAGTGAAATTGATTGATTGTAAAAGTAACATTTCACCACAAAACACTTTGAACAGAGAAACCAGATTCATTCCAGCCACAGATCAAATTAAATCTAGCTCTACTCAATAAAAGGGAAAAAAAAAAAAAAAACCCTCATAATTTCAGATTCTGCGAGCTTTCCGAGCACCGGTTTTCTTTTCCCCGCCGATAATAGACTTGTCCAAGCTTCCAGGCAGAGGAGGTTTTTTGTTTTCCTTGGTCATGCTTCGGAGCATGTATCTTGGAGTCTCGCTTCGGTCCAGTGAGTATGCCGCCGAAACAGATTTCCTCAAGCTCTCAAGTTTTCTCAAACTGCTCTTCTTGGCAGAATCCACAGTAACGCCAAGATTGTAAAGGGGCTTACCAACATCCGCATCCGCTGCCACTCCCTTCTTTCTCTTGAGCCTCTCGTTCCTTCTAGCAGAGTACTCATCGTAAAACCTTCCCCTCTCAAAGAGAGCCCCTGAATTTACACTGCAGGAATTACTGAAACTAGTATTATCCAGATCCCCGCTCCCCAATTCGTCCCGAACCATCTTCGCCAAAGCCCGTAATTCGCATGAAATTGTGTGGTATTCAGGTCGAAGTTCGGATTCTTCTGTGTCCCTTGAGCGGATTGGTTTATGGGATTTTGTCAAAGAGCCTATTTCAACCATGCAAGATATGAAAACAACCAACAAAGATAATTCTTTACAATTATAAATAAATAAATTTCACCAGAATCTGATGACATGGATGAGTTTTTCCAGACAAACCTGGTGGAGTTTGAATAGAGCTCGAGGTTGATGACCGAATGACTCGGCGAGGTCGGAGCCGCGTCGGCGATTTAGCCAGAGGAGGCTTGCGATCCGATTTCAACTTGGATACTGAGTACATGGTTGGTTGAGATTTCAGTGCTGTTCAGATTGATCGAAGAAGGAGAAGGATGGGTGAGAGAAACTCTGTTTTGGGAATCGGAATTTTTGAAAGTCACTTTTCCTGTATCTTTTTTGGTTTTATTAGAAAACAGTCGTGGGTTTGAATTAGCGGAGCGTCTCCAACGGTCATATTTTGGATCCGACGGTCCAAAGCAATTGATTTAGAACAGAAAATTTTAACTAAGAAGGTGAGTTTTAAGGAATTTTTTTAAATATTCCCCCTTTTAATTCAAGAATTAATGCTTGGGTGCTGGTATTCTCTCTCGACTTTACCCCTTTATAGTGAGTGCTTGTGTAGGGCCTTTGGAAAATGAAATTCTAGCAATGCATTTTCGGAATGAAACTAAGGTTGTGAATTTTATTTGACAAATTCTTGTGAATTTTAAATACATGTAATTAAAATGCAGTATTTTAAATACATAAATCTATAAAATACATTGTATAGATACATTTTATTATAAAAAGAGTATTTTAACATTCAAAACATTGTTTTTCTGGGTTTTTGTGCTATTGTTGGGATCTCCTTCATAATGGGTTTCTCCCAAGGAACCTGCCCTGACTCGAGGGAGCCTTTCAATACACCAAATGCTCCTCCTTACGCTTCCTCTGTAGTGGCAGATCACTGCTGTGACTACAAGCAGCTCAAATTCAAAAATATTTTGAGAAGAATGATTTGGGCAAAACCGACGGTAACAGCCACAAGAAGACAAATTTAGAGCACAACAAAGCATGGCTGCTAAGCTTTCAAAAGTTGCCATTATCGCAATTGCAATTGGTTCTGCTCAGTTTCTCTTGTTATTACTACTTCTTCTCTTACTATGCCTCCGGAAGCGCCAACGTTGGCAACCCGCGAAGCCGCTGAAGCTAGTGGCTTTTAGAATGTATTTCGGCTCCTTTCTTTTAAAGAGTGAATTGTTGCTAAAGAGCTTTCAATCAATGAAGATGAATAGGACCAGGAAGAATCAGTATCATGCTTTTCATGAGATCACTAGTTAAGATTGCTGTCTGGCTTTCTTCATAGGAAGGATAGGTTTCGAAGATGCTCGACCTATAGAAATGGGGGAGGGAGGTTGTTGTTTTAAGGCGACGTTTACGAAGAGAGGAAAGAAGGTGAAACTTCGCCTGAGCTGCTAAGCCTGCTTGCTCTCACCCGACAACTCGTGCTGCACCGGTGGAGGCTGGCACCTCATCTTCGAAAGATGATATCACATGGTTGGTGATGGAGGTAGACATGGAGGGAGCGACCGAGAGCAAGGAGTTTCGGAGGCGGGAGGGGTATCGGGGGGCTCCAGAAAAAGAAATGAATTTAAAATATACTCTATTTTAAATGTATTTGAAATACACTATATTAAAATTTTAAAAGTTATTATAATAATACATTAGAATTTTAAAAATACCTTATAAATTTACACAAATAGAGTAATTCAAAATTAATATTTTAAATACACTCTACAAATACTCCATCCAAACACACTCTAAGATTTTGGGAAAGAGAACGGGGGTGGTGAAGGGGGGTTGCAATAAATTAATATGTCTACTAATATAATTTAAAGTGCAAGAAATTTTAAGATAGTTTGGATTCAACAAATAAGGGTCTCATGCCTCACTTCAGTGATTAACCCAATTTCTCCCCTATTGCCCAAGCTTTTTCTCACCGATATATATATATAGTTAGATGATAAAGAGTTTCAAACTTTAAACTTTTTTTTTTTATTTTTTATTTTTGTAAATTACTCAAATTTCTTAAACTATATATTACACATAATAATTTTACTTGTATGAAACTAAGTAGCAAATGGGTTGCAATTTTTATTGGGAGGCATTTCTAGCTACCGACTCCGAGTACAAGACATATGGAATTGTCAAGATTAGGGGTGTAAGCAAAATCGAGAAAACTGGCCAAACCGATTGAACCGGGGGCAAACCAAGTCAAACCGAGAAAGACGGTCCGGTTTTCGATCTGTATTTTTGAAAAATCGATGGGATCAGTTCGGTTTTCGATTTCAATGAAAAAAATATAGGTAATAAACCGAACCGAACTGAGTAGAGCAAAACTACGTCGTTTTGATAAATAAGGGTAGGCCAAATCCCTAACTCTTCTAGTCTTATTCAACTCCCTTACTTCAGAAATCACAAAATCCCTAACTCTTTCTCGTTCTCTGACTCTCCCTCCCATTCTCAAATCCTTTCTCTCCTCCTTAGCACTCTCCTGATCTCCTCCATCGTCTAACTCTCATTCATTCTCATCTCAAATCCCTTGCTGAAAGTGAAATCCGTAAGTCATCTACAGAACAGTCTTCTCTGAAATCCATCTTCTCGCCAATGCACCTCCACTCTCCTCCAAATTCAAGACCTTTGCCAACATCTTCATATCCATAGTTGGGTCTAGTGTTATGGGTCTCCCTTATAGCTTCAAGAAAACGGGTTAGGTCATGGGCTTAATCATGCTCTTCTCGGTGGCTTTTCTCACCTATTACTGCATGATGCTTCTAGTCTACACCCGCCGCAAGCTTGAATCCATTATGGGTATCACCAAAATCAATTCTTTTGGTGATGTAGGCTTCGCCATCTGTGGGCTGGTTGGTAGATTCTCCGTTAACATCATGATCGTGCTTTCTCAAGCTGGCTTCTGTGTGAGCTACCGTATTTTCATATCTAATACTTTAGCATATTTAGTGAGCAACACAACCACAGCCCCAATTTTGGGTTTAACCTTGAAAGTCTTATTTCTTTGGAGTTGTTTTCCGTTTCAATTGGGATTAAATGCGGTTCGAACCTTGACCCATTCTGGACTCTTTGCACTGTATTCTACTTTCTAGGTTTCATTTGAATAATTAAGTGACACTGTTGATTTTCATTATTATGTGGTAAATTTAATTGGAGCATAATTTGGTAAAAATAGAAGCCATTTGATTGCTGCCTTTCTCTTAGTGATTTACTGGTAGCTTGAAGCCAATAACAGGGGCATGCTAGCAATTTATGGAGAAAGACCTTTGGATGTCAGCAAGAAAACCGAGAAACCGACCAAACCGAATTCGGTTTGACTCGATTTAGTTGAAAGAATTCTAAAAAACCGAACCAATTACACCCCTAGTCAAGCATCGTATGGAGTGGAATAAAAGGATATTACAAATTGCAAAATGATCAGTTGTTAGTAAGCTGGTTTGTCACTTAGGCCTTGACTCCATATGTCCCTGCCGACAGATTAATATTAAAACCTTTGAAGTCAATTGCATTGGATACATTGCATAATGGTTAATATAGTTTGACATATATATATATATATTAATAGGTATAGGAGGGCATATTTTGTGTGTTAGGGAAGCCAAGGGATCCTAAAATCAAAAAAATACACGAGCGACAACTTTAAGGGTCGGAGACAATACCACTACACTAAAATTAAATCCTCTAGTTTGACTTATTTAAACAATCTTATCATATATTTGAACAATAATGTTCTCATAGATAAGTTGGACCTGCACATTTTTGTTTTTATGTATGCGCCTGGTGTATTAACTAAAGATATTATTTATTATGTTTCAATAAGATATCCAATTGAGTGGTTCTTTTACCATTTAATAATGAGTGGCTTTCATGAGGTCATCAAATTTCTAGATCAGGATGGAGACTTTATCATATAAGGTGAAGGTAGCTTAATAAACACCTTAAAACTAGAAAATTTCTATAATTTACATGATGGCTGTATTAGCTAAGGATTGTCTTGTTGTAATAATCTTGTATTTTTTTTTTTTGTCATTTATAAGATGCACTCAATTGAAAACAATACTCCAAAAAGTCAAGCCATTTTCTAGATCATAATATTTGTTTCTGAAGCAAAAAAATCAAAGTTTTATTTTTAAATGTGAAACAAAGCATTTAATAGCATACATATATATTTGTTGGCTATACAATTTTACAATATACTTCAAAATTAGTAAATAAATTGATAAAAAGCACGACTCAAAATCAATATGGAATAATAGCTATTTATGAAACATCCAAATTCCATAGTATTTCTCCATATGTTATTTGTATAACTTTTCCTCTCTTTTTTTCTACTCCCATGCCATGTATGTAGGATCTAAAAGTTTCTTATTTTTTTTTATTACAAAAACATTTGTATTTTAACTGTCTTTTCTTCCAAGGTTTAAAACTTAAAATAGTTATTTTTTTTGAAAAAGATGTAATTATGGTTATAATTACAGATAGAATAAATTTGCAATGTCAAAAGTTAGAATTAATTAGATTTGATAATGACTATATCAAATCTACTACTAGAGATGTAAATAGTGAGAATATATGTAAACCGCGTTCCATCCAGACCGTTGAACGTGGAAAAATTCGCAGACAAGCTGACATGAATTGAGCAACATATTCTCTCCCCACCACACCACCGTCGTAAAAGTCATTCTGATCGTTATATTTTTCTACAGGTCCAACCAGACATGGACGAGGATTTCATAGACCTGGTAATAATCATGAAATGAAAACGAGAAAGAAAACAAGAAATCTCTGTTACTACTCTTGGTCTTGGCATGGGTTATCTCTTTTCTCTCTCATCCTTTTTGTTATCGATCACCGTCTGCTTCGTTGCTTGTTCGCAAGTTCTCGTCTTCGTTAATGGCCAGACAGATAATCTCAGTCAACATTCACTTACCCCAATCAACTACGATCTCTACCATTCCAGGTAATTCCTGTGTAACCGTCATATTCTCTCATTGACAATTCCATACGGCTAATTTATGATCGTGCTTCATCTCTTTCACCTGAATTTCTTAGATTGGATTAGAATTCGAATTTTTCAATTCGATCACTTTTACATATCCTGTGAATCATGGGAGTCAGTAGTAACTTCCTATTTTATTTTTCTGTTTTTGTTTCGGATGCAGATCACGTTTTATATGACCGTTAAATTAGTGGCTCCAAAATTAAGCTTGTTGTATTATATGGAGGAGGATGTTGGAACTATTTTTTCTCAATAGTTTCCGCTGTCCTTTTGGTTACTAGGAAATTGCAGGAAAATAAATTAATAATCTAGGGGGATAGATATTACCTATGTCCAGCTGATTTAAAATAATTTGTTATGTTCTATATAAAGTTTTAATTTTTCTCAGTGTACTTATGACTTCTCATATTTTACAAATATGAATACAATTTATTGATGAAAAATTTAACTTGAGCATATTATCAATCCATCACCTGTCTACATGAACTGAAGATAAATTTGGGCTATTCTAGGTTTTTTTTTTTTATCATCTCATAGCATGGTGGCTGCCAAATTTGTTCGATTTCTAATCCATAGCGTCAGATGTGTGCTTGTGGTAGAGTACCTTGATATAACTTTAGAAGTGAATAATGTACCCATACTCCAATTTTTGGAATTAAATTATATCAAAGCTCCTGTACAACTGGTGGAAGGACAAAATTATAATGGTAAAAAGCTAACAAAGCATATAGTATAGTGAAATATCTTTGTTGCATTCGTAATCTGTTGTCTTATCTTTCAATGCTTCACATACCCTTAATCTATTCTGCACAAGAAGCATTGGTGTGAGCACATTTAGTGATGGTTGTATCAGTTGTTAATTATAAAGGTACCATGTCTCATGTTTCCCACTGCAGCAGTCATTTGAACGACTGGGGATTTAAATGATGTATCTAATAGAATCAGGCTACATGGGGACTTCCACGTTTGCAAAAAGTAGCTTTGAAGTTGAAGGATGGTATTCTATAGGTCTGTTGTATTCTTTTGCCACACTATATGGTAAGGTGTGCTTGGTTGTTAAGAGATCACATGTATCAAAGCTGAATGTAGTATAGATGAGCATGTGAAGGTGGATATTCCAAAAAACAAAGTATAATAAGGGATGAGATATCTGATCAGAGTTAGGAGTCGCTTTGATTGAAGATTTGATAGTGGACAGAGAGAATTGTTTTAAATATGTAGGCATTTATACTGTGAGGATGAAAATGCTTCGCTGTGTAAGCGTGAGATTAAAGCAGAATCTAAGAGGATAAGAAAGATACTGTAAATGACATAGATAGAAATATTAATGACGGATTCAGTGCTAAAGAAAGAGAGTAAAATAGAGTCTTCTATAGGAAATAATGGGATTCAAATACTCATATCATATAGAGGTCCCCAGTAGTTTTGATTTATGGATTACGAAGTCAAGGCCTAAGTGGATTAATGCTTCTTGTTGAAGGAATCCAACTGATTCTGTTAATTTTTTTGTTATGGTGCACCACCTGACACTACAAAGATCTATTCATTGCAAATATTGTTGATTTTATGAATTTTCCACTTCCCATATTCTCCTAACATTTTTGCCCACTCTCTTACTAATTCATATGTCACTTCTCACTCGGTGTGTCTAGTAGAATATCCTTAATGTTTATCTTCCCTGAACATGTTTTCTGTTTTTCCATTTTTCTGGTTAGTCAGTTAGCTGAAATCTCATTTAATTATATTCCTGTAGTGCACATATCTCTTTTTGGTAAGACTCTTAATTCACCTTGAACGCCATTTTGGGCTTCCCCAAACATTTTACTCTAATGCTTGGGGTTAGGCTAATTAGCCAGTTTCATCTTTTTAATAGAACCGTTTATTTGTTTTTTTTCTGAACCCTTTTGTGGGATTCTGCAGTGGCAATTTGATGGAAGAGATCAAGGCTTTGGTCCATCGTCACCCGGATAAACTCACTGTGGGTCATTCTATGATGCATCTAGACTTCTAGGATGTGTCACTATGCTAGAATCATATTCTTATCTTTGATGTTTCTAAACAGATGGAGACAATGCAAGCTGGAAATAAGGGCTATAGTGCTGAGGTCACAGTGGTTACTTATTGTCAGGGAAGAGGAGAGAGTGATGAGAGGTCAAAGCTTCGTATCCTTCTTGTAAGTTTTCCACATTATTGGCATGAATAACATATGCTTTTATTTGACCAAGATATTCATATTACAAACAATTGGATGTTTGAGCTTAGCTTTGTCTTCCAAGTGTTGAATGCCCAAAATGGGGGAGAATTGTGATAATAACATAAAACCAGTGTGATATATTTTTAATAGAAGCTATAATTTGACATGTAGTGGATAGTTATCTCAAATTGGTTATTCTGGTGTTTTGACAGATGATTCCTTGTCTTCCAGAGTTTTGGGCAGCATGGAAGGGAGCTGATTACCTCAGAACTTGCTTTAAGGATTTTGTCTATTCTAAGTGAAGAACAATTTCTACCCAGCATGGATCGAGCTTCCTTAAACAGTACGCTTGACAAGCTTGTCATAAAGGTAAGTAAAAAAATTGTCAGACATGTGGCCAATTACTTTTGCATGTAAATTAACACAAAGTATTGCCAGAATTATCTCCAATTACCTTTGAAGGTGACATGTAATCATGGGAACCATGACCTTTAATAATATCAGGAGGGGTGCGAGATGTGGGTTCAAAATCCCTGGAGCTGTGACTTACCTATAAAAGGAAAGAAAATTGTGATAAATGATTTTTCTGACTGGAATATGTGTTTGTATGTTGCATTCACATTATTTTATGAAAACATTCTTGGATCTTCTATTTTATAAAAAAGCAATTACTACCACATAAGCTAGAACTGCTATTTTGTTTCTTCTCCTCTTACAGAGTAACTATTATTGTGATGAAATTCAGGGAATGCTCGTCCAAAACATCTCCCTTGTATTTGATAATTAATTTTTATGATCCCTTTTTATTGGCTGCTTCCCTAATTTCCCTTTCTGGAAGGTAACTATAGAAGTGTTATCATGAGTATATGATAATCATGAAATCTAAAATGGAACTAGGCTTTGATTATCAAGATCCTAGATTAGAAAAACCATATTCTGCTGTAAATTTTCATGAATCAATTTGTATAAAATATACACAACTCTATCCTATCCTTCCACATTGTATGCTTTGCAGGCCTACAACATTACGTTTTCTATTCTGCAATACACAGTCTTTTAATAGCTTTAATAACTTGAATTAATGTATAAATATTTATAAGTCTTTGACTAATATAAATATTTTACCTGTCGAAATTATGTTATTCCATGATTTTTGTGTGTGCTTAAATTTTTTACACGCTTAACTATTTCTTGCTACTAACTTGTATCAACTAAAGAAATATTAGTTGTATCTTGAAATTAGTTTAGAAAGAAAAGATTTGGCTGAGGTAGATCAAAGTGTCAATAAATCACATTTTGTAGTATAAAAAATATTTATTCAACACTTTATTATCTTGATAGTACTGATGTCTAATTATTTATCAGGTGGTTCCAATGGAAAACTTGAATGGCCGCAAACTTGTTGAAGCAGGAGATCTCTGTGAGAGAAGAAATGGTCTTACATTTGCCTTTAGAATCTTTAGAAGTACTTTTAAGCTAGTTTTAAGATATTGAAAATCTTGAGTTTGTATAATATGGCAGGTAGAGGAGTTGATCTCAACAGGAATTGGAGTGTAGATTGGGGGAAGAAGGAGAAGGTCTGTGTCATCAATCTATTTATGTTATAGTACCTTTACTATGTCAATTATCCACTTGCACCTTGTAAATCTATAGTTTGTGATAGCACATAATGTGGCACTGCTTTGAGCAGATGAAATTTCTGTCTTCTTCTTCCTGTGTCTCTGCCAATCTATCTATTGATTTTTATTATTGCTCAAATCAATAGGATTATGATCCATATGAGGAGAATCCTGGAACTGCTCCTTTTAGTGAACCTGAAACTCAAATCATGCGGAAACTTGCTATATCATTTGATCCACATGTATGGGTTAATGTGCACTCTGGAATGGAGGTAAGTTTTGTTCATTTTTCTGTCACACATTTCTAAAAATCAAATTTATTTTTGCCTCATAATTCTTATATATATTTATGTTTTTAATTCAGCATTTGCACGTCATAACCCAAGCAGGAAACAGAATTTGAAATTGAATTGCTGAGAGTAATTCAGTACTTGATACTTTCTGGTTTCTATGAGCAGTACATATCAAAAGCTTTACCACCTTCCCAAAGATACTCTTTAATTCAATGGTTCAAATATATAAATCAAGTAATCGTAATCCCTATTTTAGTGTGTAGAGAACTGCAATGGCTTACAAACTACTCTATGTTTTCATGATAGTTTGCTGGCCCCTGGCTCAGGAAATGACAACTGAAATTCAGTTGACTTAGTTCTGGTTCTGGGTTTCCTATTTTGAACTTTGAAGTTGCAATCACATCAAACATGAACTTTACACATAATCCTTTATCTAAGCAATTGCGTGCACAATTCTATTAAAGAAAAAACGTGTGCATTAGTATCCTCGTACTGATTCTTCTAACTTAGCAAACCATTTTCTTCAAAACCTTATTGTTATTTTAGGGAGCATGAAGTTTCAACTAATATTGAAGTTGTGGACCGCGTCAGAACTAGAGTTCTGCTTAAGACTCCACTAAAGTCCATCATCTTTTTATGCGACTGAGTGAACATTGTAATTGGAAACAAAGTACTACATAATCACTATATAGAAGGTGTTAGTGTAATGAGAATATTAGGATAGGCATACTTGATTGATTGTACTTCACTTGCTTACTCTGTTCTTAATTTAACAGTATTATTGTCTATTTATTTTTTATTGTTGTTTATTTTGGAATATCAAAGTAGTAGTTTAGTGATGTATCTCAGGACAAGACCTGAAAGTAAAAGAAGAAAACTTCTACGTTAATGCTTTCTGGTGACTATGGTTATTATTAATTTAATCAGGTGATCTGGCTCATGTATAGTATATATAAGTGTGTGCGTGTATATGAAGTTAGATACATCGTTTTGGTCTTATTAATTCTTATCAGATACATTGTTTTGGTCTTATTAATTCTTATCTTGTATCAATTTTGTTTCTTCTTTCTTCTTTGTATCAAATTATATTGATTTATGTAATTTCATGTAGATGCTTTATTCATATGACAGTTTTTGTTGTCCCCCACCCCTATTTTTTTCAGGCTCTTTTTATGCCATATGATCATAAAAATACAACCCCTGATGGATTGCCATTGCAGCGGATGAAGTTGTTGCTTGAAGAAGTAAACCATCTTCATTGCCAAAAACGTTGCATGATTGGGTCTGGAGGCGGTTCTGTAGGGTTAGTTGATTTCTATGAAATCTGATAATGACTGTAAATATGTTTCATTAGGCCAAATGGTTTTATGTGGCTTATATATGTCTGTTTTCTTCTGTCTTTTATCCCTGCGCCATATCCATTTTGGTGAATATCATGACTAGTTGAGAAAAATTTGCCAGTTCAAATTTCTCTTTTCCAGAATCCCCTATATCCATTTGAATTATTTTGCATGCAACATAGTGTGTGTGGAACATTATTGGCTGCCAACCATATAGCTTGACCTGCAAGGATTGATCTTTGTTGAGATTGGGTTTGTATAATCAGAGAGTGCATAAGATGGTAGACTCTAGTGCAAAATGTGGTTTATCACTGTAAATATTTCTTAACTAGACCAGTAGTGGTATGGTCTTCTTATTGATTGATATTTTAAATTTAGCTTTTAGGGATTTAAATAGGGAGCTTAGGATGCCGGAAGTAGTAAATGCTGGGTGCAATCATAAGGCCCTTATCAGCTCTGACTTCGTAGGTAGTTGACAGAAATTTGGGAGTCAGTGGATTCATTTTGTGGAATGCTCTTACAACTTATAACCATACATAGGTGCTTTTCTTCCTTGGCAAACTTCTGGCCAAAAAAAGGAGGAGGAGGAGGGAGTGGAGAGGGAAAAACATAAGATTCCACTTCCCTCTCCACCCCCTAAAGGAGGTGGATAAAATACTGGTGAGATTCTGATTAAAAAAAGGAGGGGGGAAAAGGAAAGACATAAAGCTTAAATACAAGGGGGGAAAAAGAGGATGCAACTGTTCTAAATGGTATAATACTGCTCTTAATAATTGGATATTGTTAGTGTTGGCTTAACACTGCTTATAGTGAGGAAAAATTTCATATGAACATCATAAATTTCAAAAGTACTAAATATATTATCTGCTCAATTGCCTCGAGTTAGCAGGTCTTGAGGTAGCAATTGCTGCCTAACTGTTCTGATCTGTATTCCTAAGCTTAGAACTTGCTCAATACCAGGTATTTGGCGCATGGTACAGCAACAGATTACATGTATGACATTGCAAGGGTCCCAATGGCTTTCACCTTTGAGGTTTGTCAATTGGACCCTTCGCTAAATTGTGTTAGCTTATTTGACTTGGTGGAGTGCTTACGTCTTGCATTGACTGGCAGATATATGGAGATGGAACAGCCTCATCAAAGGATTGTTTTCAAATGTTTAATCCCACTGACCTCTCTAGCTACGATGTATGATTCATAACCACTTAGAAAGGATCACTGAATCCCTTGTAAATTTATTTATATGCTTTCCTCTTCCTTTTATCTCAAGAATTTTTACTGAACAGAGCTTACATTTGAGAGTGAGAGTAAATTTTATTGAAGTGTGAAAATGATGGTTCTAATTCCAAGTATTGTTATTTTGAATTCAGAGAGTCCTCAATGACTGGTCAGCAGCATTCTTTACAATTTTCAAGTTGGGGCCATACCAGCTTGGTGAGCTCCCTTCCAAAGCGTCTGTCTCCAAGTTGGATAAGTGGGTATCCATAGATGAATATTTAGATGGGTATTTGATGGAGAGGAGAAATAGATATGGAAAGAAGATGGAGGTGCTTGAGCTTGGGATGCAAGAGATAAGAACATATTTCAGGCTCTTCTTGTTATCTTCAGTATTGCTAATGTTCATGTTCTGTTCCAGAATTTCAAAAGGCAAGTGCAGTAGACCAATTGTTTCTGCCATGCCCCTCTAAAATTTTATCTCAAGTATGGGGCGCAGGAGAAATTGTATATCCAATTTTGAAGAAAAGGTGTAAGTTAAATTGTTGTTTGTATTACTATGTAAGGCACTTTACTTCCCAAGCCATAATTTGATTCTTTATTGTGCTAACCTGTCAAGCACTAGTCTGTTGTGGTCAAAGACAAAGAAGAGAAAGAAATTGGTATAACATTATAAGTGCAATTGTTACGTATAGCTGTACAAGGTGGCTCTGCCACTCGCACATAACAAAAATTCACAATGACGGGGATTTCGTCTTTTTCTTTCTCTATAAAATTCATATCCTAATGTATGAATAAATAGCATGATTGAATCCTCCATGTAACTTCCACTAGAGCAGAATACTGGGGACGAAAATACTTCCAGATTTTCCACTTCGCACAAGAAATGTATATAACATGGAAATTTACTTACATTTCACCCTATAATACATCATCCTACAGATCGATACAAATAGAGTACAACATTATGGGAAGCAAATCCATATTCCATGCGCTTCCGCAGGGATTGAAAAGAATCATAGCATCTATTTCTTTCTCTTTCTTTAAGGACAGTTTTTTTTTTTTTTTTTTGGGGTGGGGGTGGTTGGGGTTGGTGCAGGAGGACTTCGTGTCTTCTGGCATTCTCATACCTCCAATTTCTGTATTTTCATTTTTCGTTCAGAAACCCTTGGAGTTGCGTTCCTATTAAAGACGACTCACATGCCGTACACCTGCTTCTGCAACTCCATCTATACCAGAAAGAAAAAGGAAATATTCAGTGGTCATGATATTGTTATATTAAACTAAGGATTAAAAGATTCATATAACATTTTGGATTTTCCAAAATAAATGCAGTAAAACATCTGACTCTTCAAATTGTTTTAACTGCCATAATCAGTTCAAAATTCTTATTTTCGTTGAGACACTGCATTTCCAGATTATTTCCAAACTCTCACATTGCAGCGAGAGAAAGAGAGAGATGCCACCATCTAACAATTACCCAGCCACCACTGCCGCCACTTTCTATAACAACCACCACTCAATTTATCAGTTATATTTACCTGTTTTGATTTGACTGCCACTATAAGTATTTTGGTTGACAAATACATCTAGTAGGTCAGTAGGTGTTTGGCTGGCAAGCAGGAACGCAAACTCTTGGTTTACACTCTTAGAAAGATGGCTATCCTATGCAATTACATGGTTTGGCATAAAAACTCTCACGCAGATACCAAGAGAATGATGCAATTCCCTTCAAAGTTAAAAAGAAATGGCTTTGCATGCGTGGCATGTTCTTTGTAAGCAGAGAGGCTGTATGTTAAACTAACCTCAAATTGATAACCAAGTAGACCAGGAGAGCAAAATTGACTATGTTTTGGCTGTATGTATATGCTTGAAAATTATGATTTCAGTGTCTGCTTCATATATCTAAGAGCAGATCGTAGCATTGCTCTAGCTTTTCTGTCGGGAGTGCACCCAGACATAATCATTTCTTCATAAACAGCTGGAACCTGAAACCCAAACCATGCAGAATTATTTGTACAATGAATTTGGATTAATAAGGGGAAAAAAAAGTACAATTAAGTTAAACCTTAAGGCACAAAGAAGCTAATAAATGAAAAATCATACTATTGTCCATACTGTGGATGATACTTAGCTCTGAAAGAAAAATGAAAAAGGACTAGATCCAACTCAATCATATAAACTGAATTTTGAAAGTATATTAATTTTATTGATAAAATTCCCTATAAGCCACCAAAACGAGTGTAATAGGAAATACACTGGAAGTACAAAAAAACTACCCTTAGAATATAAAGGGCATTAAGCATGGATGAAATATAAGACCCAATGACGGTGTGAACATGAAAGACAGTAAAGCTGACTGTGATCGTGTCTATTATGTACCTTGTGGAACTTATCAACACGAATCAAGGCTTTCATAAGTGTAGTATAGGTAACTACATCGGGTTCCAAGTCCTGCAGTTAATATGAACAAATTGACAAGTAAAAACGTGAGGTTCATTACATGGACAAAGAGCAAAGAAAATAAATCTTACACGATATGTGGAAAAAAAGCCCAACAACAACAACATATGAAAGCAACATACATTTTCTTTCATGTACTGCAGTACAGCAAAGGCTTCGGCATCTCTTCTATCCTCACCGAATGCATTAATTAAGGAATTGAGAGCTAAAAGACTGGGTGTCAAACCCTCTGCTGTCATCACCCTGAATGCATTTACTGCTTGTTCAGACAAACCCTACCAACATCCATACCAAATATCATCAAAATTATTACTTAGCCAATGCACTCATTTAAGACAGGTTAAACAAGAAATTCTGGACAAACATCTATTGTACTTGGACGGCTGGACCTTGTCCTATAGCTTGTGCTTAATATCAGTCAGTACAAGAATGTAACTTAGTTTTTGAACAATCTTTAGCAGTAGTGCTCAACCCAATTCCAAAATAAGTAGATATCACTACTAAAGAAAGTTTTGAGAAATCGTGGTTTTGTTAAGTAATCTATGCAAAATTTAAAATTGCGGACAAAGAAAATCTTAACCTTCACACACGCAAAATGTAAATAAATAAAATCATGGCAATAATATGTGTTAACATGCATTTCCAAAAACGTTTTCTATGGACATGTCACTTACGAATAACAGATTATATCTGCTTATAAAGCAATAAGCATATTGGCATATATGGAGCAATAAACTAGTAAACCTTCAGTTGTCTGTAAGGTAATTGTTGATAGAATTCATATAGAGTATAAAAGGTGATAACATACCCTTTGAGCATAGGCATTGATTAAGGCATTATACATGGTTGAAGATGGTTTGAATCCGGTAGATTTCATGACCTCCAAGCACTCTATTGCATCACTAAATCTTCCTGACTTTCCATATATATCAATGAGAGTTGTATATGTCACTACATTAGGCAGTAATCCCAGACTCCGCATTTTGGTTAACAAGCTATTTACTTCGTCCCATCTTTCCTGTTCCCCCATAGAATTAATCATAATGTTATAAGTCATGACGCAAGGCGAGCACCCACTCTCCTGCATTTCCTGGAACAACTCCTCAGCTCTATCATGGCGCCCTGACTTACAATGACAATCTATCAGCGTATTCCATGTAACAGTGTCAGGTTGAATCCCCTCTGATAGCATCCGCTCAAATGTAGCCATTGCATGATCAAGACAATTATATTTCCCAAAAGTATCAATCATCACATTGTAAAAGTGCCTATCAGGTTGTACTCCACTACTCTTCATATCCTTGAGAACTTGAAATGACTTTTGCCACTCCCCTTTGTCTCGGTAACTTGCTAAAATTCTACTATAAACATAGGAATTAGGCTGTAAATTGCTTGCTTCCATTTCTTTCAACACAATTCTAGCACTTTCCCATCTGCCTGCATGCGCATATGCATCAACTAAGAGACTGTAAGTGTGTTCATCCGGAAGGACTCCACCTTTCTCCATTTCAGACACAATAAATTCGGCATCTTTCAAAGAACCCGCTTTTACATATCCTTTGAGGAGTGCATTATAAGCTCGTGTTCTGGGTTCCAAACCACTTTCTTTAATCTCCTCAAAGATAGCTTCGGCTTCAGCAGTCCTACCTAAATTTCCCAATGCCGATATAACAGCAACGAAAGTTGCAGATTTCGGATTCAAGCCATTACCTTGAGCCATGGCTAGAAAATGCATAGCCCGGCTAGGGTCACCAGCTTTTGAGAAACCCAGTATTATATCATTCAGGAGATGCCCATCAAGCTCAATTTTATCACTTTCAATCTCTCTATAAAGTTTCTGCAATATGGGCGAATCTATTCTGTTAGAGCGAGTAAGAGATTGAATTATGGAACTGTAATTCACAAAATCTGGTTGGAAACCATCACTGCGCATCCTGGACATCAAATTTAGAGCCTTTTCAAGGTCACCGTTGCGAGCACAAGCACCAATTAAGGCATTGTACGTCAAAGGGGTAAGCGCTTGTCGCTGAGAAAGCAGGAATGCCTCGTAAAGCTTTTCGGAGCGGCCAAGCGCGTGAATGAGAATCGAGTAAAGCAATTCGTACGAGAAGCAGAGATTGTGTTTCTCGAGCCAAGAAACAAGAGCATATGCTAATCCAATAGAGGCGGAAGAGGAGCAGAGAGATTTGAGGAGTTGATGCCAGAGTGGGGCTGGGACCGCTCGATAAGTTTCAGCGAGCTGGAACTCGATTGGGTCAAGTGAAGTTGGAGAAGCCGAGTCCAAATGAGACTCGGGCTCGGTGCTAGTTGCTGCCATCGTGGCATAGGTGGGTGAATTGGAGAGAAAACGAAGGAGGGGCGTGAAGTCATAGTGACGGTTTTGGAGGGAAACAAGGTCATCAGGATCGTCGTCGAGTGGTGGCGAGGACGAGAAAGAGAGCTCCGCAGAGATGGTAGTGGAGGAAGTGGTTAAGGCGTTTGAGGCGGCAGAACTCATGGCGGATAGCGGTGGTTGGAAGACATGGTGGTGGTGGTGGTGGTGGTGGTGGCGGTAGATTGGGAAATAATTTATGTAGATTGAAGGGAATCGAGTGGTGAGCTGTGGTGGGAGAATAAACATGTTACTTATAATAGACTAGTCACCAGTCACTGAGGCTGAGGCCCTGAGGAGAGAAAGAGGGAGCTGTGACTCGCGGAGGAGGAAGGATATTTATCATTGAGGCAGTACTAGTCATTGGAGGCTAAGGTCGATAGGTAGTTAATGAATAAAAATGAATACAACCGTGCATATGCAAGTTGGATTTTTTCTTTTCATTAAAAAAAATTGAAAAAATATGAAATAAAACGAATGCTTTATTTTTTTTAGTTAGAGATAAAAAAAAAATGTGATTATTTAAAAATTAATACACATAATATTTTTATAAAAAGAAAATCTAAAGTAACGGTTCAGAGTGGCTGTGGCTGTGGCTAGTGGCTACTGGCTACTGGCTAGCACTCATCTTTTCTTAATTAATGTTTTCGTCTTTGCTCTTTCGACTATCTTTGGCATAAATTTGAATTATACATAAGATGAATATTGTGAAACCAAAATAGTCGTCTTTGGCTTCTTTTTTTATTTCCTTATTAGTATTGATGACTAAATATCTCTAAGAAAACATTCTAATAGTTAATTATTGGATATCACACTTTAGAGGTTATATGTTAAATATTCAATTAAATATCATTGATTTAATTATACGAATATTCTGTAAAAAGGATAATTTATATTTTAATAATTTCTTCCTATTTAGCTACAAATGAATTTTTTATAAAAAAAATAAAATAAAAAAGGAAGAATTATTTTAAAGTTCTAAACTTTAGAAAAAAATATATTAGAATGCATAAGAGATAACAATTTTAAGTAAGTGTTTGACTTTATCAGGTAAATATGATCATAATATCCTTAATTTATATATGATTATTTTTTTTATATATATGATTCTTATAGGACTATATCACATATATTAATCAAATAACCAGTGACATTTTGATCATTTTACTAGATAGATAAAACACTTACTTAGTTTTTTTTTTGCACTCATATTTTATTCTAATTTTTAAGACTTAAGTTTTTTTTAATAAAAAGTATAATAAAAGGAGACTAGAAATTGGTCTTTGCACACAAATATGTTTTACAAATTACATAAAATTAAATTATTAGAGGATATGCTATATTTGTGTATCCGATAAAGAGAAGCGGAAAAATAACATTCATTTTTATCATGAAAAATTATTGGACCGGGCTAAATCATTACTTGAATTTAAGAAGTACCGTTCAAGCCCAAACATCTCCAGGGTTTCAATATTCAGCTGTCCTTGGTTCCACTCAAACCGATGCCCAAAATGTGAAGATACTGGGTCGATCCGTTTCTCCATTGGAGATCCGATTATATCTCAGCGGTTCCATCCTCGAATGCACAGAAGTGTTTTGCTTCGGGTCAGAGTAGAGCTTTTGATATTCGGTAAGGCATTGGAATCAGTAGGCACTTGAGCAAGAGCTTGCAATTGAGGAAGTGCTAACGGGCATGCATGGTTTCAGAGCAAGGGTTGCTCTGCGGTCAATTGCAGAGTCCCTTTGCAAATCGAAGTGGCATGAACATGTATGCAATCCTGCCATTACTTTGAATTAAATTCATGTCAATAACTCTAGTTAGTTATGCCCTGATTTGTTTCACAGAAGCTATAACTTGGGACTTTTCTAGTTTAAGTGTTGATGCTGAACCATCCTAGTTACTTACTGTTACTGTAGGGAGGTGAAAGGCTCACTGGCGAATTGGAAATCTGTCGAACCCTCACCACAACAGGAGGTAATTACTAATTTACGATTAATTATGAAACATATTAGTGGAACCCCTAACTGATTTTTTATTTTCCCTTAATAAACATGAAGCACACTATCTTTTAGTGCATCAATTTGACAAATGCGGACTGATTGTGTAGATTCAAATGCAGGTGCTGATTTTATGGAGTGTGGGGCAGGGTTGACTACACGGTCTATGCAAACGCTAATTGTTGATGCACTCCGCTTGGGTGAGAGAAGAAGGGCTTCCAACCTACTTTTAGATTTTGGTTGCGGCAGCCCTTCATTAAGAGCTGATGATTTTGTTGATATCTTTAACTACTGTGCACGGTCGCCTGATCCATTGGTATGCTGCATAACATGGTATTTTTCTTTCAACCAATTGTGTTTTTATCTATTTCTACCTCCCTCTTTTTTTGTTTCTTTCAAAAACAAAAAAAAAATTAATACTTTCATATGTTGAAATCTGTTTGAAGATATCAAAATACAAAAGCAAGTAAGGAAATAATGATTAAAGCTTCAGTTCAACTGCATCTTAATAATTCTACAAATTGTTCCAATGTTGGCTGAGTGACTATCTCATCAATGGGTTCATTAATTAATTATTGACTACATTTTTGCTTGTAATAACTACTCAGAACAGGTCTACATGAAAATAAATCATATTTACGTGGTTCAGTTACAATTAGTAATAACTGTTTGTTCACTTCTGCTAGAATAGGAAAGAGAAGAAATGGTTCTGAAACTTCCATTCTGCATGAGGATGCCCACATTCACTAAAATTCTGACCATGAGTTATAGTGGAGTCTCTTGCAAATATTAAATTTATTCCTTTCACTTTTTGTTTCCTGCAGTTTGTTATGGAGATTTGGAGATTAATGGAGGAAAGAGATATTAGGCTGAATGATATATGCTCCTTTCTGATGATGCAAGCCCTTTGTAAAGGGGGTTACTTGGAAGAGGTATATTATTAGTTTCATAAATAGTATACTTTGAGTATATATTTCCTTCCTCTCCTCTATTTTTTTGGTGTGTGTTTGTGTTTATTGTTATTATTATTTTTTTGTTCGGGGGGGGGGGAGGAGTTTTATGATGTTCTATGAAATTACAATTGCATATATTAATATTTTGGCGGTAGCATTAAATTGCATCCCAAGTAGTACATGAGCAGTCATTGGTGATTACCTTCAACTGTAGCAATGATAAGTTTATTTTTCTCCTGTTCTTCCTTTTGTACTTTTTTCAGGCTTTTAATATGATAAATTTTCTTGGAGAAAGTCGGCACCTGTACCCAGTTCTTCCGCTGTACAATAGTTTCTTAAATGCCTGCACAAAAATGCAGAGCATAATTCATGCAAGCCACTGTTTGGACTTGATGGAAAAGCGGATGGTGGGAAAGAATGAATTTACGTATACAGAGCTTCTCAAGGTGTGTGGATACAAAGTGCTAGCCTTGTTTGGGATTTACCTGTTGAAGTTGTAATATTTGGAATATTATCAAGTCTGAAAACATTTTCATGTGTGAAAATATGTGGTTTGATGTGCATCACTTGGATAAACAGAGATGAATGTTTACAATACATGTTATTTTTCACTAGAACCACTTCTTAGCTGGATATGCCAAATTGTGGGTAGATGTTTCTTAATTAGGTAATTATTGTAACCCCTTTCCATTTAGGGAATGAATTCTTTATCTATCTTTCTGCTCTCTGAAGGAAAAAAAAAATACCTTCCTCGCTTTTAACAGTAGGAGCTGTTGATTGTTTTTTGGGTTGTTCTTGAAGCCATTGTTCATTACTACTTGGATTCATTAGAAAAAGGGTGTATATTTCATAGAAAAAATTCATGGTATTTTAGTCTTTTAATAGGAAAAGGGTGTGTATGTTTGTATATGCAGATGTGCTTGCATATCCGTGCTGACCTGTGGAGAGAGAAGGGTGGTTGAGACTAAGGTGGATAGGAAGGAGGTTAAGTAGAGAATAGGTCTTTCCAGTTCATGTTCATTGCCTCACAATATGTTTTCCCCTAATTTTCATCATTCTTCCAATTATCTAGAGAAAGTGGATTCAAAAATTTAAAGAAATATAGCCTGTGTATTACCAACTTTTTGACATGGCAGTAAATGGTCTAGAATCAAGTTGCATGGTTCTATTAATTTATTGTTTTGGCTATTATGTGAAATATGGTTCTTAATTTGAATTTGTTGGCTCAGTTTTGTTCTATGATAATTATCATTTCTCTTATCCTGCGTCTCAGCTTGCAGTTTTGCAGAAAAACTTGCCTGCACTGCATCAAATTTGGGAGGACTATATTAAACACTACAGTATGAACATCATTGCTTTGCGTAAATTTATATGGTCATTTACAAGGTTGGGAGATCTAACATCTGCATATAAAGCACTGCAACAGATGGTGTCTTTAGCCATCAGGGGAAATGTTTCTATTGATAGAACAGCTGATGGAAAGTTGTATTCAACTAGATTCGACGTTCCTGTACCTTCAAGCAGGGAGATAGGCTTAACCATATTGGACTTGGAGGAGAAGAAACAATCAGACTCTTGTACATACTCTCCTGTATACAATCAAGATGCAAATTCTGCATGCATAGAGCAGCAAAATATTACTACTATGGGAAATAAAGAAGCTCAGGATGCCAAATTAGGCGGGCTGAATGAACAAAGGCACAGATCGGTTATGAAGGTTCTGAGGTGGTCCTTTAGTGATGTAATACATGGATGTGCACAAGATAAAAATTGTGGGCTTGCAGAGCAGCTTATTTTAGAGGTAGACATGCACCTAAGCTTGTTATTGTTTTTGTCATAAACTATATAATATTGTAGATTAAATATTTGTTATCCCAAATTTTATAATGGTGAAAGGTTCTTCATACGGTGATATTATTTTTCTACATCTCCAGATCCATAGGACTCCATTCTTGGGAGCTCCTATTAATTAATGCCTCAATCACTGAGATTAAAAACAATGTTACTGTGCCCTTCTACATTCGTTTTTTCTTATTGCTTTAGTGTGAATAAGTTCTTATGCCTACTGAAAATAGAAGAGGGGAATTCCATTCACTGCCAACTTTATTTAGATTGATATCTTATAATTACTGAGGGCCCTTTTCTGTCCAGATGCAAAATCTTGGGTTGCAGCCATCCAGCCATACATATGATGGCTTTATTAGAGCAGTTGTTTCTCAAAGAGGTTTCAATGATGGCATGGAAGTGGTGAGTTCTATTAGCCTGCATCATTATCCTTCATTATGGCCCCAATGCTCTGGGTCCATAGGGTGGAACCCCTGTTTACCCATTTTATTCAACAAAAGAGTCACTTGTTTCTTTTATTTTAATTTGCTTTTGGGTCAGGGTGGGTGGGTTGTTTCAACCAGAAACACGAGCCACTTAATGTTATATATTTCTTTTTTATTCATGAAATGAAAATTTCAATGTGAGATCTAGAGTGACATCAAGTGCTCTATCATCTTGTGCATTCTGGTATCCTTTTGACAACAGACATGTTGATGACCTTATATTATTTCCATACATTTGCAGTTAAAAGTAATGCGGCAGAAGAATTTGAAGCCATATGATTCAACTCTAGCGACGCTTTCAGTCAGTTGCAGCAAAGCACTAGAACTAGATATAGCCGAGGATCTGCTGAATCAAATTTCTGAATGCCCCTATCCACATCCTCATAATGCTTTTCTTGCATCGTGTGACACAATGGTGAGATCAAATATGGAACTTCAGGATGCAATTGAGCTTCTTACCTTTTCTGTGTTTGCAAGACTAAGATTTAGTTTAGTCAAAATTTGAATCGTGTTCTTTATATCTAAAACTGTTTGGCTCTGATTTTAGGAGCTTTGTTGTAAAGGCATGCTAAGTACCTCATTTATTTTATGGGTGGCATGATATAACATCCAGAAGGATAGGAAGTGTTTTTTTAATAAAACTATATCTGTAGAAAATTATTCTTGTTGTATCATTATTACTAAGGTTGGTTGTTCTTGCATCCAGGATTTTCTAAAGGTTTATATTTTCTCCATTCAATCAAAATTTTGCAGAACCAACCTGAACGTGCTGTGCGAGTCTTTGCCAAGATGAAGCAGATGAAACTTTTACCTGATATCAGGACATACGAGCTATTGTTTTCATTGTTTGGTAATGTAAATGCCCCATATGAAGAGGGCAATATGCTGTCACAGGTAGATGTTGCTAAAAGGATAGATGCTATAGAAAGGGATATGGCCAGAAATGGTATTCAGCACAGTCATCTTTCAATGAAAAATTTGGTAACTCCATTTTCATGTTTCTTTTTCTGCATATAAAAGGATGGTGCAAATTGTATATACACACATACATCAATTCGTGATTTTTCACAATGGAGCATACTAATAAGAGATCCAGTTGTAATGCTAATATTATGATTATTATCTAGAAGACTTCAATCTTTATGTGCTATCATAGTTCGCTTGGGTAGAAAAGGACAGTTTTAGTGCACAGACCTCTTCATGTTGCTTATGACTTAGCTATATACTTTTTTTCTTTTTGTTCTTTTCAGTTGAAAGCCCTTGGAGAAGAAGGGATGATAAGAGAGCTGATCCAATATTTACTTTTGGCAGAGAATCTTTTTATTTGTAGTAACCCTTCTTCACGAACAGCTATCTACAATGTAGTGTTACATTCTCTTGTTGAAGCCAAAGATGTGAGTGATTCACACATCATATTTTTACTCATCGCATTAGTACTTTGTGAGTAGGTGTATTGTATTACGCATCTGTCTGGAGATGATGTTTCTATTTGATATGCAGAGTCGCATGGCAATTGAAATTTTCAAGAAGATGAAGTTATGTGGTTGCCAGGCCAATGCTGCAACATACAATATAATGATTGATTGTTGTAGCATCCTTAGATGTTTCAAATCTGCTTCTTTGTTGGTTTCAATGATGATACGTGATGGGTTTTATCCAGAGACTCCTACATATACTGCTCTTATTAAGGTTCTTCCTATTTATTTTCTGATACTGCATATTATGATTTTGCCTGAGTTTCTGCCATTTTACTTGATTTATTTAAAAGGTATAAATTGTGTAGTTATATTTTTAGGGTAACTCTTTTGAACTTTCAGTTCTCCTTGCAGAAGTAGTCGTCAACTTTCGAGTGACAAATGCACTTATTTGGGGTTAGATGTTTCTCTGAAGTCTGAACTATAACCAACACACATGTTGAACATAAACTTAGTTATCCATAAGGGAATTTTACGATTTAAAATATTGCAGCATAATAAGGGAATGATCTGAACTGTAACCAACACGCATGATTTGAATGATATAGTTCTAGCAGAATAAGGGAATTTACCATCTAAAATATTACGGCATTTCATTCAAATCATGCTTTGGGTGTCTACTCAATTCTCCTGACTGACATTCCTCACGTTGATTGGGAGCCTCCGGGTACATATTTGAAGCATTTTATCTCCTTATTGTGGATTGTTAAACTTTCTTTTTCTTCTAACTGACACGTTTCAGTTGTATGAAATTTGAACAGACAGTATCTGCTAAGCATTTGTTCACGCACTAGATGGCTGGAGCATTCACTTAAAAGTTATCACTCATGTCTTTATTAACAGTGAGTTTGTTTGCATCAGATTCTGTTGGAAGATGAGAACTTTAATGAAGCTCTGAATCTTTTGGATCAAGCGAGATCAGATGGCATTCAACTTGATGTGATATTGTTTAATACAATTATTCAAAAAGCATGTGACATGGTATTCATTTTTCATTTTGTATCTCTCTGTATAGAAACAGGATAAAGCTAGAAGAAAAAGAATCTGTTTTGAACATCTATATTATATAAGATTCAGAAATTGCATATGTCATGTTTTATTTCATGTTGGAAACAGTTATATTTTTTATACACTTAGCTTGTTAGTCCCTGGTATTTTAGAAGAAAAGTTTCTACATTGATGAAGTATAAACGTGCTTATGCAAGTGTTCCTCTGTTCACTTCTACTGTTCCATGTCTGGTTTTGAATGTTTTTTTAAAATAAAAGACAGACTTCTATGGTTCTACTTGTGTTCAGACTATTGTGCCATCGTGCTCCATGTACACTTGAATGCTAATGAATAGATATTATTGGTTGGATGATCATTTTGCATCTTTATTTTTTTGTTGGATTGTCCTCTCATAATTTCTTTCATGAATTAGGGAAGGATCGATGTGATTGAGTTGATTGTAGAGTGCATGCACCAAGAGAAAATTCAGCCTGATCCGACAACATGCAGCTATGTCTTCTCTGCATATGTAAACTGTGGGTTTCACAACACAGCAATGGAAGCACTGCAGGTTTTAAGCATGCGAATGATATATAAAGATAAAGATGGCAACATCTTTCAGAAGAAAGATTTTGTGGATAAATTCATCCTTGCTGAAGATTTGGCTGCTGAGTTACAGATACTTAAATTATTTGAAGATTCTGAGGAGAATCTTGCTGTTGCCATCCTGAATTTGCGATGGTGTGCTATATCTGGGTTCCCGATCTGTTGGTCAGCTGATCAAAGCCCGTGGGCTAAAAGACTCAAATTACAGTAGAAGAGCTGCCGCTATTATTTTGTCTGAAGTGGTCTTCCTCTTTTGGAATTCTAAACAAATAGACACCCAGTTGCCCACAATTTCCTAGATAATTTCAAATAGAGACATCATATGGCAAGCAGGGGGAGCACATCATACATGCACGCTGTATTGTACCCGGTGTCAACTGTAGCCATCATGATTGCTTCAGTCATGCATGCAATTGGAGAAACATTCTTGATTTGGGAGATATTCTGAGCATTTTGGAAGATGCTTAAAGTTTGCTGAACTATGACGAAAAGCTGCCTCCCCATGGTCAATTCCATTCTTGCATGGTAATTTTGGTGCCCCCACAAAATATTTAAAATCTAGTGTGAAACTAATGTTGGTATTTTGATATATCTTGGTTGTGAATGATCAATGGGACAGATTGCTCTTGGCCAACACGGTCATCAGGATTCAGATAAGAAAAGTATGACTTAATTGATTGTGGAGATTAATATTTTATTAGATGGGCTCCTCCTCAGCTGGTAGAGTTAAATTCTAAACATGCAAAAGTTTCTACTCGGTCGACGCTTCTTCAATGCTAGAGTTAATTATTTGACGAGTTGTTCTGTATGTCCAGCGCTGGGTCTTGGCTGTTAAGTTTAATTATCTGCTATAATTCATTGTCGGCCAGACTCCGATAAATTTTTTGGGTTAATGACTGAAAGGGTAAAATTAGAACCATTTTAGGACTCCCAAGGAAAGAAGTGGTTATTGAATTGAAGATATTATAATGTTCCTCATGGACCTTAAAAGTTAACAAGCGTTCCTTGAGTAAATTCACTCATCTTTTTTGCCTGATAGTTTATTTGCCCTTCTCTTTCACCTGGATCTTGGATTTCATATTCTTGGGAAAGAAAGAAAAAAGAAGAGAAGGGGGGGAACTGTGTTTGGTGACACCAGAATTTCCCGAAGAAGGTAGTCCATGACAATCATCTTTAGAAGGTTCCCATGCCTTCTAGCGCAAAGGAAAAAAATATGATAATATTATCTTTCAAAGCAGGTGGATTACTCATCCTACTCATTATGGTTGACAACCACTAATCCAAGAATTGAATATCAATTTATTCCGATTATTATAATTTTTGCTCTGGTCCTTCTGCACCTCCGAAATATAAACTTCCATTGCAGAACGTCCTATTACACGAACAAGCGTTTTTGGCTGTCTCGGGAAAAATTCCTAGCATTTCAAGGCTTCAAGCTCTCAAAGATAGTTATTTAAAACGAAAGGGCAAACACGTCGTCAAGGAAACCAACTTCGGCGTCTTGTACGTGTGTATAATTGTAAATGTAATTTTCATCAACAATATTTTAACTATCAGGAGGCCGATTGTTCGCGGCTTCCCAAAAAAATACAGACTTCTCCCCTCAGTATGGTCATTATTAGTGAACTGAGCCTTCAGCCAACCAACTTAAGAATAGAAAAAACTATGAGGGGCGTTCGGCTCGGCTCCAACTGGTCACAACTGCATTTTGTTGGCTGACGCTGTTGCCAAGACTTGTTAAACATTTTCACCTGGCGGTAGTTCTGCTGGCTTTGGAGGAGTACCCAGTACGCGTTCCATGTCATAACGAACTTCGATATTGCGAATGCTGTACCCAACTACCATAAGCCAGTAAAGCAGTTTGGCAAGTTCAGATGCGCTTGTCTCAGTCACGCTAGTCTAAAAAAACCAGTATTGACGTAGGTTAGCTAAGAATCTCAAATGATTAAAAACCAGTAAGCAAAGTAACCGTCCTCATCCCCTAAAGAATCATATCCACAAATCAATTTCCGCACGATTAAAAACCAGTAACGGATATCACATAATTGAATCATCAGTTCGACAATATTTCCTTTGGGTTCACACTTTTAATCAAACAAAAAATTACCCAAGTTCAATTATTTAAAACTAGGACTATGGAAGGCCAATGCCCCCTTATTTATAGTATGTTAAATTTTTAATTGACAATTAGGGCAATTTTAGTGAAATGTGCACATTTGAGCGACTTCTCTATTTTGAAGTAAAAAGAATTCCATGTTCACTAAAGTATCCACTTGTAACCAGTTTATCCTAAAACAGCTGTAGTATTTGAAAAAGTTAACACACTTTAATAGATAACAAGGAGAGAAAGTTCTCGCAATTATATGAAGCTGAATGACAAAAAAGGAGAAAAAGATAACTGCAACAGCAAACCTTCATTTGGCTAGGATCTGAAACAGCCAGTAGGCGCTTTATGAACGTATTCATTGCAAGCACAACATCCTCCCCAGCACTACTAGTCAAATCCTACAGAATAGAATAAAGGGTTATTATATTAACATATTTAATATATATATATATATATAATACTTCTACCTGCAGAGTTTGAGAGGAAAACTTAGATTGGTTAAGTTAAATAACCTGAATGGGACTGTCATACCAAGGTTATAGAAGCAATGTTCCATTATATAGTGTACCTAAGTTTAGAGACTATCGGTAGTCACTTCAGCGATGACTACCACCCAACCATTACCTTATTCTGAACAAAACTGCAATTTCAGAATGTTCAATACTGATTCAACAATTGTAGATATCAATATTGATTTAGAAAATTAAGTTTGCATCAATCCATATAAGTCAGAATATCCCTATAATAGCTATAGTATAAATGTTGTGTAGAAACTTATGCTCAGCAGTCAGCACTCATTCGTAGCATAACGGCAACAGAAGAAGCTTATATTGACAAAAAGGAAAGTACACTTTACCTTCAAATTATGAGGCTCAAGAGACTTCAGATATTCTAGCAGCTCATTTTGTACAATGCCAGCTTGTCTGCCAACTTGATGATTCAGCTCCTCAATCTCCGCTTCAAGTATTTCAATGTACTTTTTAGCATCTATTCTCTCAGGGCCAGAAACATTATTCCATCGAATGACTTCACCTGAAACATTCTTCTGTGTACCAGGTGCATAATCCGGTAAGTCCTGCAAAATTTTGGGATATTATTGTACCAACAAAAAAACTAAATGCTGAAAACTGAATCTTTATTTATTTCAGTTATTTTTTACAGGATCCCTTTTGTAAAGATGCATAGGTCATTCCAGATTATTATTTTCTCTTTAGGTTGGCCAGAACAAATTACAAGAACATTTTGGTAGATGAAAATGGTGTCACCAATGAGAACACTCTCTGTAACAATAAAAGATGAATGTAAATCTAAAGATACTTCCTTAACACAATCGTATGCAGGCTTCTAATCTCTACAAACTCCATGTAACTACTCGTTTTTCATAAAAGCTTGTATATCTGCCAACTCGTAGCT
Organism: Cercis canadensis; assembly: GCA_003255065.1. Classification (NCBI taxonomy): domain Eukaryota; kingdom Viridiplantae; phylum Streptophyta; class Magnoliopsida; order Fabales; family Fabaceae; genus Cercis; species Cercis canadensis. Next base: position 496,135 of record QAOA01005636.1, read on the forward strand.
TTTGAATATCAACACATGTAAAGGAGAAATCAGAGATTTCGATACATGTACTTCAGTTTATTTATTCAGCTCAACAATCTCTACAGATGTCAGATCCAGAAGACCAGAAGGACCACAAAAGCCTGTGGTTTTACTTCTAAATCACCCAAGTTAGGAAGGGCACTTGCTATATTTCCACAAACATAGAAACATCTAAATGGAGTGCACTTGAGACTCTGTGCTATGCACTGACAGAATTATCCAAAAAATGAAACTACAATTTAAGACAAAATACGGGCAAGAAAAAGACTGTCATAAGTTGTTTTATATGCTCCATTGGATTATAGAAAGCTATATCAGATGAAATCTTCACATTACACAGAATAAAAGCATAATTATTTGAGGTGATATAAAAGCATAAAGCAAGCTAATAAACCACGTAGCACAGTCAGAATTCAGAAGCGAGATGCGAAGATATTCAACTTGTTTTGACGCTCCACACATAATAAGAAATTTCCAATTCATTTTAACATACAACCCAACCTTCTCCAAAAAGCAAGCTGGACAGGGGTGACAATTGGAACGTTAACGTCATAAGATTTGTCCCCCAATGAGTAGAAATATAACATGACTGCCAAAGTAACCACAAAGGCAAAGTTACAAGTCAAGGAAGAGAAATTATGTACCTTTTCATCCTGCACCTCAGGAAGAGCAACCTGCTCCAAACTTTGCTGCAATTCCAAACGGTATTGTGCATTCCTGAACATGTATCCAGTCATCATGACACTGTACATAAGCTGAGCAAGATTTTCGGCTACCTAAATGAAAGTCAAGTGATTCCACCATAATAAGTAAGAAGCATAATGCGTATAAGACAGAGGATCAACTTTAGTTCAACATAGCTGCATGGCTTAATATTGCTTGGCCACTTGGGCACCTTGCACTGAAAAAAATACCATTTTTCTGACATGGAGTAGTCATTAGTATAGATAATACTTTGCAAGAAATTGCGTCGATAATCAAAGTACAAAGGGAACAACCCTAATGAATGAAAGACTAAAATTTCTTTTGAACTGCCATAATTGCCATTTGATGGGGAGGAAATGGGCTTACTGTGCAAACAACTGCCAAAAAAGGGAAAAAATTGGTAAGAATGGGTTAATGAGTATGACTTGAGATTTTGTTTTCAAAATTATACATTTTTTTGTGACTTAGTAAAACTTAACAATCGAGCATATAAAAGGGGACACAGTGGTTGATCTGACAAATTTGAGGAACTAATACATTGAGCAAATGAAGTCTAAAAAGATACATCAAGTCAAAGCTGCTAGGATAATAGCTATCCAACCAAAAATACAAGTACACAAAACCACAATAGCTTGCAGACACTGCTTATCATAAAATGATAGTAATCACTAAGAAAGCAACAAGAGAAACTCATTAGAAACTTACGGTGGTTACTGTTACTGCAAAAAATTGAGGGGGTAGTGTTCCAATCATATTTGTCACTGTTTGTCGCATTGCATCCACAACCTAAACATCATCAGAAAGTTTCATTCACCAAGAGCATGTAGAATGAAAAACTGATAGTCACTTGTGCAGGGCAATCAAGTAACACTGACCAGTGCTATGTCTATCTCAGTACATTGGTAAAGTGGTAAGACAACACCATACCTGTTGAGGTGCACGTTTCACAAACAATTCCATAAATTCTGGCTGCACGTTCTTGACATATTCCAGTAAGATTTCTCTCCTGCTCTTTGACTGGTGATTTCAAAATATATAATCACGTAGACCACAAAAGATAACTACTAAGATGGAAGTAGATACTTTTTTCAAAAATATAGTTACTGCAATTTTCATCTACCGAAACAAAGAATTCTGCTTATAACAGTGAAAAACTTTAATATTTCACATAACATGCTTCAGTAGCAATTCCCACAGACATCACAATTTCAATCCAATAATGGAATAAATTGGAAGAAAAATATCAGAGATTACACGTGCAATGCGCTCCAGACTATTCTTCCACGAGTTTTATCATAATAAGCAATTGTTAGAGCTGATCAATTATAGTCCAAGGCATAACATTTAAGGTCGTTTACTTATTTTAGGTTGTGCTTGGTATGAAAAGGTAGATGAAGATTTTTTATTTTTTAAAAAAAAATAAAAAAATGAATAGGTGGGAATTAGATATGAGGGTGAAAAATATGAAGGTTTTAACTTTCACACTTTTGATATTTGGCAAAGTGGCAGAACATTGAAAATAGAATGCATCTCATTTTCAAACTTTCCTCAGCTTTCTTGTACCAAGCATCCATTTTTCAGCGTAACACTTTCATCTCTACTAAGGACAATCTAAGTTACCATCAGATAATACAGACAGAAATATAAATAAGATATCAACATGGAGGAGCACGAATATACGAACCGCGAATGTATTTCATCTATAGTATTGTGAAGATAAAGGGGAGAAGAGGAGTGGTACCAGAGTGCCATTGGGGGGCTTAGAGTCGCCGGAAGCATTAGAACTATCATTCTTGGAGGAATCATATGCATGAACTCTCAAAGCGAACCTTCCTTTATGCTTCAAATTTCTTGGTAAGCAAATCGATGACGCCGACCGAGTTCGGAAGGGCACAAGGATTGTTGAAGATGACGAAGTAGAAGAAGAAGAACCAGCTGCTAATTGAGGTATGAAGAAGGGTTTTACTGTCAACGAATACATCACAGTTTACTCGAAAAAATTAGAAAATAAAATACTCCGCTGTAATCAGGTCACCACTTATTTCAAGTCAATCTCTAATGTTACTCTTAAACTGCTTCCATTGATGGAGGCCGAGTACCAGAAACCCAGTGACCAAGTGAAAGCGTAGAGTGAGACTGAAGCGCCTTTGTTCTCACTTCTCACCTTGGGCCTGGGCTGCGTCTGGGGTTCCCACTTTCCAGGGATGAGGTGTACACGTGATTTACACGTGACACGTGCGGGTAAGTTATTTTCTTTTTTTCCCTGCCATCACTGAGGGAAAAAAAAATTGTTAGAATCTGATTCCCATCCCTGCTAGCTGTGTGAAACAAGCAACGGGAACCAGACGGCAAACCTACGGAAACGTTCTCGGAGAAGGAGTTGGATATTCATAGTTTCATACTTCATAGCATAGACATCAAAGCACCAGAACGAACTGTCAGTGAGGATCTTGTTCGAGGAATCATTTTTAGAAACTAGAAACACCTTCCCTAATCCCTAATCCCTATTAGTCTCACTGCAAGTCTCCCCTGATTTTTGATTGAAACACATTATTCTTCTATTCGTGCTATTTACAACATCTCCTCTAAACATCCTATCTTCTAAAATTTTAGAATTCAGATTTATAAAATTAAAATTAACACACCCTCAAAGTATAATATTTCATGTGTCTAAAAATATCATATATGACTATATTATGTGATTATATATGCAAATAAGAACAGTAAGATATTTTCCGCTATAATTTTTTTTATAAATGGGATAGAATTCCATTTATGGATTTTACATGATATATTGGATGCTAGAAGAAATCAAGGAAAAAGAATTTGGTAAAGTGATATACTTGAATCTCACAAGAGGATAAATCCGGGGGACAAATTTCTTCTTGTTAATGACAGTGAAACCTTTCATTAATAGAAATTTTATGATATCACATGAGTATATCATATTATATTGACGTAACAAGTATATGTAATTTTTATATTTTATTTGATATAAAATATAATTTATCTTATTTTTTTTAAACAAACTTAAAAATAATTGACTTGTACACATGTCATTCACATATTAACTATTCTCATATGATATGACATATCACATAAATACAAAAAATATGTAAAAAATCTTCCTCATTGCCGCGTTGCTTATCAAATATAAAAAACCTAGTCAAGAGTTTATTGTGCCTAAGTTGCTTTTTCTTAACAAACTCGTAATAGTTTTGATACTAAACAATTAAAAGAAATATATGGATTTGTTTATTAATCGACTTGACGGATCAAATATATAAATAATATAAAAATTAATATTAATTTTATAAAAACCTTAATTTTCAAATTATTTATACCAATACAATCATTTTTTTTTCTTTTAATAATATTCTAAGTTGAAAATAATGAGAGAGAATATGAGTAACGTAATTATGTAAATTATATCACCATTTTGATAATGTCATTTGCCAAATAGACGTATTGAAGTCACACCTACACTAATAACTTTTTATAAATTAACACTTTGTTGCACCAGCATACGCACCCACATTATGTGATATAAGCAAGACTAGGGATGACAATTTGATCCATACATAATTAGGCTCCGTTATTTTTATTTGGTCGAATATGAATATAAGATAGAAAAAATAAATATGGGGATAAAAATTTAAATTGATAATTTTATAAGATCATATATGGGAAAGACATTACCTGCTCCGTTCTATTTTGTATTATACATAAATATATATAAATAAATATAAATAAATAAAATATATATATTACATATAAAAAATATTTTATTCCCAAAATTATAGTTGTACCCGTAAATAGAATGAAACATGGGCCAAAATTATTCCAAAAAAAAAACAAGGGCCAAACAAATATTCAACACGAGGCGGAGACGGGGCTGTCAAAATATTTCCGGCTTCGAATGAGACATAGCCTGCCCGCCCAACCCATCCCTAGTTAAGACTAATAATAAAGAAAAAAAAAAAGAATCACAACGAAACAGAAACAGACGGAGTAAGACTGTCCACGTGCAAGAGAAATTATGCTGGCGATGGGAGGGGCANCCCGGATGGATTAGGCAAATGGAGACGAAGAAGAGGGAGCAAGTTGCCAGGCGATATTTTGGGGGGCTGTGGTCAGGAAGGGATGGAGAAAAATCTCCATTCAGATGCTGGTGGTGACGATAATGGAATAAGGAAGATTATCCATATATAAAAGTATAAAACCAAGCCATGAGATTATATCTCAGATTGGAGAAATTAGAAAACAAATAGAAATACTGAAAGAAGACAAGGCAAGTTTATCTGATGAGGGTGCAGGGGGAGGGAATGAGTTATGGTGAAATGCGAGAAAAAAAAATTCCAACGGTATTATTATGAAAATTGACGTAGGAATTTCTGTGGGAATCAACAAAAAACAATTTTAAAAAAAATTGAAAGAAAATGGGAAAAATAATTTCAACGGTAATTTCAACAGAAAATTTCAACGGTAATTCATTATCGTTTGAATTTTCAAAAAATTTCATCTGTTAGAATTACCGTTGGATTTTTTGAAAAATTCCAACAGTATTTTATTCCATTGAAAAATGACATTTTCCTTTTAGTGAATTTCTCTTTCTCTTTCCCGTTGTGTTTCCTCCAGCGGTGTCTTTCCTTTTCTGTTGTGCTCTACTTCCAGCAGTCCTTTTTATTAAAGTTTTAGTGGTTGTGTTCCAATCTAGCCACCCTAAGGTTCATATTTAGGAAATCTAGCATCACCATCAATCTCAGAAAGTTCCGAACAACCTAATCCCTGAAGCGCGCCACCATCCGCCACCCCACGGCCTCCCACATATCTGCGTGTGGTTCCCACGCACCGCCCATTGTCCCGGCGCGTGATGGCGTGTCCGATCACCAGTTGTGGTGATTTTTTTCCAGTTTGTCTCCTCAGCGTGTTTGCAACCTATTTCCAGCTCTATTCTAACATTATCATACCTATCAGTTATTATTTCTGATCTGTGTCTTTCCTTAAAGTAAGTTTCTTCCTAATTTTTATATACCAGCATGTAGGGGTGTAAGCTAAACCAACCAAACCGACTAAACCGAGAAAACCGACCGAACCAAACCGAGAGAACCGGTCTGGTTTTTGGTTTTTATTTTTGAAAAACCGAACTGTCCGGTTCGTTTCTCGGTTTTAGTAATAAAAAACCAATTAAAAACCGAACCGAACCGAATATATATATATATATATATATATATATATATATATATATTATATAATTTTATATGTAATATTATTATAAACCTTCAAAAATTACATCATTTTGGAAGCTCTGCTGAACCCTAAATCCCTTAGCCTTCCCTTTCTCCTTCTCTCTCTTGTAACTCGCAAGCCTCCTTGACCCCTCTCTACCTTTTTGCTTTCTGGTCTGAATGAGTGAAGTCATGGTCTCTGCTGCTCTCTTCTGTGCTCTGGTTCTCCCCTCCTCTCGCAAGTCCCTTTCGGTTCTCTTCGTCTCTGCCTCTCTGCTGAATCAATGGCAAGCAGCAAACACAAGTCGCAACACAAGTCTTGGAGGCAATCGGTGGCCGTGGTCTTTAGTTTTTCAACCATTATGGTCTTCAGTCTTCACTCTCTGATGGAAGCCCTAAAATGGTCTTCAGTCTTCATTTCCATATCACAGTGAAGAAATCCTTCTTCTGAGGGGTCGGTGTGGGGATTTCGGAGTTCTGTAGGGAGAAGTGGGAGGGATTCTCTGTTTTCAATAGATCTCTTACTGTTTTCTTTTGAGGGGGTAGCCGGGGCCTCGGCCTCGGCGGGTTTTAAAGCCCCCATCTTCACAATCCCACAAAAATTTTGAAAACCTAACTTTTAACCCATTTTTCTAATTTACTTTGATCGCCGCGGAAGAGATGCCGACCTTAGCTTGTTGCGTGGATGCTGCAGTTGCTCCTCCCGGCTACGCTTTTGCTGGGGACAGCTTTCTTCTAGCGCCGGTCACATTTATCGGCGTACCTCCGACAACAACCAACGCCTCTACCGCCGCTGACGACATCGTCACCGTTACTGTTGAGAATTCCCATTGGTCACCCTCGCTGTCTGCCGCTCTTTATAAGATCGATGGGTGGGGCGCTCCATACTTTTGTGCCAATTCCTCCGGGAATGTTTCGGTATGCCCGCATGGTCCAGAGACCCTGCGTCACCAGGAGATTGACTTGCTGAAGATTGTGAAGAAAGTCTCGGATCCGAAATCTTCTGGGGACTCGGGTTGCAGCTCCCTTTCATTGTTCGATTACCGGACGTGCTTAAGAACCGGCTTAAATCCTTTCAACCATTAGGTACACGTACAGGTAGATGCCTCACAAAAAGATATGGGTTTATATGTTGTAAATTCTGCCACATGCATTTAGCTAGATTTAAAAAAAAAAAATGGATCTTAGATTCATTTGACAACTTGGTGTTGTACGAGCTTGATGTTTCTTTTTAACCTCTGGAGCTTTGGAAAGTAAAGGGCAGCTTATTCCATCTTGTGCAAGAAACTTAAGAACATACAAAGGCTGTTACAAGCTTGGTAATTTCAAAATCTAGTGATACACTATATAGTGGTTCACTTGATCAAACAGCAAAGGTAATGTTCTCTGCAAAAACCGACTAAACCGGCCAAACCGGACTGGTTCGGTTTGACTCGGTTTAACTCAAAAAATTTCAAAAAATCGAACCGAGTTTGTCTAGTCCGGTTTTAGTCGATTTGGGGTGAAAACCAGACCGAACCGGAACGATTACACCCCTACCAGCATGGCTACTTTAAGCGTTGGGCAATCCATTCTTAGTTTCTCCTCCACTCCTGTCATTTCCTCTAAGCAACTGACTAGTTCAGCCAACTATCTGTCCTGGTCAGCTTCTGTAGAATTGTGGTTTCAAGGACAGGGCTATGACGACCACTTGACGACACAAGCTCAGGCTATTCCTGAAAAAGATCAGCCAAGGTGGAAGCAGATTGATGCCTACCTTTGCAATGTCCTATGGCAAAGCATCGATCGTTCCATCATTGGTTAATACCGGCCATATTGTACATGTTGTGAAGTTTGGAACAAAGCTAATAAGCTGTACTCCAATGATATCAACCGCCTTTACACCATTGTTTCCAGAATGAAGACCATCAAGAAACAAAATCTGGACATACAAACATATTTGGGACAGATTGGGACACTTATGCAAGAATTCAAGGAGTTGATGCCCTTCTCTGCTGATGTTGCCAAACAAGAGGAGCAATGTGGAAAATTCTTTATGGTGCTTGCTCTTGCTGGACTACCTCCCGAATTGGACTCAATTCGTAATCAAATACTGGCAAGCCCTATCATTCCTAGTATGGACTCTATGTTTGAACAGTTGATTCGTGTTTCAGCTCCGACAAGTGTGTCTGAGGTTACTCCTACCATTGGTTCTGCCATATTAGCTTCCCAGGCAAACCATAGATCTGACCATCGAAGAAGCCGTGGTGGGGGTCATCATGACCAACATTCCCACCATCGAGAATGTCCCTATTGCACTTGCTACCATAAGTTGGGTCATACTGTGGATCACTGCTTTATTCTTAGAGATAAAACCAAGTCTGCTAACATAGCTCAATTTGGTCAACTAGGATCTTCTGTCAACATGTCTGTATTTGCTGCTAAATACAATGAGTTCCTCAAATTTTGAGAGACTCAGCAATCAAGCATCTCCACTTCCCCCATTGCTTGCCTCTCTCAGTCGTCCTCCCTTGGCCCTTAGGTTATTGATTCTGGTGCTTCCGATCATATGTCTGGTGACAAAGATTTATTTTCTACCTTTACTTATTTTGATTCTTTATCTTCTATTACCCTAGCTAATGGCTCAAAGACTAAAGTCAAAGGCATTGGACAAGCAAAGCCTATTCCTACTTTGTCCTTGAATTTTGTTCTATTTGTACTTGGCTTCCCTTTCAATTTGATTTCTGTTAGCAAATTAACTTAAACCCTGCTTTATTCTATCACCTTTGTTGCTAACTCGGTTCTTGTGCAGGATCGGAGCACTGGACAGACGATTGGAGTAGGACGTGAATCTCATGGGCTATACTATCTCCTTCCACCACAATCTCCTGTTGTCTGTTCTATAGTTGACTCACCTGAACTTCTTCATCATCGCTTAGGACACCCTAACCTACAGAAACTACAGAAGATGGTACCTACTCTTTCTCGTGTTTCTAATTTAGAATGTGAGTCCTGTCAGTTAGGGAAACATGCACGTAGTTCATTTCCTAATCGTATTAATAAACAAGCAAACTTGCTTTTGAATTGGTACATTCTGATGTCTGGGGTCCGTGTCGAATAAGTTCAACCTTGGGTTATCGTTACTTTGTCACTTTTATTGATGATTTCTCTCGATTTACTTGGCTATTCTTAATGAAACATCGTTCAGAATTATTTTCTATTTTTCAAACTTTTTGTTTTGAGGTTAAAACCCAATTTGGTATCACCATCCGCACTTTACGAAGTGACAATGCAAGAGAATATTTTTCTACTTCCTTCCAATCTTTTATGATTTCCCAAGGTATTCTCCATCAGTTATCTTGTGCTCATACCCCTTAACAAAATGGAGTAGCTGAGCAGAAAAATAGATATTTGATTGAGACCGCTCGCACTCTTCTTCTTCATCACAATGTCCTATTTCATTTTTGGGGCGATGCTTTCCTCACTCCTTGTTATTTGATCAATCGGATGCCATCCTCAGTCTTGCAGAATCAGGTACCACATTCCATATTGTTTCCTAATCAACCTCTTTACTCTCTTCCTCTTTGTGTCCTTGGTTGCACATGCTTTGTCCATAATCTCAATCCAGGAAAAGATAAACTACAAGCTAAAGCTCTCAAGTGTGTCTTTCTAGGTTATTCCTGCTTGCAAAAAGGTTATCGATGTTTTTCTCCTGACCTTCACCGTTACATCACTTCTCCTCATGTCACCTTCTTTGAGACAACTTCCTTTTTCTCCTCTAAGGAACAGTCTGACATTGGTAATGTCCTACCTCTTTCTTTTGCTAGCCCATTACCCCTTGTTGAACCTTCCCTTGACTTAGCTCCTTCTACGCCTGAGCTTGGGACGACTCCAACACCTCCTACCCTCACTTATCATTGTCGAGCTCGTCCAATCCCAACTGTCAATTCTGTTCTTGAGGATGCTCCTATCCCTGAAACTGCCCCAACTGCTCTTGAATCAACTGCTACTACCTCAATTACTTCCCTTGTTGCTAACCCACCAGACTCATCTTTTACTCCAGTTGTCTCTCCTGCTCCGGTTTCTGACTTGGATCATCCTATTGCTGAGCATAAAGGTATCCGTTCCACTCGCAATCCCTACCCCATTTATAATTTTGACAATTATCATCGTTTATCTTCACAATATTCTGTTTTTGTTTCGTCTTTGTCCTCTGTCCCTACTCCTAAAACTACAGGAGAAGCTCTCTCTCACCCAGGATGGCGTCAGGCTATGTTGGATGAAATGGTTGCTTTGGATTCTAATGGTACTTGGGACTTGGTTCCTCTTCCTCCTGGCAAGACAACGGTTGGCTGTCGATGGGTTTATACTGTCAAGATCGGCCCTAATAGCCAAATTGATCGTCTCAAGGCTTGACTTGTTGCCAAGGGTTACACCTAGATTTATGGTCTTGACTATAGTGACACTTTCTTTCCTGTAGCCAAGATGGCTTATGGTCGCCTATTCCTTGCCGTGGCTGCCATTCATCATTGGCCTTTATATTAGCTGGACATAAAAAATGCCTTTCTCCATGGCGAATTACAGGAAGTCTATATGGAGCAACCACTTGGGTTTATTACTCAAGGGGAGTCTGGGTTGGTTTGTCGCCTACGTTGATCTCTCTATGGCCTTAAACAATCTCCACATGCTTGGTTTGGGAGATTTAGTGTAGTTGTTCAGGCTCTTGGGATGATTCGGAGTCAAGTTAATCATACCATCTTCCATCATCATTCATCTCTTTACCAATGCATATATCTTATTGTCTATGTGGATGATATCGTCATTATAGGAAATGACCATGATGGCATACAGAGGCTTAAACAACATCTTTTTAACATTTTTAGACAAATGATTTAGGAAAACTTAAATATTTCCTTGGAATAGAAGTTGCTCAATCGCATAAAGGGGTTGCCATCTCTCAACGAAAGTATGCCTTAAACATTTTGAAGGAAACATGCATGGTTAATTGTAAACCTATTGATACTCCAATGGACCCGAATGTCAAGCTTCTACCTAATAGCCAATCCAAGCAGATACCGAAGACTTGTTAGAAAACTCAACTATCTTACAGTGACACGACCTGTATTGCCTTTGCAATGAGTGTCGTTAGTCAATTCTTAAGCTCTCCATGTGATAGTCATTGGGATGCTGTGATTCGGATTTTAAGATACATCAAACAGACACTTGGAAAAGGGCTTTTGTATGAAAACAAAAGACACACCCAGGTAGTTGGCTGTTCTGATGCAAACTGGGCAGGATGTCCAATAGATAGACGATCAACTACTGGGTATTGTGTTCTTATTGGAGGGAACCTAGTGTCATGAAAAGTAAGAAGCAACCAGTTGTTGCTCGATCTAGTGCTGAGACAGAGTATCGAGCTATGGCTAAAACAACATGTGAGCTCATTTGGATGAAACAATTATTACAAGAATTAAGATTAATGAAGGTTGACCAAATGCAATTGATATGTGATAGCCAAGCAACTCTTCACATTGCTTCTAATCAGGTATTTCATGAAAGGACCAAACATATAGAAATTGATTGTCATTTCGTAAGAGAGAAGATATTATCATGTGATATCACTACTGGTTTTGTTAAGTCAAATGATCAGTTAGCTAATATACTTACGAAGTCTCTTAGAGGTCCTCGGATTAGCTATATTTGTGACAAGCTAAGCACATATAATATGTATGAGCCAGCTTGAGGGGGAGTGTTAGAATTAATTAATAACTAGTTCCCATGTAGCTAATTCCCATTCTATTGTTTCCCACGTAGCTATAGTTTCTATGTGATTAGTTCCTATATAAATTATGTTCCTTATGTAATTGTTTCCCACGCTGTTATTTATTGTACAACATATATAAATAAGAGATGTGAGATCCTACTCTCACAACAAATCTCACACTTCGTAAATCATATTGTACAAATAAGCTGATGGCTCTAATCCTGAATTTATCATCGGTCTAAGGAGAATCTCAGACTCCATCCACTTTCCATCCCTACAAAGAACTCCTAAGGGCGAACAATCACTGGCCACATTTGGAATCATCCCATTGTCAACCATTTCTTTGAGTAGCCTAAGGGTCCTGTAGGAGATTCCTTCTTTGCAGTAACCATGAATCATTGTGTTATATATGACGCTGTTCGGTTTCAAGTCCATCTCATCCATTGATTTGAAGAGTTTTGATGCTTCTTTCATATTGCCTTGCATGCATAACCTATGTATTAAGACACTGCATGTCCAAGCATCCGAAACCAAATCAGACTTCCCTATTAAAGAATGTACCTGAAATGCTTTCTGCATGTCATTTGATCGTACAAAGGCATCAAGGAGAATTGTATATGTTACTTTGGAAGGAGCAAGGCCTCTCTCCTCCATTTCTTTGACCAAGTGAAGAACTGCTTCAAAATTCCCAATTCTAGAATATCCTGCAATCAATGTATTATAGGTCACTAGGGACGGAGATGGTCCATTTGACTTCAAATGATTGAATAATCTAATAGCAGTGTCCATCTTTCCAACATCACAAAAGCCATTCATTAATGTGTTATATGTAATTATATTAGGACTTAGTCCAACACTGCTCACTTGATCAACCAACTTTACAGCTTCCCTGAGCTTCTTCACTCGACACAGCCCTCCAATCAAAATATTTTATGTCACAACACCATATGCCACACCTTTCTCGTGCAATTCATCAAATACTTTAAAAGCTTTATCTATGTTTGCATCATTACAGTATTCATTAATCACAGAATTATAAGTATAAACATTGGGTATAACCTCATTTTGCTTCATCTTTTCATACATTTGAAATCCTTCCTTCTTAAGACCTTGCTTGAAAAGGCCATTAATTAACACTGTAAGAATGCTGGTTGGCTACCAAACCCAATTCCTCCATCTTGCAAAACAACTTCTTCGCCAGTTGTATGTCACCATTCTTGCAACAGCCATCAATTAATGTAGTGTAAATGACACCATTTCCAGTCTATGAGGCATTGCCATGCTTATTCTTCTATTTGTTTTGATGTTGCCTCCTAATTTTTCTGGCCTCTGTTACAACCAAAAACGTCCCAGTTCATAATCCATAATTATCTAATTAAACCCATCACGTATGAAAGTTAATAACAAATAATCCATGAAAGATAGCACAAGTACATAATTAAAAATATTTCATGATTAACCAAGGTCCATAAATGCAAACAAGTTCATGATCTATGAATGCAAATTAGCACAAAGCCCATGGATCCAAATTGGTATGAATTTGTGAAGGCATATCTTCACTGAAAAATTCAAAACCACAAACTGTCAGAATCACTGTCACGGTCAAGTTCTCTAATGTTTTCCATGGTACTAAACAGACCACACATGAAAAACAGATAGCATGCAAATAATGCTTCCTTTTATACTAACAGGACACAGAAACAACNTATGCACTGACAGAATTATCCAAAAAATGAAACTACAATTTAAGACAAAATACGGGCAAGAAAAAGACTGTCATAAGTTGTTTTATATGCTCCATTGGATTATAGAAAGCTATATCAGATGAAATCTTCACATTACACAGAATAAAAGCATAATTATTTGAGGTGATATAAAAGCATAAAGCAAGCTAATAAACCACGTAGCACAGTCAGAATTCAGAAGCGAGATGCGAAGATATTCAACTTGTTTTGACGCTCCACACATAATAAGAAATTTCCAATTCATTTTAACATACAACCCAACCTTCTCCAAAAAGCAAGCTGGACAGGGGTGACAATTGGAACGTTAACGTCATAAGATTTGTCCCCCAATGAGTAGAAATATAACATGACTGCCAAAGTAACCACAAAGGCAAAGTTACAAGTCAAGGAAGAGAAATTATGTACCTTTTCATCCTGCACCTCAGGAAGAGCAACCTGCTCCAAACTTTGCTGCAATTCCAAACGGTATTGTGCATTCCTGAACATGTATCCAGTCATCATGACACTGTACATAAGCTGAGCAAGATTTTCGGCTACCTAAATGAAAGTCAAGTGATTCCACCATAATAAGTAAGAAGCATAATGCGTATAAGACAGAGGATCAACTTTAGTTCAACATAGCTGCATGGCTTAATATTGCTTGGCCACTTGGGCACCTTGCACTGAAAAAAATACCATTTTTCTGACATGGAGTAGTCATTAGTATAGATAATACTTTGCAAGAAATTGCGTCGATAATCAAAGTACAAAGGGAACAACCCTAATGAATGAAAGACTAAAATTTCTTTTGAACTGCCATAATTGCCATTTGATGGGGAGGAAATGGGCTTACTGTGCAAACAACTGCCAAAAAAGGGAAAAAATTGGTAAGAATGGGTTAATGAGTATGACTTGAGATTTTGTTTTCAAAATTATACATTTTTTTGTGACTTAGTAAAACTTAACAATCGAGCATATAAAAGGGGACACAGTGGTTGATCTGACAAATTTGAGGAACTAATACATTGAGCAAATGAAGTCTAAAAAGATACATCAAGTCAAAGCTGCTAGGATAATAGCTATCCAACCAAAAATACAAGTACACAAAACCACAATAGCTTGCAGACACTGCTTATCATAAAATGATAGTAATCACTAAGAAAGCAACAAGAGAAACTCATTAGAAACTTACGGTGGTTACTGTTACTGCAAAAAATTGAGGGGGTAGTGTTCCAATCATATTTGTCACTGTTTGTCGCATTGCATCCACAACCTAAACATCATCAGAAAGTTTCATTCACCAAGAGCATGTAGAATGAAAAACTGATAGTCACTTGTGCAGGGCAATCAAGTAACACTGACCAGTGCTATGTCTATCTCAGTACATTGGTAAAGTGGTAAGACAACACCATACCTGTTGAGGTGCACGTTTCACAAACAATTCCATAAATTCTGGCTGCACGTTCTTGACATATTCCAGTAAGATTTCTCTCCTGCTCTTTGACTGGTGATTTCAAAATATATAATCACGTAGACCACAAAAGATAACTACTAAGATGGAAGTAGATACTTTTTTCAAAAATATAGTTACTGCAATTTTCATCTACCGAAACAAAGAATTCTGCTTATAACAGTGAAAAACTTTAATATTTCACATAACATGCTTCAGTAGCAATTCCCACAGACATCACAATTTCAATCCAATAATGGAATAAATTGGAAGAAAAATATCAGAGATTACACGTGCAATGCGCTCCAGACTATTCTTCCACGAGTTTTATCATAATAAGCAATTGTTAGAGCTGATCAATTATAGTCCAAGGCATAACATTTAAGGTCGTTTACTTATTTTAGGTTGTGCTTGGTATGAAAAGGTAGATGAAGATTTTTTATTTTTTAAAAAAAAATAAAAAAATGAATAGGTGGGAATTAGATATGAGGGTGAAAAATATGAAGGTTTTAACTTTCACACTTTTGATATTTGGCAAAGTGGCAGAACATTGAAAATAGAATGCATCTCATTTTCAAACTTTCCTCAGCTTTCTTGTACCAAGCATCCATTTTTCAGCGTAACACTTTCATCTCTACTAAGGACAATCTAAGTTACCATCAGATAATACAGACAGAAATATAAATAAGATATCAACATGGAGGAGCACGAATATACGAACCGCGAATGTATTTCATCTATAGTATTGTGAAGATAAAGGGGAGAAGAGGAGTGGTACCAGAGTGCCATTGGGGGGCTTAGAGTCGCCGGAAGCATTAGAACTATCATTCTTGGAGGAATCATATGCATGAACTCTCAAAGCGAACCTTCCTTTATGCTTCAAATTTCTTGGTAAGCAAATCGATGACGCCGACCGAGTTCGGAAGGGCACAAGGATTGTTGAAGATGACGAAGTAGAAGAAGAAGAACCAGCTGCTAATTGAGGTATGAAGAAGGGTTTTACTGTCAACGAATACATCACAGTTTACTCGAAAAAATTAGAAAATAAAATACTCCGCTGTAATCAGGTCACCACTTATTTCAAGTCAATCTCTAATGTTACTCTTAAACTGCTTCCATTGATGGAGGCCGAGTACCAGAAACCCAGTGACCAAGTGAAAGCGTAGAGTGAGACTGAAGCGCCTTTGTTCTCACTTCTCACCTTGGGCCTGGGCTGCGTCTGGGGTTCCCACTTTCCAGGGATGAGGTGTACACGTGATTTACACGTGACACGTGCGGGTAAGTTATTTTCTTTTTTTCCCTGCCATCACTGAGGGAAAAAAAAATTGTTAGAATCTGATTCCCATCCCTGCTAGCTGTGTGAAACAAGCAACGGGAACCAGACGGCAAACCTACGGAAACGTTCTCGGAGAAGGAGTTGGATATTCATAGTTTCATACTTCATAGCATAGACATCAAAGCACCAGAACGAACTGTCAGTGAGGATCTTGTTCGAGGAATCATTTTTAGAAACTAGAAACACCTTCCCTAATCCCTAATCCCTATTAGTCTCACTGCAAGTCTCCCCTGATTTTTGATTGAAACACATTATTCTTCTATTCGTGCTATTTACAACATCTCCTCTAAACATCCTATCTTCTAAAATTTTAGAATTCAGATTTATAAAATTAAAATTAACACACCCTCAAAGTATAATATTTCATGTGTCTAAAAATATCATATATGACTATATTATGTGATTATATATGCAAATAAGAACAGTAAGATATTTTCCGCTATAATTTTTTTTATAAATGGGATAGAATTCCATTTATGGATTTTACATGATATATTGGATGCTAGAAGAAATCAAGGAAAAAGAATTTGGTAAAGTGATATACTTGAATCTCACAAGAGGATAAATCCGGGGGACAAATTTCTTCTTGTTAATGACAGTGAAACCTTTCATTAATAGAAATTTTATGATATCACATGAGTATATCATATTATATTGACGTAACAAGTATATGTAATTTTTATATTTTATTTGATATAAAATATAATTTATCTTATTTTTTTTAAACAAACTTAAAAATAATTGACTTGTACACATGTCATTCACATATTAACTATTCTCATATGATATGACATATCACATAAATACAAAAAATATGTAAAAAATCTTCCTCATTGCCGCGTTGCTTATCAAATATAAAAAACCTAGTCAAGAGTTTATTGTGCCTAAGTTGCTTTTTCTTAACAAACTCGTAATAGTTTTGATACTAAACAATTAAAAGAAATATATGGATTTGTTTATTAATCGACTTGACGGATCAAATATATAAATAATATAAAAATTAATATTAATTTTATAAAAACCTTAATTTTCAAATTATTTATACCAATACAATCATTTTTTTTTCTTTTAATAATATTCTAAGTTGAAAATAATGAGAGAGAATATGAGTAACGTAATTATGTAAATTATATCACCATTTTGATAATGTCATTTGCCAAATAGACGTATTGAAGTCACACCTACACTAATAACTTTTTATAAATTAACACTTTGTTGCACCAGCATACGCACCCACATTATGTGATATAAGCAAGACTAGGGATGACAATTTGATCCATACATAATTAGGCTCCGTTATTTTTATTTGGTCGAATATGAATATAAGATAGAAAAAATAAATATGGGGATAAAAATTTAAATTGATAATTTTATAAGATCATATATGGGAAAGACATTACCTGCTCCGTTCTATTTTGTATTATACATAAATATATATAAATAAATATAAATAAATAAAATATATATATTACATATAAAAAATATTTTATTCCCAAAATTATAGTTGTACCCGTAAATAGAATGAAACATGGGCCAAAATTATTCCAAAAAAAAAACAAGGGCCAAACAAATATTCAACACGAGGCGGAGACGGGGCTGTCAAAATATTTCCGGCTTCGAATGAGACATAGCCTGCCCGCCCAACCCATCCCTAGTTAAGACTAATAATAAAGAAAAAAAAAAAGAATCACAACGAAACAGAAACAGACGGAGTAAGACTGTCCACGTGCAAGAGAAATTATGCTGGCGATGGGAGGGGCAATGGAAGTAGAGTGTCAAAACCAGGAAAAACTGTCAGCAAGGCAGAGGAGTCTGCTCATATTGCAACTAGGCTTTTATCTTTTCTTTTGTTTTTGTTTTTGCTTTTGTTTTGTTTTGTTTTTGTTTTTTTTTTTTTTTTTTATAGTGTTTGATTGAAGCGGTGCGCTATCATATCCCTGCCTGAAAGCAACAGATTTATCCATAACCCATCTGATTACTCCGCATTCTGTTTCTGCAACAACTAACTTGTCGTGCTGGCTGTTACTTTATAATGATGCATTCTCTAGGGGACGCCCCTCACCCCTAAGGCAATGTTGGAGTCATTCCTTCGTGACGGAGTTTGAAGAAACAAGATTGGAAAAAAAATATAAATAAGCAATAAATTATCTAATTGTCACTCTTTCTTTTCCATTATTTTCTTCGATATTTGCTCTGCTGTAAGTTGTAAGCACAGAGCGAGCGAGCGAGCAAGCACGCTAGTTGTCTCCACCGCCACCGCCACCGCCACCGCCACAGCCACAGCCACAATGGCATTTCAACGGCGGCGTAACCACTATTACCAGCGCTTCCGGTTGATGATTCCGGTCATTTCTGCCATAGCCGCTGCTCTACTTGTCCTCTTCGCTCTCCTTTCCTTTCTAGCTCCTTCTCCCATCGATACCGATCATCATCTTTACCGGAGCCGCCGCCACTACTCGGTATTCTTTCTGTCTCTCCATCTGTTTCCACAAGCTTACACAAATATAATTGATATTGATTAAATTTCTGATCTGTTTTGACTGGTATTCTTGTGTAGTTTAACGTTGAAGCGGATGATGCGATTGGAGTACCTCTATTCCGCATTCCGGTTAGGGTTCCTAACGTTTTGTTTACCTAGCTGGATTCTATATCTTTGTTTGCTAGTTGATGTCAGGTTTCTTCTTGAATCTATATTCCATTGTTGTGGTTTTGCTTTAATTTAATCAACAGACCAATGGAGGAACGTTAGATCGCGATCTCTGGAGTTCTAGAAATGCTGAGTTCTTCTACAGCTGCAGCAATGCTAGCAACAAGTTTCCAAGTGCGTATCTCATTGCAATATGTCTGATCAGTTCAGTACTGAAGTTTTGCAATGTAAAACTTCTAATTTCAAATTTAGACAACTTGTCTCTGTCTTCCGAGCGCCTAAAATTATACTTAGGTTCGATTCTATACATAATCACGATAGAGAACTATGCTTTTCATATGGCAGAAGCTGAAGTGATTACACATCCTAATCGATATTTGATGATTGCAACAAGTGGAGGTTTGAATCAACAAAGAACGGGGGTAATTTTCGGACTTGTTCATGGTTATTTTTCCTTTCTCTAAATTTTGTATGGTTCTAATATTTTTATTCAAATACTCTAAATGATGATACACTTCTTAGTAAAATTAGTGGAGCGAATAAAACTCAAAAGTAAACAAATCTTACAAACGCTGAATTAGATTGTGCAATAGATTGAAGTGCCCAAATCAAATAAACTGTTGTTCTTGTAGTAAGTAGTGTAGCATGTAATGAGAAAGGAAGTAAATTATTGAAGTTCAAACTAATATTAGCGAAAGAATCATAAAGCATTTTCTCTATACTGTGTTGCGGATGCAAGAAACTACCAGCATGTTTTTATTCCAGTCTCTTGCTCATGGATCCTGGACTCTGATTTGAAACCTTTGACTTCATACAAACCCTGGTATCAAATGCAAGACTTGGAACAATTGAAATAATGAATGCCACTGTTTCCAGGGGCTTTGAGGCACTTGTGCAGCATAATTTTTGGTATCACAGCTATGATCATGAATTTGTCTTCCTCCGTTCTTTCTTCTGATGTTAATATCTGCTTGAGAATGTCATTGGCTTCATCTTTGTAAGAAATATAATCCTTATTCTTGTAGGCAGAACCCCCCAACCCCTTTTTCCAATAGAAAATTAATGTGGAGCAGAACCAATGGAACATCTGGTTTACTTTGGCCCCAGTAAACTGTTTGCTGCAAAGCCTAGAATATGAAAGCACAGTTAAAACTTCTCGTTAAGTGACATTATTCTAAAAGAAACCAGGAAAATTTATTGATCACTGTTGTTGATACTTCTTGATTGCACTCTATCTGCATACGCTTCTGTAATTGCCAGCTTTTCCATTTCTTCAACTGGCAGATTACAGATGCTGTTGTTGCTGCCCGAATTCTGAATGCAACTCTCGTTGTTCCAACCTTGGATCAAAAATCTTTCTGGAAAGATTCTAGGTCAGTTATGGGAGGAGCATATATTCTCTGACCTTTTTCTGTAATTTTGCTATTGTGTTTTGTTTTATGTATCCAAGTTTTAAAAGTGTGGTGCCATTCCCAGTGATGAATATCTTAAATTGTGAAATGATGTGATACTTCACATTCTGCAGCAACTTCTCAGAGATCTTTGATGTTGATTGGTTTATCTCCTATCTGTCAAAAGATGTCAAAATTATCAAGCATCTCCCAAGAAAGGGAGGGAAAGGGAAAACATTATCTCCCTACACGATGCGCGTTCCAAGGAAGTGTAATGAAAGATGTTATATACGGCGCATATTACCTGTACTCCTGAAAAAGCATGTGAGTTTTCAATTTCCTAAAACTTCTGGTGTCAATATAATGTAAAATTTATTAGATGCTCTGTTAAACAGCTGAAGGTATCTTCTATTAGTTTGATTGTTATTTGTTGCTTGGAAGATGCCAAATCTGCATAGCTCTTAGGATTCAACAGGCTTGATTGACTTGGCTTTTTCCCCTCCTAGCTCATCAATGTAGGTGACTTGTCCATACAAAAAATATGCTATTATTATGCTTTAGTGCATGGAATATAAAAAAAACTCAACACAAAAAGAGACAAATGGGACTCAAAAAGATATATTTGTTCTAAGTTTGATGTAACCTATCTTGGTACAGAGTTAGGTTTTCTTAATATGTTACTGGTGTTAGGAAGTTTCTTTGCCAGTCTAGTTTGGCTTTCTTTATTTTTTAGTTTCAGGGGTATACTGATACCTTATATGATACTGATCAGACCATCATCATAGACCACAAGTGGACGAGTTTTCTGTTATTATGAGTCGTGCAAAGTCTAATGTACTGGTTTTAGTAGTATGAAGGTTCTAAATCCTTATAGATTAAGGACCGGAATTGTTGTGGGACAGATATTATCATAAATCTATTTATATAATGCTTTAATTTTAGTGTGATGAGTTCTTTAGTTTTCTTCAACAGTTTTATTCTCTATTGCTTATCTGATACACATTTGAACTCCAAGTGTGGTGCCTAAAGTATACTATGCATCATTCTAGTCTATCTATCTTCTTTTTCTTCAATTTAAAGCCTTATCTAATTCTTCTTATTAGCCAAACCACTTTATAATAACATTACTTGCATATATCAAACCTTGTGTCTTGAATTTACCTCATCACCTTGTAAACTATAAAGCCACTATTTTCTTTACGCAAGAAGCACCAGAGTTGGTACTTACTCTGCCCCTCTTGATACAGTCACGCGCACAAGGGGGCTTGTTTTAGCAACAAACCCTACCATGCCTTAATTAAACCTTCAAATCACAATTAAATAATAGTAAAAAAAAAANAAAAAAAAAAAAAAAAAAAAAAAACCTTCAAATCCAGAAGTTCCCATATTTTAGCCTACTTAAAACTCAGGTTGCTTTGCTGCCATGAATTTCTTCGGCTAAACATATTTTCAACTAAAGGGTTTTCCCTACGTTCCACACATTACAAAATTGTTTTTTAACATTCTCTATTAATAATTTATTGTTTTTGGAGTTTTAGTTAATTGAAATGGGATGTTTTATGCACTTGAAACTGCAAATGATTTTGAAGAAGTTTGGGAGCTCATGAAAGCACTAATCAGCATCAACTATTGCTTCATAGCTTTAATTCCTGTTTCTTTGGATAGATATACGTATCAATCTATCTATTAGATTCTTGATAACTGTATCATATATCTCCACCATTCTGTATCACTCCACAATTTTTTAGGTAACTGAACCTTTGAGTTCAAATATTTTGATGTTTTATGGGAATCAAATTGAGTTAATTTACAATTAAACAAATAATAAACCCTTTAAGTTCTTATCATATGTTTATATATGTTTAGATGTTTGAATATTTGATTATCCAGATAAGATACTCAATTTGCTTCATTCTATGGCAGGCTGTTCAGCTCACCAAGTTTGACTACAGGCTTGCAAACAGGTTGGATACAGATTATCAGAAGTTAAGATGTAGAGTTAACTACCATGCTTTAAGATTTACCAACTCAATACTAGCAATGGGTGAAAAATTGGTCAATCGAATGAGGATGAGAAGCAAGCATTATATTGCACTGCACCTGAGGTACTCTGATTGCTTTTCTGGTCCTCTGTTATCTCGTTATCAGTCTTGTTCAATTCACATAATCAACTTACTTTTATCAATTATGTTTGTCTACAAGATCACCACAAAAACTCAAGAATATAGTTTCACACAACTCTGCTGGGTCCATGTTCTCAATTAACATTAGCTTGTGTACTAGTGTAGTGTCGGTGAACATTTATGTCAAACCTGGTTCAATTCTTATGCTGCCATAATATATGTATATTTACATTTCTGCTGGTATATCTATTACTTGTACTTGAAAAGCATGATTGTATAATGTCCATTGTCCTCTTCATTTATGCTGTAATCATTTATGCAAGAAGGATCAGTTTGATTCACAATTGCAGTTTTGACTAAAAGCCTGCAAGTATTGTAAATGTAAATTGGACTGGTGCCTTGACATGACAACATTATCATCTTTTGACTGTCTGGTCTGGCTATGGGACAATAAGCTGGCTAGCTATGCCCATCTGGGTAATTCCCTAATTAATTTAAAAAGCTTATTGGTTGGATGAAGGGAACCATTGTTATTGTCTGTTTACGTAGTTTTCTAGGGTTCTTTTTTAATTTGGTAAATTTTGGGAAGAAGGAAATGATAGGGCTGGCAGAAGCTTGGCATACTTGTGGGGCCCATGTCTTGAAGCTCTGAGAAACCTATACAAGGTGTTGTTCACTTTCTCTCGACCTGTAATGCCTTATGTAGTGCAGCATAAGCTACTCTGTTGAAACTGAAACTAGGGATGTTTCAAAACCCATCTTGTACCAGTTAACCAAATAATGGCATGGGGGATAGCTGAATCAATCTCAGTTATATTAAATTGAATGGTAGTGATTGAGGTTGGGCAATTTAAATTTTTATCATGCTGGAATCAGATACTGAATTAGGCTGGCTATTGTAGATATCCTTATATCAGTGTCGCAAACTTCATTCACAAATCCAGCATTCTGTGGATATGCATGAAACCTTTTGTGACAGCACATATCAAGGAAAGTGCCAACATGCTGGATATGGTTCCTAGTAGCAATAATTGCAGGAATATACGATATTGTGGGCTTTCAATTATACCAGACATCAGATGATATAATATGGGACGAGGGTTCTTGAAAATAAGACTGAATTAAAGTGGCATCAGTAATTGCAAAGTTGTTTGTTATATCCGCCAGGATTTTCTATTTGTATTTAAATTATTTTAAAACATTAATATACAATCTAATTTTTACTTAGCTGTTGATACCATGATTCTAGCATTCATTTGTCTTCATATGCTCCAACGCTCAATTATAAAAGGGTATTGAATTTTGGGATTGGATCCATATCTGGATTTTAGTTGGATTTCTATGATTATGTTACGTGAAGCTTATGTTCATTGTATCGTGGATGACTTTTACATCTAAGATGCAATTATTGAGATGGAATTACAGTTAAGGTAACATTTCTAATTCTAACTGGATTTTCTTCTTTCAGATTTGAACCTGATATGCTTGCATTTTCTGGATGTGATTATGGTGGCGGAGAAAAGGAGCGGCAGGAACTGGGTGCAATAAGAAGGAGGTGGAAGACATTACATGTGAGATTCATGTGTTATAAATTCTATCCAATTCTAAACCATGATCAATTTGGAGATAAAGATTGAAAATTTATTTTAATAAAAAAAACTCAGATCTTTAATTTCAGGTAGTCTTTTTGTATGCTTGAGTGCACACTACACATCCAACCACATGGCATTCAGTTCTGTTATAATTACTTGGGAATGTAAAGCTAACAGGGTGGTTTCATTGGATTAATTTCTGGGATGTGTTAACATCTGAACCTCTTTCACCTGTTAGTGGTAAGAGGGTAAGAAAATTCAGATTATTTTAAGGAGAATGATTTTGCCCAACTATGTTTGCAGATGTAAAACTGATTCTAAATCTCAAAGGAATACATATTTATCTGTCCTTTTTGTTTAGAAAAGCTAAATAATTGACCTAGTGAATAATGTGAACGACATTTTTATTTGTCATGCAGACAAGCAATCCTGATAAGGCAAGGAGGCAGGGAAGATGCCCATTAACCCCTGGAGAAGTTGGTCTCATGCTTAGAGCATTAGGGTATGGTAGTGATATTCATATTTATGTTGCATCTGGGGAAGTATATGGAGGAGAAGAAACACTGGCACCTCTCAAAGCATTATTTCCTAACTTCCATTCTAAAGAGACCATTGCTACCAAGGAAGAGTTAGAACCATTTTCTTCATTTTCTTCTCGCATGGCTGCACTGGACTTCATTGTTTGTGATGAAAGTGATTTATTTGTGACGAACAACAATGGTAATATGGCTAAGATATTAGCTGGGAGAAGGTATGTAGTCTTTCATTTGCTTCTCTGCTCTTTTCTTTTGATCACCTTAACCCATACCTACTGATTAACTTTCTGAGAGCTTTCCTGTAGGAGATACTTTGGGCACAAACCTACTATTCGTCCCAATGCCAAAAAAATTTACCGGTTATTCTTGAGCAGAAGTAATATGACTTGGGAAGACTTTGCTTCTAGTGTTCGCCGTTTCCAAAGAGGCTTCATGGGGGAGCCAAAGGAGGTTCGACCAGGTAGAGGTGGGTTTCATGAGAATCCGTCTACTTGCATATGTGATGATCCTGTGGTCAAAGTGGAGAAAATTTCTGGACCTAGAAAATATGGGAAGGATAATGGCATGATAAAGAGAAACGTAATAACTGATGACATGAATGTTGATGATGAGCCTGAATGGCCTGATATGGATGATGATGAAGATCAGAATGAACTCCAAGAGAAAGGTATGTTCAATGAAACAAGTTCAGATTATGAAACTCTGAACTCTGAGGACCCTGAGTTGGATGAAATTCTTTCAGATTAATGAAGCTGCCTCAGTGCTGCTTTACCTTCTGACTCTTTTCATTATGATTCTATGCCCTCCTCACTTTCCTTTAAGCGGCTGCTGCTTTAGCCAAAACCTTTTTAACATGGTTCACATATATCATGTTGCATATAAAACCCAGATACATGGGAAATAGAAAAAAAGTGAATACGTCTTGACACTGCCCGAAATATGAGTGGCTCCGTAATACGTTTCTCGAAAATACATTTCCGGGAACATCTTATACATTGCTAAGCACATAATGTTCTTAGGCTGAAGTTGGAGGGGCATTGGAACTCCTAATCGAATCTGTAAATAGGTACAAGATCAGAAGCGAGAAATGGGAGGGGGAAGTTGTGGATAATTAGTAGACATATAACTGTACATGAAAGTGAGAGTTTATTACAGTTGATAGGCTGTGTATATCTTCTTTCCTTCCCCTTCCCCCTTTTTACCGTTACGTCTCTCAAGGTGATCTTTCATCATGAGGTTAATGTAGTTAACTGATTTTTTCCCTTTCTTTCTTATGTGAACTGATTTTTACTTTTAAAGGCAACAGGAAGACAACTAGACTTTCGTAGCAATTGTGATGCTTATGTCTTGTAAGCTGATTGAAAAAACGCGCATTAATTAGTTATACCTAGATATTCATAATTTCTATGTCACAGCAAACTGCTCATAGCTCTCGAGGTTGGTTTAATTGCCCTTTCAGTGTGATTTTTTTCTCCGTTATTTTTTAATTTGGGCATATTACCCTTTAACCCGTGGCGGAGTTTGCAATGTAAAATACTAAAACAATTTAAAACTAAAGTACAATTAGACCCCAAAAAGAAAATTACCAAGTCACGTGCCGTAACACCTGCAGAGCTTGTATATTCACCAAAATTTTACATTTTTGCGTGCAACAATTTTTTATTTTCTAGATGTACAGATATGGTATATGACATCTGACAACTAACGTAAGGAAAGCGGATGAAAGCATTGATAATCCAAAGAATGAATAAAATAGATTGATCCACAATATTCTTCTAAAAATGGAGTTTCACAAGTTATAATGGGGTTTTTTCTAACATTCTGAACAAAATGAAATATGGAGCCTGAAAATAAACACGTCGTTATGAAGGAGGCAATTCTTCCCGTGGGTCATCAGATGGAGGTGATAGGGATGGCCCAAAGTTCAAATTGGGGAAGACACCAGGTGGCCTCTCCCGAGGCTCGATGGAAAGTAATTGGCTTGAATCACCCACTACATCCGCCCATCCATAATGAGGTTCAGCCCTACATACAGAAACTCATCGTCAAATTCATATTAGAACAAGATTAGTTTTTTTTTTTTTTTTTCATTCTTTTTTAATATGAGAAACAAACAAGACTATATCACTCATTTCCTTTTAAATATAAGCGACAAAGCCATCAGTCGACAAAAAAAAAAAAGTTCTTACTCATAATAAGTTTCCTCATCCACAACGATGTCCCAGCTTTCACCGGTTGTGCTCTGTCCATATTTATGGACTTTCCTGATACAAGTAAAAGCCAACTCAATTAGTTACAACGCACGAGGAAATAAAAAAATCGTCAGAAAGGCATTTCAAAGTAGAAGTGCATAAAAATGATATGTCCATGCATAAATCTTCAAATCATCGAAATACAGGTCCACTCGGTAATAATCTATGATCACAAGCAAATATAGCTAAACAATCAACTGATATGATCGTTTTTGATTCTTTACCCGTTTCCAAAGTGTTCTTCTCCCCAAGTTCTTGACCAATCTAGTAAAAGCATGAAACAAATTCTTAATAGCATCAAATTTAGATAGTGAAAACCGAGTATCAATCACATATTTAAGCATTCAAAAGAAAAAAGAAAAGAGGCAGACACAACCAGAGAAGTATCCTTTGCAGCTGTTACCCTTTAGAACATGAACTGACAGAAGAAAGGTGGGGAGCAGAATCAGAGACAACCCCCATGGTTGTATAAGCATTCTGCTCTCCGGAGTCAATGAATATACATGAGCATATCCTTAAGAATTACAATGCATTCTATATGAAGCCAGAGGACCATTTGCATCTGGATAGATCAGTGGTTATGGCCAACTGGATGAAAAATGTGAATTATTCTCTGTCCATAACTATAGATTGATTACAAGATCAGAGTTCAGCCACCCTAAACCTACAGTTAGAACCATAGAGATTGAAACAGATGACTCGAGATCAAGGCAACTAACTTCAGGTAGAAGCCAAAAATTAAGCTGGCCTTAGAAGTGGTTTGAGCCCTTTCTTTGGAGGCAGAATTCCATTGTTATGAAGATGCACCAAAAGAAACATTGTTATAGATGAGTATTAGGTTGGATTATAAAATGGGGGAAATGTAATTTGAGTATCACCTTAAATTGCAAGCTGAGATCAAGTGCTCTTTTAAGTAAACGAGAAATAAACATTAGTATATTGTAGCCTGCAAGACATTCTATAGGAGCAATGTGGAATGTAAAAAAAAAGGACATTGGTTGCTGCATTCGAACAAGCAAACATGAAATAAATTGAATGGTAGACATTACATGTAAACTAGAATTATCATAAGAATAACATACGTTCACTATTTGGAGATACGTGCCATGTTTCCCCGTGACGTGAACCTATGCCTTTGAAAAACTTCTCCTCCCACTTATCTCCCCACTTTGTTCCAAGTTCAGTTTCAGCCCATTTATCTGTCCTGAGGAATTATATACAAGGTGGAGGAAGTACAAAGGAGACAATTTCAGAACTAAAATACAAATGAACATCTAGCTGAAAATTGAGGACCTGACATCCAATCCCCTTCTCCCCAAAATCAAATGAACTAAAACATTTCAATTATATAGGAGTCCGAACATCATTAAAATAAATAAATAAAATAGAACAAGAATGCCAAAACTATAGAATGTAAAACAAAACAGTAGTTGAGTCCTAATTAAACTATCCCCATTAAGTACTTCTTGATCCATATAAAGGTTTTGGTTCTATCATCTGGCAGTGGGTACATAACTTATACTTATAAATTAAATAAACAATCATCCATCACTTCAATTTAGCAGCATATATGTACGTATACATAGAGACAGGCACACACATAAACGCCCTGAAAACAATTGTTGCTACAAGAACCAAATTACATTCATGCTATTGCACATAAATGCAATATTCAATTTTATCTAATCACCCCTTTTATTGCTCATATCTTAAACACTCAAGCAATGCTGAAAAATATATGGTACTAATGAAATTGCCAAAAATGAGGCTAAAGAAAACTCATTTGGAATGAAAATTAGAAAAGAACCATTTGACAACAGATCCTCTTCCATCATAATGCTCTCCCCACTGTTCCCACCATGACTGTTCATTTAGTCTACCATACTTATGTGCCCCTTTCTCAGTCCAGCCTTTAGCATCGTATTTTTCCCACCTGCCCAAATTGAACAGTCATTATACTAAATGCATCTGAGTAATAAATAATGCATATAGAATAAGAATAGTTGATGCAAAATACAATATCAACTTACCATTTCTCGTACCATCCAGCATTTTCAGTACCCGATTTTGCTTGTTTTTGTGCACTCCTTTCTATTCTTGCTATGTTACTGCAATTTTAAATATGCAATACTTACTGCGTTAAGAAGTTAAGGGTTTGCTTACTTGCAACAAGCAGAGAAAAAATAAAGTAATGACCTCCATTCATCTTGATGAAGATTTTCTTCCCATGTTTCCCACCATGAATCCCCCTCAGCATTTCTACCAGATTTCTCCACACCTGCAAGGAGATATAAAACTGATCAAAATGAACCCACTTTAGGACAAAATTTAGTTTATACAAAAGGTCAATAAAAAATGTTGCTACAGCCTATGGGACCCAGTATTTCATGAACCAATCAACCTGAAGTAATTAGTATATGCAGCATCAGAACCAATTGTCATTGCCATAAAATATTAGTTGAATTTACCAACATTATAGACGATAACGACGGTTGATAATACATTTTATTGTTATCATCATTATTATTGGTTATTTTCGCCGTTACCAATATAAATTTTGAAAGCTTTTAACTAACAACATTGCAAATAATCAGGATACTGCACACGAAGTACACTACATTGGTTACTACTTAACATGGAGAGAAGTTATTTACTAGGGACTACTTTTACAACAAGACATGATGAAAACAACAAATCAAGCTCCAGGAACAAATACTTAAACCTCAAATATTGGAGCCACATGAAGAAGAACATTTTTATGTAGAGGAAACTATAACAAACTGTTCTACCCTAAGTGCAGGAAAGTAACATACCTAGCTCCTTATATCCAGTCCAATCACTCTTCTCCCACCACTGTCAATTAGATCAATAAAGCCAATTAAATGAATCCACCTGGGATGATACTGATGAAGTTATAAACAATGTCAATTTCACATATTTAAAATGAATCCACCCAGGAAGATAAATGATGGGGCTACAGAAAAATATCAACCTCGCATACTCAAAATATATGAACAAATATCAGACAATAGGGGCAAAACGATGATATCTAAATTCTAGGTCAACCCAAAAATAACTTGGGAAACGTGGAACTTATATGGCAATGACTACCCACTGAATGAATCATAAAAGATAGAAGAAAACCTTACAGATTTCAAGATAGTAATATTTCTTTTATGACTAACCCCAACAAATAAATAATGAGTTACTCCCAGGTTTCCTCAAATTGCTCAGAAGTGTATAAATATGACAAAAATAAATAAATAGTTAGCTGAAGATGGAAGAAGCTGCAATAAAAGCTGACAAGAGAGATCTAGATGATAAAAGAATTGCATATTGAAGAATTTCTAAGATATTTTCCAAATTAAGATTTCACTTGTACTGGTAAAGATTGACTGATTGTGTTATTGATGAATGTTGCTGTTTCTATCTAACAACTATACATTTGTGATACTCCACTGTGGTAATAATTCAAGGATAAATAGAAATTGCCCTTGGCAGTTAGATGAGCATCGCTAATTTTCTTGGGTACAAGACAGCATGGAGCTTTGAACCTAGGACATCAAATTGATCCGATGCTTTAAATGTCAGTTTCAAATTACAATAGCAGATCCAAAATTATGAAATAAATTCCTAGAAACATTTGAATGCAGATTACACTTGACATTTCCAAATTATATAAAGTACTTACTGAACTAGATCATCTACCCAATACATATAACTACATCTGGTCTTTGACTTGGCATACGGGCCAAGATATTGATCCAATCTGCTTAAATTTTCAATCTGACAGATGTTAAATTCCTGTAATTTTTTGTCCTTATAGAAGGGAAGAGAAAGAAAGATAAAAAATAACTAAAGGCTTCAGTATGCTTGAAGGTTAAATATTGAGTGCTCTTTGTGATCTGCAAATTAGTACTTTAGCTACTTTATTGTTGCCTAACTGGACCGAGAGGTATTTAATGGGATGATATTTAATCATTCAGCATACAAAAAGTAGAGATAAATCATAACATAGCTTTCCTACAAAATATTACTAGAACAAAAACTGCTTCCCCCAGCTTGACTGTCTGATCAACAGTGTCAGTATATATTCAATAATATTATACAATTATTTTTACCGTTTCTTTCCATTCTGAGGAACCATCATGGCATTGACCACCCATCCTTGTCCATCTACATCTGTATCCATTTTCGCCCAGTTCCTCCCCACTTTCCCTGTACCAGATACTCCCATCTTCATTAGTGCCAGACTCATTTACATTTTCATTCAACAAGCTGATACCCCAGTCCTTCTCATTTGCTATACCAGTGTCTGTGAAGGAACCAGTGAACACAAACAAGCATGGTATTTTACATTCCTATGTTGGCAAATGGAGAAAATCTTAAAAATGCTTTTTAGTTAATCTTCAGCACAGAATCTATGATACAGTTATAAACTGCTAAGGACACAATCATAAATTACCTCTTTTTGGTGGTGTATCACGTGACTGTGGACCAGAATTTCTTGGGGTACAGCGAGAATAGAATCTTTCTTGCTGCATAAAGGATCTGCGGCCACTATGATGTAAAGCAACACAATCCTTTAGAAAGAAATTCAGCAGTAGCAAGCCACATTAGGTATAAATAACAGACAATTAACATGCACTGATATCATCTATTGCACAAGATGAAGCAATATGGTTTATACATCAATTGCTCCTGAGTGTAGGAATATGAATCCCGAGGAATTTTATCAAACTGTTGCAGAAGAGGGATTTGAACTGGATCGTAAGTTTTCAAGCAAGCAGATATTATTTGATCAATGCGTTCCCATAGTTATGCAGATTCTCATTGCTTCTAAGAAACACAATAAGAACAGCTTTCCTTTTTAATAACTCTAAATATCTTAGGGACTTAGGATTCATCACTGTTATACACTCCACAAGGAATTAAAGGGCAGAAGAACATCTGTGATTGTAGCCGTGTTTGTGAAACCTAGAACAGCCCCAATGCCTAAAATGTTATAAATGTAACCTCAAATAGCATTTGGGGAGGTTGATTTTGTTTGTGCCAAAATGAAAGGCAGAGTAGGTTATAAATAACTAACTAACATAGGAACATGTTCTTGAGCAGAGAGGAATAAATCCAATAATATTGTCTATCATAATCAAAACATTTCTTGCCTTTAGGTCTTATCATCTAACAAGTACGCATATCTATCAGCATAAACCACACCAGGAATTGAGAATAGTCACACATTACACATTTCAGAAACATGAACAAACAAACATTTCGTTTTCACGATAAGAGAAATTTCTGTAATGGCTAATGAGGCAGCAGAAGTATAAAATTCTGGTCAGCTATATCAATTTCATGGCACATTGAAGCAAGGAATATCAACATTACTATAGACGTACTGTGGAGAAGCAAAAGGCATTGCAGGGGAGGCTTGAACTCCAACTCTGCGAGTGTGAGGGCTTTTCTTCAGATCGAAACGCCGCCATTGTTCCTTCTCGTCTGAACAGTTACCTGCAGAGCTCGTCGTCCTCCGAATGGGAGTAACTGAGTCGGAACAAGAGCAGCTTAT
Organism: Cercis canadensis; assembly: GCA_003255065.1. Classification (NCBI taxonomy): domain Eukaryota; kingdom Viridiplantae; phylum Streptophyta; class Magnoliopsida; order Fabales; family Fabaceae; genus Cercis; species Cercis canadensis. The sequence goes on from QAOA01005636.1 coordinate 528,452, forward strand.
TCTTCTCGATCGAACTTGATCAGTTTCCAACCACAACTTTCTACGCTTTCTTGGGTCCAATAGCATTGGATTCAGTCGTTTGAGCTTCAAATTGAACTGGGTTGGCAAGCATCTAGAACTCGCCGCCATTTATTCTATATCACATTTACAACACTTTAAAAAAGGGTTCTTCTTATTTATACTTGCTTGTAGAGAGGAATGGAAAAAAATATGGAATACAGATGAGAAAGATGACCAAACGAAACCTCAGGCTCAACCACTCGTTCTTTGGGACTTCTATATTTAACTCTTTTTAAAAAAAATTAATTTAATACGAAATATTTAAAAAATTCGAAAACAGATCAATGCGATTACGGAGAGAATATAGGAAGAATCTTTGCTTTGAGACATTTGACGATGGTGAGACGAGAAACTGAACTGAGTGAGAAGAGTTTGAATCTTTGAAGAAAGGGAGATAACTATAAGCGAATGCGATGGATGCGGATGAGTGAGGAGGACTTAGGAGGTGTGGATGGGTGAGATCAGATCCATGGCTGTGAATCCCAAGATTTAATTATAATCATATACACGTGAGCATAACGGTCCCACAAACATTTTGTATCCCTTACTCCATTTTCCCTATGCCACGTGTTATTTGTACTCTTGTTTGATTTAAAAGTTCCCATATTTTTAATAATTAATATAAATTATAATATAGAATAGAATAAACTTATATTTACATTTTTCAAAGAAAAATTAGACATTCAAATCATAAGTGTCAATTTGCTAATGACCAAAATGATGCTAAGGTGGATAACAAGTTTTAAAAAATGAATGAACAAAGAAAAGAGTCAGGGAAACACTAAACAACGTCGTTGCAATTAGGTTGAAGGCTGCACATCAGGTCTTTGCCTCTTCCTCCTTCCTATGCCCAAATCCCTATTTCCTCTTAAACCTCCGCCACTCTCCAGCACCACCACCCCCTTCCTCGCTGTTATAGCTATGCTCTAACTTAAATAAACATGAAATTGAAATGCAAGTTCTGTGAGTAATTTAGTTCAATTAAAATGCTGATTGCATACAATATATGAGAAACAAGAGAGAGAGGGAGGGGAAGTCGCCTTGAAAGGAAGAGAGGTTTTGTGTCACTTAATCCGACTCCTCTCTAATTAATAATAAATTTTTCTAAATTATTTAAGGGGTTCTATGTGAAATTTATTTTCTAACACGATAGTAATTTATATTCTCAAATGGTTAAATCTTTATCAAATTTTAAGGATATTAATTGTAATTTTTGAATTTTTAGTTGCGATTTTACTTCTTTTATTTTAGATACTTACGTATCAATTTTTTCTTTATTTTCTCATTCTCTTTTTTGTTATTAGAATATAAAAAAATTAAATTCTAAACCTTATGACCCCATCTTTTGTCATTCTCAAATCTACTATTCTATAATATTTTATGATTCTATATAATTTTTTTTTTTTTATTCTGCACATACGCTTTTTGTGCACCACATACGATTACGGCTTCTTCAATGTTTTAGACAATTTATTGTTATAAGTCATATTGCAAATGAGTTGTATATTTTAATTATATAAACAGCACGAAAAGTTTTAATTTTAACTTTTGACTATTACTTAAACTCCTTATCAATGCTTGTGACTTCAAATGCGTTGTATATATATAATAAATCAAATTATGATTTTATAAAATTAACATATAAAGCAATAGTGACTAGTAAGTGTACTGGCAGAGTTATAAATTTAATTGCATGTATATGATAAATCAAACTGTGGTTTTGTGAAATTAACATATAAAGCAATAGTGAGTGCATATATAATAAAATTTAAATTATTTTTTAAAATTAAATGAAACTATTTAAATTCAAATGTTATTAAAGTGTATTTATTATTTAACATCATTGAGCCTTGGGGTTCAGCCCAGTGATCATATCTGTTAAGAGTCTTCCATGTTGCAATTTTAAAATCTGCCTTCCCCCTCCCAAAAGGAATAACATCCTTAATATATGGGTTGATGAGAATTGAGAACCTACAAATGAACATAGCTTCCTATAGGAAAAATATTATTTCATATTATGTCAGATATAAATATATTTTATAAAAGAATAGGAAAATAATTATTGTGTAACTCATAATGGTGTGACTGTGAAGACTCCTCAAACTCGAGAATCTCAAAAATCAGATCTATGCCAGATAACGTGGCAGTGAGGTGATATGGACACAAGAAGATGCGGATGTGGACTTTAATCCCCGTTGGAAAACAAAAGTCCTCTCCAGTCTCCACGGCCTTATCCACACCACTGCGCCTCCGAAGTCTTGTGCCCACATTTTCAATTCCACCCTTTAACGTAATATCGACACGTGTCAGAAAAATATGCCACGAGGACACGTCAAAACATCTGTTGACCATGTCCTTACCAAGAAGAAAAAAATTTGTGGATAAGCTGACTCGGAACACATGGGTGCTGACGTGTGACAAAGAACGTAGCAGAAAATACATGGTGATTAAGATTGTCACGTGGCAGGACAATTAATCGAATTGCTCTTCAACGAGGAAACCAAACGATTCTAACACCATGTCCCTCTGTGCTAGGCTGCTTGCTAGCAATAGCATTGCGTGTTTGGATAAGCTTTAAAACGGTCACTTTCTTCCCTACCCTTTCCGCTACCTCCTTCCAAAAACTCATAATAAATAGTAAGTGGAGTGGAACTGTGGAAGTGGCCCCCAAAAAAATAAATCACAAGAAAATTCATGTTCGTGTTGAATATCCAGAACAACTTCACTTCAAGGATTAAGTGTTAAAATGATTATTGTTTTTATATTATATCCCGCGCTTTCACTCAGTGACAGATTAGTAGTGACTAGTGAGAATAGGTGGGCAACAAATCCTTTGTCTCTTCGTTTTCCTCAGGGCCACTCTATGACGACCCTCAAATATTATACAAATGAATGGAATTTATTTCAACAATCTTAAACTTTCGGAAATTATTCAATGCAATACCATGCTGGCGGTTCCCTTTGGTAATATAAGAAATGATAATTCGAGAGTAAAGTCTAAGGGGAGGGGTTAAGCTACCATCCTCTTCAATTGAGTAGATTTAGGTAAGATTTATAATATAATTTTAATATCATTACAAAATTTTTTAAAAATTAAATCATTTAATATGTGCTAAAATACAAAATTTCTTATAAAATACAAGAGACACAATATAAAAATATATACTAAAAAATAAAGTTAAAAAAATTATTTTTTAACATATTTTTCTATATCGTATTATTCTTGTATTTTATAAAAAAATTATATGTATTGACACATACTATGACTTAATTTTTTAAAATTTTTGTAATGACACTAAAATCATAATAAATCCCATCTGAATCCACGCAACCCATAGAGGGTGATGAGCTACCACCCCAAAAGAAGATAACTTAACATTCACCAAAATCCAAATACTAAAACCTCACGTTTAACGCCAAAGGCCATTTTCAGTCAGAAATTACCAAAACATTCTGTTGGAATGAAAATAAAAAATATTCGTTAGATCTGATGCTGGGATGGCAAATAACTACTGCTACGAAGTTAGGTTCCAGTTAAACAAGTACTGAGAGGTGACAACTACTCATCCCGACATGGAATATTTTTTTCGCCTCCCCACATGTCTGGCGAATGAAGGCGGCTTGGGCAACTCAGCTGCACTACCATATTAGTTGTTGATGTTGCCAACTGATTACGCATATTCAGAACTAACAAAACAATAGCCCTCTGTTTGCCATGAAATATAAGCACGCACCCATTTTCGTCCAGCACTTGTCCCCATCCCCAATTACATTAAATTCATAAACTTAAGAAAGGCAACCTGTAAAAGCACTGAAGGGTTGTCTCCAAGAAGCAACTGAATTGATTGAACGCAAGATGATTTTAGGAAGTACAAATAGCTCCATAGCTTTACAGGAGGACTCTATTATGAGTAGCCTAATATGGATGTCTAACCAAAGAATACAGTTAGAAACAGAACCCAACCCCAAAACATCAACTAAGAGATCTCCACATCAACTCCACCACAGTAACATGATGTAATGCACTTTATGTCTTTCCAGAGTCATTCGTTATCTCAATGGAACCAATTGACAGAGACGCATGAAATTACTGTGGTAAAAAGGCAGTATGTATTGAACTTCACTTTTTGGAGATGAAAGGCTTAACTGATTCTACAACAACCTGATTTAAAAAGAAATAGCAAATTAATGAGGCAATGCAGTAATATAATATGCATGTTTATATTTTTAGTGTCTGCTTTCAGAAAATCTTTAAATTCAGTGTTCTAGCCAAAGGACAACATAAAATCACCAAGGATACAACAGCTACTGATTTTTTTTGTGTCTACTAAATAATCAAGCAGAGAAATGTTATTAATTAACACAAATACATGCCACCTTAGCTAAGAGGAAAACCCATTTGATGCATAGTGAGAACCAATTGGAGAACACAATAGAGAATTACTAGAAAGATGACACACTTGAAGCATGGAATTAACGTTCCCATGATATTGACTCAGATTGGGACAAGTAATTGATTAGTTGTTGTTTCATGTATAGGGCTAACATCAGCAACATAACAAAACTATCAAAAAAAATAACAACCCAACTAGGCTACACAAGCATTGTCAAGAATTTTATCTCTTATTTATTTTGTTTCCATAGATGGAATTTAGTGCTTATTGTCAAGAATTTTGAGAAAAGTTTTGCTTGTGGGCTTACCCTTCCATCATAGGATAATGATGCAAAGATCCATGGTTCACGAGAACTCCATACAAGGCCTGTGACATGGAGCAAATATTGGTTAGTGAAAGTTTATAAAGCTTGAGGATCAAAGAATTAATGTGCTTACCAAAAATGCTGTCTTCATAATCACTGTATGTATTAAGTAATGGATCAACCCATGGGGTAGGTGAATCTACTTGGCTGCTAAAATATAAGCATAGATGGATCAGAAAATAGAATATCATAAAACACAATAGAACGTGGTAGACAAGAAAATGACCTTTCAGTTACGAACTCATCATTGCTTGATGGAGAAGCGAGCCACAAGTTAACAGCTGAGTCTGTACCAGCACTCTGCAATATCCACATTCCATGAAAAAAAAAAAAGGGAGGGGAGGGAAGGGGGTCATAAATCACGCTTAGAAGTAACCACATATATGGCATAATTCTGCAACCTCTCAAAAACGAATATCCACAGGTAGTTCATGCACGTATTATGTGTTAGAGAGAGAGAGAGAGAGAGACCAAGATCAAGCCATCATACTCAGGGTTGCACTTGACAGTCCATGTCCTGGCAATACAAGTGATAGAGATTGCCAATCAGATATCTGAAAAGCAATATCAAATAAGAATTCTATCTTCATATAGGATTCAGTTCTTATCCGATGAAAAGAAAATAATCTAATGATAAAAACATGATTGAAACTAACATATGGGGAACACTGATTATAGAGTGATTCTTTCTCTCTCTACATTTCCTGCTAATTATTTCCTCCCCCCCCTTCTTTTTTTTTTTTCTTTTTCTCGCCAGTGGGAAGAAGAATACAGTATAGTTCATGAGCTAGCCAGTTAGGGATATATAGTTCAAGAAAATCAACATTGCAACAACACATGACACGTACCAATGTGTATGTCCGGGAAGCTCTTGGATAGGAACTTTTGCCTTTCTTAGATCCCAAATATGCATCCCAGACTCATGTTCTGCAGTAACCTGTAAGAGCACAGCAATTTAATCCCAAGGATAGTAAAAGCAATAGTGTACTACCAACTCAAAAGACAGACATTAGCAGTGGTCAAACAACTTTCAACAACACCACAACCGAGAAATGTGCATACTCACACACTAAATATAATAGTGAACTAGATTATGGATCTGACTTACCAAATAAATAGAACTAGTTTTAGGACTCCGTGATATCTGGATTCCTAATGTTTGCTGTCTTTCTTTTCTTTTGAAAAACAATTCTCAAAGAAAATCATGAATTTAAGTACTGATGTATAAACAGGAAAAGGAACATCGATGGCTAAAAACAACTCAGATAGACCAGAGTTTCCAATTCCATCATATAGTTGATAGCTGTTATAACTACTAAACATTAAAGCGATCTTTTACTGTAAACCCAATAAAATAGTTAGAGAAAAATCATGTAATGCAAACATAGCAATACATGTAATCCCAATACAACAGAGAACAATGCAAAAATAGATTATCGTTTGCATCTGTAATTGTGAATCTTAGAAAAAATGTTACACCCCTTCCATAAAAAACACTGACTCACACATGCAGATATATAACTACTTAAGTGAATGCATGTATAAAGGAGGATCACAATGTTCAACTCTTACAAGTATGTGCTTCTTTTTAGAGTAATAATCGACATTTTGTACATGTGCACACTCAATTGAAGCCGTCTTCCTGTAATTGAGAGAATCCTAGTATTAGGCACAACAAAAGTATGAATGACCACAATAGTTATGAATGGGAAGAATCAAATCACAAATTCCAAGGATGTCATGCATCCATCTCTGATTAATACATTATGGAAACCAGGAAAGACAGGGTGCCAGTTCATATTACAGCTAATTGGTTGCCAGGGAGCAAGTAACTCCTGCCCTCCACGGCCCCACCTCAAATCCATAACCTCAAATGAAACAAGTTTACCAAACAGAAGGAACATCACTGTCGCAACTGTTTTCATCATCAAAACTCAATAAAACGGAAAGAAGTTTCAACAGCCTGAGGACATTTAACTACATACTTCAAACATAAATAAACCAACTCTAGAAAAGAACCAATGTGATGAACCTTTTCTATTTTTTCTATAAAATAAGCAATCCAATGCCTAGGTGGCAGATGTTCATGTCATCAGCTATAATAAATCAGTATAAGAATGCATAATCTTATGAATGTACACATACTTCATTGTTCGAAGATCCCAAAATTGGATGGATGATTCCAGAGTTGCTGCAACAGAATTCACATCATGTGGATCCCATGCCCCTCCAGATAAGTTGTGCAGCATTCCAGCTGAATCTTGTGATTGTACCTAGATTTTTTTTTTAGTTTTTTTTTTTTTTGTTGTGGTGGGGGGGTGGACACCAAACCAGTATCAACATAAAGTCCACAGCAGTCAGAAACAGAAGCCACTGTAAATCATAAAGTAAATGAAATGTGATAAGGTGATAAGGTGATAGAGTGATGTTTACTGAATTCTCAAGCTACATCTTAAGTCCTAAAACTTTCAATTACATACAACTTCCCATATAACTTCAAGTGGTGTTTAAATTTTTACTTCCACCCAAATTGGTATTTTGATATGGATGTTAAAAATTCCATCCAAATAAATAAATGATCAAACGACCCATTTTGGGCAATATGTAAAATTCACTTTTGGTTTGTGCTCATCTTTACCTGAAACACCACAGTTTTTTGGAGGAAACCATTGACCTTTTTCTTCATCACCACCTCATATTCTATAACATCACTAGCTTAATACCACTTTATTAATACAACATGATGCTCTTGTGGCAACAAATTTATATAGAAAAGTACTTACTAGAGAAAAGATTACAAAGAATAGATTGATTAATTGATCATACCTAACAAGCAAAGGAAGGGGAAGTGTTTTGCCATTCAATTTTGAATTCCTAGAGCAACTATACAAGTTTATTTTTATAGCTTAATCTCCCCACATCACTATGTTTTCTTCCTCCTACCTATAAGCGCTCAATATTTGAAATATATGGTAGTGTGGCTACTAATGCCTTATCTCATCGTGACTATACTGTACTGTATCTATATATGTACATATGCATCTATTGATATGTATATTTTTTATGATGCACATGTCACTAACTGCATAAACTTCATTATGAACTTCATACCTGTGCAGTTTTCTTGGAAACATCTAAGCTCCATAAGAAAATATTTTCCTCATCAATGCTGATCAACTTATCATGCCGTCCAGATGGCCACCAGAGAATGCTGTTTGGTGGTGAATATTTAGTAAGGGAGCAAAAGAACAAACTCTAGGTATCAATTTTTAATTGCACAATAAGCATATATAGTAAACTGAAGATTAAGGATGATAGAAGCATATCTTCTGAGACCATCACCAAAAAGCTTCCCCAGATAACAAGTAATTGTGTCGCTCTTTGCTTAAAAGCATTATATTTACCATTTTCTAACTTCAGTTTGGGTGCTGAATACAAGCAGGTAAATTTCTTTGATGTCATAATTTTTAATGCTTTCTTTTTTCCTACAACCACATTTCTGCATCTTTTGATAATTATATAGAAACTAGAAAGCTATAACTCACAACTGACATATAGAAATAGCACATGAAGTAAAACATAAAAGCCGGTATGTTGCGACAGAGCAAAGAACATTACAAACTCACCATTTGATCTTACCAGCATGATTATCAAGGGACGTAATTCTCTCCAATTGAGGGGAATTTAACTCCCCATATAACTCAGGAATCTGCCATATTGCTGCTTCATATGATTCACCTTTATGAACTCACACATTATGATTCGTCAGAAGTCTTCAGAGTGTTGATAGTACCATATTTATTGCAATATTCATCACGCACTTAAAATGAAGATAGAAGAGCGCGTAAGTTTCCTTTTTTTTTTTCTTTTTTTTTTAATCTCTGATTGCAATATTCCTTGACAAAATGGCTCTCAAAATCTGCTGACATTTTACAACATCTCCATAACATGCTTACTTATTGGTGGGTGATGCACAAGGCATCGCAATATATTATATATGTGAACATTTGAACTCTCTTATAATGTCACAAAACTCAAATCTGATTCGCGTCTCACTGGCACATACACACACAAGGGCACAGAATGAGAGGCGTCAATTACCAGTAGAATAGACAGTTGAGAAAATCCGCTGATCAAAAGGACAGGACGCAAGATCCCAGATCTCGTTCGGGTGCGAAAACAAGCCCTCGCAGAACAGTTCATTTCCACTAGACGAAAGCCGAATCAGATGGACCTGCAAGACAGAAATTCACTCAAAATTCTTAACACTCGCAATTGGCGCATACGAGAATAGACGTAAAAAATCAAATAGATCTATATACCTCATTTTCTTCTTTGAGACTGAGAGTGCCAGCAAGTAAGCTGGTGTGATCTGTGTCTGCCTTTACATCCGATATGCATCGAGCCTATGCATTAAAAAAGAAAGAGAAAGCTAGAATGAGAATTTGGAATAATAAGGTTACTGGAAATTGGGTAAGAAAATTGGTTAGGGTTTTGTGAATTTGATTTGACCTGATATTTTAATCCATATCCGATGCCCGATGGTCCTCCTTGCATTGCTACTCTCGCCGGGAGTTGAATCTAGTATCCTCCACTTCAATGCAAACCACAGGTGCAGTGTGCAGAGAGAGTTAAATATGTCTTTCTGGGCTTTTACAATAGATTCGGCTTCGCAGATATACAAAGCACACGCGAGTGACTTCTTCTTTGACAACTGCAACGGTCAAAACTACTATCTGGTTATATTTCTATAGACCTTGACATCAAAATGGGCCCATTAGTGGTGGACTATGGGTTGGATTAGATTAAACTGTTTAAAACGGGCTAGCCCATACCTTCCATCTAATATAATCAAATATGAAAAAGATATGACATTGCACGTAAATTTATCAGTAAACACTAAATACAGCTATTATTTTCCTTAATTCCATTGATCTTATCTCTATTTCGCTAGAAGACGATAATGACCCTTACACACTTTCGCATCAATCAAGTATAAGGATAATTATCTAAAACTAGTGATCTTTGATATGAAATTTTGTATAGTTTATTCATATCGCAGAAACAGTAGTTTGAAGCATTATTCAAGATTAATCTACTTTTTTACACATAAGCGATCGACTGAGTGAGAGCTCGGAAGCCAAACCTTTTATTAAACCCCTTGAATCTTGAATCATCAATCATGCCGAAAGAGATATATCACATGCGTCCCTATTACACACTTCGTTGACTAACGTAACGTAAAGAGCCACTTCGAATGCCTTAGACGAGGTAAACACAACTCGATAATTGTGTCCCTTGAGTATGAAGAAAATCAAAATTGGCGTCCATTTAGCAATTAAAAAGAGGAAATCAAATGATTTTACGTATGTGTGTGCATATATATAACTATTGTTGTTAGAAATATTTTCATTTAAGAATAACATTTTAATTTTTGAGAAACTTATAAGACTCATTGCTTAATAATTTCATAAAAATATGTTGATAAAACATCTATATGAGCCTAACTTTTAGTTTTAACTTGGCTTAACTGATTCTTAAATTTTTATGATACCAAAAGAAAAATAATAAATCTCCAGCATCATTAGGCAATTCTGTGCCATAATCTTGATATCTGGTAAAGGAAAGAAAGACAGAATAGAATCGCGACAAAAAATCAAAGGTGAAAAAAAAGGAAAGGAACCTCTCATGTTGAGGAAGTAGTCCTTTTCATTCACAGGCCTATCACCTTTCCCTCCTAACCAATCTGCTGTCCCAACTAACTTAAAAGAAAGACATATAGCATTGATTCTCTATTCTGTTGTACCCTTGATAATTTTATCAAAAAAATGTGGCTTTCCTAGGATCGATCTGTGCCTGAAAAAAGAAAAATAAACGTCTATGATTGATGACTCTAATAATTAACCCAATAACTTCTAATCCCTTCGTGACTATATCAAATGTATTTCATTCCAACCCGATATTGTCCCATCGTAGTATTAATTCCTCACCTTGAAGAGAGAGAGAGTAATGTGGTATTCATTAATTGATCTAGTTTATGGCAAATAAGGAAGGTAGGCAATTGTTGGATGGATATATTGATTAGTGATTGGTGCAGGACAAAACTTTAAACTTTTATGCATGTGGCATATATTTCCGTAATACTGTAAAAACTATCAATACTGAAATAAAATGAGTAAATAATGAATTTAGATCACAAATCAAAATAGTGGCCATTAAAATAGGTGGCATGGACTTCATTAAAGAGATTCAAACTAAGAAATTGAGTGAAAAGAATCAAAGAAATTCGAACTAAGAAATTGGGTAAAGATGTCTTATGACTAAGAACACTCTCAGTTCATTGAGTTAAAAAATTTCTTATTAAAAAGAATAATGAATTCAAATTATGCATATCTTGATAAGATTGTTTTGAAGTGAATTATAAATTTGTCTTTGTTTGGTGAGATAGTTCTATTTGTTTTTAATAAAATTCAAAATGATTCTTTGCTTTTTTTTTTTTTGTACAAGAAGAAAAAACTAAGGGATTGGATTCTATGACCATGAACCAAGCCATTAACATTAGGGGTGTAAATCGAACTAGTCTAGTTTGGTTCAGTCGGTTTTTGTCATAAAACCTGTACAAGCCATTTTTTCAAATTTAAACAAGAAAAAAGCCAAAAATTGAACCAATTTTTGCTATTTCAAAAAAAAAAAATTCAAAATAACCAAAATGTCATCGTTTTAGCCTATTCAGTTTGATATGGTTTATTTTCAATTTTCTTTCATTGAAAACAAGAATCAAATCGAGCCGAACTCCTTGATTTTTTAAAAAATAAAACAGAAAACTGAACTAAACCCCTCGGTCTAGTCGTGTTTTCCCCGATCTGGTTTGATTGAGTCGGTTGACTGGTTTTGCAGCCCTAATTAACATGATTGTAAACATGCTGTAAACTATATGAGATACATTTTCCTTTTTTCTTTTCCCTTTGTTTGAATAATAATAAAGAAAAATGACTAAACATGGTAGTACAGCATGTAATTTATTTGGTGTGACTGACTTTAAGGAGAAGCATAGCAGCGACTTTTCAATTTTCTCCAGTCTACTCAAAGAGTCTTAGATACCTCTCTCAGCGACGTTTCGCGATGCCAAATTACCGTGTTATACCTGCCAGCTTCATAATGAGATACAGCCTAAAAGCCCTTCATACCAAAAAAGTGCTATCTCAAATTCCTTATCTTTTCCTTCCCTGCCATCTCTGAGCGGCTTATGGGATATGAAGTTATTTGTGGGAGAAGCTACTTAAGACAGGAACTTAATTTAGGGTTTGTGAGAAATTGGCATAATGAGAGAAAAGCAAGAGATGCCAAAGAGCCCAAAAAAATTTACCATGGCCTTTACGAAATGGGTTTCTGATCTTGATTGGCGTTTACTTTTGTTAATAGTCCCTCCCCTCTCTTTCTTGGTGTTCTTCTTTCTCTCTTTAGGCCCTTTAAATTCATTTTCATATTTTTCATCAGTCCAACACTTTATTATCAGCCATACTCCGAGGTTGTTTACGAGCGACGATGCAGAAAATCCAAAGTGGAAGGAGTGGAAGAATGAGTTGGTTCAGTCGAGAATAGCGGTGTGTCTGGTGGGTGGGGCTAGGAGGTTCGAACTTACCGGACCCTCCATAGTGGAGATGATACTCAAGGAGTATCCCAATTCGGATCTTTTCTTGCATAGCCCGCTAGACCCGGATGCATTCAAGTTCTCTCTGTTGAAGAATGCACCTAGAATCGCTGCTGTTCGAATATTCCCCCCTCACCCCTTGCCGGAGACCGAGTCTCAGGTTCGAGTCCTCACGGCGAATGGTTCGCCCAACGGCATCCAGGTTTCATGCCTATTCCATTTTCTATTTTCTCTTTGCTCTCCTCAAAATATTTTCCCTTTTCTCTTTTATACTGGTAATTCATTATGTCATTTGTGAGTCCTGGTGTATCCGTCGCCCAACCGCGTGCGCATTCCTATGAAGATTTTGTTTCATTTTCTTCTTTTATTCGCTTATAAAAAAATATACTAAATATTTACCACTTTCAATGGAATAAGTTGATGACTAATTTGGGTCAGTAATCTTTTGCCACATGTTTCGATTCGCATTCCAACGGGATCCCCTCCCCTGTCATCTTTACCTGCAATTTCGCTCAAAGACCCCCACCCAAACATTCTTCTATGGGGATTTGTATTTTCCCCCAAATTCTGGATAGAACACGGTGACGCACTAGCCTTATTTTCCTAATTATACTTGATTATTACTTTTGTTTCGGTAAATGATTTGAATGGGGTCAGTTGTCTTAGCCTGTGGGGTTGAGGTCCTTGTCTCCTTGAGGATATGGCTTTTCACAACCACACAATTCAGCTCCTAACATTGGTTGGTTCGTCTCAACAGTGTTGGCCACGATTACATGGAGTTTCTGAAAGTAATCCCTGCTGGAGTGGAGTGAAATGGCCTCAATGGAAAATAATCCTTTACGGAAAAATATTAAATTATTCCCTATATCAACTATGCTCTGGGGATACGGATCCTTGCTGTTTGTTGGACAGAGTCACAGACATAGAGCTTCTTTTATTCCATTTTCTATTAAAAAAAAAGCTATTTTTAATTTAACTTATATTTTTGCAGGGGCTTATTCAATATTTCAACCTCGTTGAAGAATGCCTAAGGATGATAAGTTCGCATCAGGTGAAAAACAACTTCACATACGACTGGATAGTCCGAACACGAGTGGACGGGTACTGGAATGCTCCGCTGCATCCGCAAAACTTCGTTCCGGGTCGGTACCTGGTCCCACCCGGATCCTCATTCGGGGGACTCAACGACAGGCTGGGTATTGGGGATTTGAGAACGTCAAGGGTGGCTCTGTCTCGTCTCTCCCTGATTCCGCAGCTAGACTCCGCAGGATTTCAGAGTCTCAACTCAGAAACTGCTTTTAAAGCCCAGCTGACGACCCAAGGCGTAGGCTACCTCACAAAGCGGCTCCCTTTCTGCATCGTCACAGAGCGCAAATACGATTTCCCTATGGGCCGGTACGGTGTGCCGGTAGCTGCGATGTCGAGCCGAGGTCCACTGAGCGGAGCCAAATGCAGACCATGCACGCCTGTTTGTAAAGGAAAGTGCGCGGAGGAGGCCATGATGTCCCTTGACAAAGGCTGGAGTTGGACCGATTGGGATAATGGTAGCTTTGAGCTCTGCGATGCTCATGGAAGCTGGGAAAATGGTTGGGAGAAGATATTTGACCGATTTGCCGGAAACAATTTATCTGCGGCCAGGAAGCGAATCCGGTCTATCAATTTCGACGGTTGCATTAATGACTTCAAACAAATGAAAAAACGGACTGCCACCTGGGACGCGCCGCCGCTCGAGGATATTTGTAAATTGGCCTCCGATCATACGTGAAGGGAGTTTTTTTAATTTTTAATTTTTATTATTATTATTTTCTATTCCTCTTAGTACAGATTGAACGGAAATTCTATGATATTACATAAGTATCTCATATTATATTGACGTGATAAATATACATAATTTTTATATTTTATTATATATAAAATATAATTTATTTAATTTTTTAAATAAATTTAAAAATAATTAATTTGTACACATGTCATTCATTTATTGGTTATTCTTGTGTAGTATGACATACTACATAAATACTAAAAGTATCTAAGAAATTTCCTTTATTATATTAATAAATTAAAAAAATGAGAAGGAGAAAACAGATTTTTATTTTATTTTTGCTATTTATAATATTTAAAATTTTTTTTAGATATTTTTAGTATTTATGTAATATGTCATGTTATACGAGAATAATTAATGTGTAAATGACATGTGTATAAGTCAATTACTTTTAAGTTTGTTTAAAAAAATAAAATAAATTATATATATTTATCACGTCAATTTGGTATTATAGAATTTTGCTAATATTTTTAATGAGATTTTATGATATCACATATGTATATCATATTATATATTATATTGACGTGTTAAATATATATAATTTTTATATTTTATTAAATATAAAATTAATTTATATATATATATACTGATCAACATAAAACAGAAGATAAATATATAATTAATATATTAACTGTACATGGTTGGTGGCCATGCGAACTACAAAGACGGCTACTCTTGATTTGTTGTAGTCCATAGGAAAATAAATATATGGCCGATACGAGATCAGGCAGAAAGCACAAATCACGGCACGGGATTGACGTGGGATGAGTTGGGAAAAAATTGTACATCGGTGTGATTTATAATTCTTGTATAAAACATTTTAAAAAGTTAGTAACTTTCGTATAAATATTTATTGTTTACTTTAGAATTTTAATAAACGTATAAGCTTTTAAAATACTTAAGAAATTTGAGTAAACAAAATACTTTCACGTACTTAAAAATAAAGGATACAAGAAGTATAGAACTAATTTTGATTTTTCATATTATAGTTTTAGTGAAATGCTTGTAAAATTTTAATGAATCAAATGTTAAATTTATAAATGTAAAAGATGTAAACAAAAAACTACGAAAATATCATTACTCAATTTGAGTAGAGCTAGTTGCTATGTTTAGCTAGTCTGAAATAAAAAGAGAAAAATCTTATCACATGAATCACTGTTAGAAATTGATAATATCAGAGATTTTAGTTCTTCTAGAAGTTTAAAATTTTAGAAAATTGTTCACATAAAAAAAATCTATAAATATGTTAATTATTTAATATTAAAATCATGTTTCTTTTAATTAATTTATTATTTATGTCACTTCAAAATCTTAAATGTGAGGATTAAAGCAAAGAGAAAATTATTGTATGGTGAGGGTTATGCTACTCCTCTCTCATAGGAGATAGCATTACATTTTATTTGGGTGGAGTTTTAAATGAGATTTACAGTATAATTTTACTGTTGTTAAAAAAATATTAAAAAGTTGAGTCATTTGATTATTTATAAAATATAAGAATAATATAATATAAAAAAATATATCAATAAATAAACTTATAAAAGTTGCTTCATGACATTTTTTTTTATATTATAATGTTTTTATATTTTATAATAAATTGTATATTTTAAAAAATATAAAATGATTAAATTTTTTAAAATATTTATAATAACACTAAAATTAATAAATAAGTCTTATCCAAACTCACTCAATTAAAGTGGATAGTATAATACTTACCTTATTATATACACAATTCACTCTAGTCTCTGGATGTTAATGGAGTAGGTTGTTAATGAGGTAAAATCCTTTGTAACTTGTACCTGTTCGGCGAAGGCGGCTCATCCGTATCCACCTAACCTCTAGTTGGTAGGCTTAAGTTGATGATAATAAGTAAACAAAATGAGAAAGTACAATTTTGGGAGAATCAATATTTGCACGACCACATTTTGGAAGACGTTTACAAGTCTAGAACATGCACTGGGATATATCCGCCTCTTAATGATGTCAACTAGAATGTATCGTTGAAAAAGATTAATCATTTATATAATAAGAAAAGGGGCCCACTTACATGAATTTTCTGTGCTTTAATAGAAGCAAATAATATTATATAATGCCTTGGGAGGAATGAGTCATTTTCAATTTTGACTAAAACGCTTTAGTGTGAAATCATAATAATAGAATGTTTGAGTTGGACGCTTTAGTATAATATCAATATCAAAACACAAGGAGTATGTATTTTAACGTGATTAAAAATAGTATATAAAAAGTGTCAAATAACATATATAATAATTTTTATTACTTAAAATACTGTTTGCTAATGTAAAGCACTGTACCACCATTCTTCTATCGAAATGTCATGCGGAATCTAGCACTGGGTAAAAGCGCCAAAAACGTTTTAACTAAATTGAAATCATTGGGTGCTGTGCCATACATGTATTATGATTCAATCTGAAACGCTTGTGTGTTTTGTTAATCGGCACGGTGATTGTATTTGTAGCAATCAGTGGTTGGAAATTGGGAATTGGTTGAAGCGTCGCAGAATTAGTAGATGGATTGGTAATTAAGATGAGTTTGCTTTCATCTCAAGTTTGAACTTTGAAGGTGCAGCCCGTCTAACAAATGTAAAGGTCACTCTTCATTCGGCTTAATTAAGAATAATAAATTGATGCGTTTATTTGCCGCCACCACTTACTTCACTTCATTGATTTCCTTCCATTTGGTGCGAGCGACTCGTCCTCTGACTACGAGGCGTTCTAATTGAAACTTTGACACTCCTTTTCGCTTTCGTCCAAATTCAGGTTCATTCCCACCTAGATTTTCTTTTAATTTTACTACGAGGCGTTCTAATTGAAACTTTGACACTCCTTTTCGCTTTCGTCCAAATTCAGGTTCATTCCCACCTAGATTTTCTTTTAATTTTACCATGATCTAGGAAGACAGCCTCATTAGTCATTACCATCATATAAGTATTTAATAGTGGACAGACAGACATAGATATTGCTCAAGCTCCACTCCTTCCCTTTCAGAGAACACACATTTGAATACAGAAGACACAGTAATTTTTCTGAAAAACCTATAATTTGAGTGGTCAGCATTCATCGGCAAAAAATAAAGAAGTTTTTATTTTAAAATTATATGCATGTTTGAAATTTCAAGAATTTTGGGTACTATGATCCCATTGACTGATCGTTACGGGTACCAAATATCAAAGGTAGTTAGTGACTTAGTGGAGAATCAGAAGCTTCATTCGAGTTGCTTGTGGGTTTTTTTTTTTTTCCCTATGGCTACACTTCCCCATTTTCCAATATCGTTATTGTTTCTAAACAAAATTTACTGGTGAATAGTGTTTTTTTATTGAAATTTTACCGGTGAATAATTAATTGGCTAATTTTGATCTCTCTTTGCAGTGGATATTCCAAACAGTAGATATTCATTCGGTTGTGCAGGTTGTAAGAAAAATAAGCCACACTGCATAAAAATTAACATAGAACATAATTCTGAATGACAAATTTGATTCACCTAATCATCGATAATTTATTAATTTAAGGAACTGAAAGTATACACATGTTGGATAGACACAACACCGACAAAGTGGGAAAAGCACACGCGAAAATATTACTGCATGAGAAAGATAAAGTCCAAAAAGGCTAGGTAGCTAATGCAGTATTATTATACTAGTATTAATACAGATGGTAATTGTTACTGGATATAAGATTGGCCGGTGATATCTATATCTCGGTCCCCAGATGAAGGGGGAGGTTTATGCTTGAGCTGGACACTGGTCTTGTCAGCAGGTCCATCAGCGCTCTGGATCTCACTGGCTGGTGGTTTTACTGGTTTTTCCGGTTGCCCCTTCTCGGTACCGTACATGCCACCGCCATAGGCACCCTGTGTGACTGGTTCCATCTTTGAGATTTGTGGTCCTTCGCCCAGTTTCTGCTTCTCACCCTCCGTTTCCATTGATCACTAATTTAACCGCTATCTTTCTTCACCGCTCACTAGTCCTAGAGTTGCCCCCGACAATCTGCGCTCTTGCCTTTTGTTTATCTTCATTCTGGCTTCCAAGTTAGACGAGTGTCTTTTTTTCTTCACGTGGCAACACATAAAGACGCCATGCCAGTGGTTTTTTTTTTTTTTATTTCCTTTGTTTCCACAATGGACTATATCTATTTTTCTTTTTTGTTAAAATTTTTATTAAAAAACATTAAATATAATTATAATCTAATAATAAACCAGGTCTTCAATCTCACTGTCAGGTAAAAAAAAAAAAAAAAAAAACTAANAACTAACAAACGGGGCATAGTTTAATGGGCCCATAAATCTGATTGGTTCAGCGTTTTCCGTTTTAGGAAGGTATCTTTAATGAGTTCGGCCCAATTTGGTAGGCCAGTATTGGGCTTAACTTCAGGTGTCGATACCTGGTGTGAAAGGCTACCTGTATACAGTTGTCCTTCTGTAAGAACAAATGTATCATTTTGTTTGACTATAAGGTGGTGTTTGGTACCTATCATATTTGAACATTTATGGAAAAGTGAGTTTAATGGGCCCATAAATCTGATTGGTTCAGCGTTTTCCATTTTAGGAAGGTGTCTTTAATGAGTTCGGCCCAATTTGGTAGGCCAGCATTGGGCTTAACTTCAGGTGTCGATACCTGGTGTGAAAGGCTACCTGTATACAGTTGTCCTTCTGTAAGAACAAATGTATCATTTTGTTATCATGAAATTGGGATGGATGATGCTTACTAAACCAAACGAGCTCTGGGTTCAAGTGTTGAAAGGCAAATATGGACGTGGGGTGAATTGGCGCCATTCTTTGGAAGTCAAGAATGGGGACTCCTCAACTTGGAAGGCTATTGGAGAAGTTTGGCAAAGTTTAACTAACTCTATGGGGTATTCTGTAAGAAATGGTCGTTCCACTAAGTTTTGGTTAGATCCTTGGTTTGATGGAAAGAGAGTGTTGCTTGATCAAGTTTCCTTTTCGGTCCCGGAGAGAGACTTGTCAGCCACGGTGGCTGATATTATGTTGGAATCTGGGGACTGGGATTGGGACTATCTTCAACAAGTCCTTCCTGCTGATATTTATGCCATGGTCCATGCCATACCTTGCCCCTCTATGGACGATGGTGAGGACGAAATTTTCTGGGTGGGAAATGCCTCAGGTATCTTCTCTGTTTCGAGTGCTTACAACCGCCACATGGAAGACTCTTGGAATCTTGCCAATAGGACGTGGAGACTGATTTGGAAGTGGCCGGGCCCTGAAAGAATAAGAATGTTTCTGTGGCAAGTGAATCACAATAGCTTGCTTACTGGAGAGAGATGTAGTAGATGGAGTGGGACGGAAGGTTACTGTAATTTTTGTGAGGGGCACCAAGAATCAACCATCCACGTTTTAAGGGATTGCAGGTATGCCTGGCGAATTTGGGTAGGCTTCGTCAAACCCTCCATGCGAATCCATTTTTTCTCCTGGACCTTATCTCAATGGATCGAGGAAAACCTCCGACAGCACTTGGGTGGTGTGGGCACGAAGTGGAGTCTGGTTTGGGCGGTGACTGCTTGGATGCTTTGGAAATGGAGGAATATGGCGCATTTTGACCCTAACTTTACAAGACCCCATGACCCTTGCCTGGTGATTCGCAACTTTGTTGATAGATACCTGCTGTCGAACTCTTCTCCAGCTCCCTCTTCCCCTTTAGTCTCTTCTCGGGTTGGCTGGTCTCCTCCGGAGTTTGGTTGGGTGAAGATTAACACTGATGGTGCTTCGAAAGGTAACCCAGGGATGGCAGGGTGTGGAGCGCTAATTCGTGATGAAAATGGTGAGTGGTTAGCGGGTGTTGTGCGCAACCTGGGTCACGCCTCTGCTCTTTGTGCTGAGTATTGGGGAATCTTAGAGGGGCTGGAACTGGCGTGGAGGCTGGGTTTCAAACTGGTTGTGGTTGAAAGTGATTCTTTGACAGCTATTCAAAGCCTTTCTAGCACCAAAAGAAGTGGAGGGAAGCATGGGCAACTGATCTCCAAGATTTCTGCCTTGGTGCAGAAGGAGTGGCAGGTTAAGTTACAACACATTTTTCGATCTGGTAATGGGTGTGCTGACTGGCTGGCTACGTTTAGCCTTGAGCTGGAGTTGGGTGCTTTGCATCTTGTATCTCCGCCGCTTGGTCTGTTCGAGTTCCTGGTTGTTGATGAAATGGGGTATACGTTGCCCCCTTTGCATGGCTTGTAGTTTTTGTTTCTTTCTTGGGCATTAGCCCCGTCTTTGTACCAAAAAAAAAAAAATNTTGGCGCCATTCTTTGGAAGTCAAGAATGGGGACTCCTCAACTTGGAAGGCTATTGGAGAAGTTTGGCAAAGTTTAACTAACTCTATGGGGTATTCTGTAAGAAATGGTCGTTCCACTAAGTTTTGGTTAGATCCTTGGTTTGATGGAAAGAGAGTGTTGCTTGATCAAGTTTCCTTTTCGGTCCCGGAGAGAGACTTGTCAGCCACGGTGGCTGATATTATGTTGGAATCTGGGGACTGGGATTGGGACTATCTTCAACAAGTCCTTCCTGCTGATATTTATGCCATGGTCCATGCCATACCTTGCCCCTCTATGGACGATGGTGAGGACGAAATTTTCTGGGTGGGAAATGCCTCAGGTATCTTCTCTGTTTCGAGTGCTTACAACCGCCACATGGAAGACTCTTGGAATCTTGCCAATAGGACGTGGAGACTGATTTGGAAGTGGCCGGGCCCTGAAAGAATAAGAATGTTTCTGTGGCAAGTGAATCACAATAGCTTGCTTACTGGAGAGAGATGTAGTAAATGGAGTGGGACGGAAGGTTACTGTAATTTTTGTGAGGGGCACCAAGAATCAACCATCCACGTTTTAAGGGATTGCAGGTATGCCTGGCGAATTTGGGTAGGCTTCGTCAAACCCTCCATGCGAATCCATTTTTTCTCCTGGACCTTATCTCAATGGATCGAGGAAAACCTCCGACAGCACTTGGGTGGTGTGGGCACGAAGTGGAGTCTGGTTTGGGCGGTGACTGCTTGGATGCTTTGGAAATGGAGGAATATGGCGCATTTTGACCCTAACTTTACAAGACCCCATGACCCTTGCCTGGTGATTCGCAACTTTGTTGATAGATACCTGCTGTCGAACTCTTCTCCAGCTCCCTCTTCCCCTTTAGTCTCTTCTCGGGTTGGCTGGTCTCCTCCGGAGTTTGGTTGGGTGAAGATTAACACTGATGGTGCTTCGAAAGGTAACCCAGGGATGGCAGGGTGTGAAGCGCTAATTCGTGATGAAAATGGTGAGTGGTTAGCGGGTGTTGTGCGCAACCTGGGTCACGCCTCTGCTCTTTGTGCTGAGTATTGGGGAATCTTAGAGGGGCTGGAACTGGCGTGGAGGCTGGGTTTCAAACTGGTTGTGGTTGAAAGTGATTCTTTGACAGCTATTCAAAGCCTTTCTAGCACCAAAAGAAGTGGAGGGAAGCATGGGCAACTGATCTCCAAGATTTCTGCCTTGGTGCAGAAGGAGTGGCAGGTTAAGTTACAACACATTTTTCGATCTGGTAATGGGTGTGCTGACTGGCTGGCTACGTTTAGCCTTGAGCTGGAGTTGGGTGCTTTGCATCTTGTATCTCCGCCGCTTGGTCTGTTCGAGTTCCTGGTTGTTGATGAAATGGGGTATACGTTGCCCCCTTTGCATGGCTTGTAGTTTTTGTTTCTTTCTTGGGCATTAGCCCCGTCTTTGTACCAAAAAAAAAAAAATGTATCATTTTGTTTGACTATAAGGNAAAAAAAACCTACATAGATAACACTAGAAACTTAGTTGGAGCAGCTTTTGTAAATTTTAAAAACCTTTAGTCAAATTTTTAATTATTTATACTTCCTCTATTTTCCACTCAAACCGGTACTCACTCTATTAAAAACCAATAAATGCTGCAAAAGCTGCAAAATACCAGCACATTTCAAATTTTTTTGGTAAACGTCACTTTCAAAATGTGTATGTAGCACAGCACCCCCAAGTAAATTTGAATTGATAGATGGATAGACTGTCACTCTGAACATTTCTATAGCTTCGACTGAGATACTTCGGCAGAAAAAGCTCTGATGGACATACTTTGTATAGACTTTTATTAATTGCACTCTATCAATTTAGCACAACCATTAACTAACTCACTTGTATTCTTGTACAGATATCCAACCCAATCTCGGACTTGAATGTGCCGATTTGGTCTTCAACAAAGACATGGTCACGTTCCAAAGTTGAACAATCGTGTGTGCCCTGCTAGCCACACCTCACAGGGGATACCGAGTAACGTCTACTAATATCTTGAAAGAAAATTGATCAGCAATCTGCTTCCAATATGACCAACTACGTAGACCTGTCACTATAAATTTTGAGAGATTATAGTAAATACAAAATTATTACGAGACATATTGTTTACTGTCTGGAAAAAAAAAATAGTGGGTGCTAATTGTTTTAATCTATCAATCTCTTAATTTTTTTTACAAAAAAAAAAAAAAATTTCCTTTAAGCTTTTTATTCTGCCGTTCAAATTTCACGCAAACCTTAATGTGAGAATAATTTATCTTTGTTTTACAAAGTTTTATATTTAAGAATATTAACATTCAACAAATTAATTCAAGCATTTTTAGTTGGTTGTAGACTTTCCTTTCTCATGTTGTGTNTTGAGTTGGGAATAAGACTTTATTGGGAATGGAAAAAAAAAATTCCTTCTTTGCCCTCCTCATCATCCTCATCTACCGCTGCTCCTCCTTCATCGTCTATGCAAGGTAGTTGTCGATGTGTGCGTTCACCGCCGTGAGTGTGGCGACGTTGAAGTCATGGCAAACTTCTTTGGTTTCCCGATTGTCCTTGTTGGATCTCACTGCTTCGAGCTCGTCGAACCACCAGTGGAACTTGGGAATCGTCATCGAAGGAAGCTAGGACTCCACATCTTCACGGCTCACCTGGTCAGAGTTGCTACTGAACGGCCAACATTTCATCAAGTCAATGGACCTCATCTTGGACGTGTACTCCCTACAACACCAAATCAAAACCCTCACTCACAATCAATCACTCAATAAAGCAAAAAAACAAAAAGGCAAAAAAGGAAAAAGTATATAATCAAGCAAAGGAAAATGGAAGATTATTTTCTTTTATTTGAGGGTATTTTTGGAAAAATTTAATTATATTCCTGGGACTAGACTAACTGAACCAAATATGAGAATGATATTATTCCCAAAAAAGTTGATTGTTAACTAAACACATTTTGTTAACTTTCTTAAGAATTACATTCTTGGGAATCACATTCTCGAGAATGTACTAGAGATGGGAATAAAATATTTTTCATACCAAACACCACCTAAGAAGTCAAAAAATAAATACAGGTATACGTTTTTACGATGTATCATTTTGTTGAAGAAATGCTCTAGTATTCAATTTTTTTTTTTTATTATTTTAACCTTTGTTTTTAACAAAGCATATAATTAAACGTTTGATTTTACTGATAGTATGACAATCAGTTATTATTAAAAAGAAATAGAAGAATACAATTAAGCTTCGTACACCCTTCTATCAATTGTGCATGTAGCCAATATGCATACATTTGTGGGTGAAACGACCATACAGGCCAGAATGGTTTTCTAAGCTATGACTTGGAAAGGGGATGAAGTACGAACCCAGGCCCGGAGCAAGAATCTAATGGAAATGTGTCCATCAAAAGTTTGAAGACAAATTTACGCAATGGGAAGCAGTTTGCGCCTACATAAGTCCATGAGGCAATGAGGGGTGAGTAATTCCTAGGTATTATTGAATGACGCCTTCTAATAATCTACATGTGGGCTGACTCAATGCCAGTTTACAAGACACCACCTGGCACCTGCCTTTCCAAATTCCGAACGTGAATACCTTAAAGGGTAGGGTTTCACTACTTGAGGCACAATGGAAATCAAAATGACTTGGAATTCATAGATGCTACCGCCACAGTTTTATAGGAGTATTCTAAGTTTATAACAAATTCAGTATAGTGCCTCAATTTGAAATACTTGTACCTCTAATTAAGATTCTATAGCTAGTCTTGAAAAATGGAGTACCAACTTATTGTTAGACATGCTTATCTGTCATGTCTTGTAACCACACATAGACCATTCTAAAATTATTGAATTCCAAATTTCCAAAACCAAGGGAATTCACTTACTTACTATTGTTGACGAGTCAGAGAGGCAACGTGGTTATGGTATTGAGAGGTCAGCACAGCAGCAGTTGCAACGTCTGATAAGTGATAAGCCATGACAATTATACACGGATGATAAGATTAAATTATTCTAGGTGTAAAGAACGATGCATAGAGGTAATGATAATTTTATTAGATTGGTTGCAAATTGTTTTATACACCAATTTATAGAATCGTTTTGAGAAGTGCCATTAGGGAATGCCAATTTATAGAATGGTTTTGTTCGTTCTTATCTTCTAGTTAACGGTTGAAGGTTATAAAAGTTATTGTCTTGAGTATCTGTTTGTTTTTCCCCAAACCGGAGGAACTGCCTTTGATTATATTTCCAAGTTCCGACGGTTTTTGTTAATATTACAAATGGTAGACCAGAGGAAGAAAAATGCTAATTCTCTTTCTCTTGGTGAAAGAAAAGTACAAGCATGACCTATATAGAAGGTGAGGAATAACTAACTATTTCCTCTGGAATATTCTGCATAACAAACTAGAGAGAATAAAGGGAGAAATAACAATCAGAAACTTTTCACTTATGCTAATAGTTAAAAATCTCCAGTAAGAAGCAACCTATAAAATGCTATACAAAGAATCTCTCAATACTATAGCATGTATTAATAATCGGTGTCATGTATTGTTATAGAGTAAAATATTGTTTTATTCCCTCATTTTTTAATGTGTTATTAATTTTGTCCCTAATTACAATGTTAATTCTTAGTTTTGCTTTAATTAAATCCTTTCGACAATACTCCGCTTAACGCAGTGACAGAAGTAGTGATGTGCAGCGTTAAAGCATGATTTATATGGCACCGTTAATTGCCTTACGAGGCCCAAATGATGGACTAATACAATGCCGTCTTGTTAGGTGGGAATGGGCAACCTAGATCTGCATCGTCTACTACACGATGCAGAGGCGTGACTGAACCAATTTGCAGGCGATTGAGCAGCAAAAAGCCACCCGATATCTTAGAGTGACGATTCCAGTGAGGCTCGCATATCTCAGAGTGGTAATATTGGGAACTCTGTGGTCTCTGGGTGACGAATCCAATGAATATCTCCGACCGTAAATTTCCCCTCTGAATTAGTGGTGGCATCATTGTCAGAATTAGAAGCACTCTCATCTCTCTCACCCCGTAGATTTGTTGATACTGGGATGGCTCGCAGGAAGATGCCCACTTCGGAATCTTGCCTGCGGCGATAATCCGAACCCTCTGCCACTACCACTCTTTGTCCCATTAGATCTCAAATTGGAATTTGAGAATGGAACAACATCCTTCTGATGATGAAAAAAAAAAAAAATTAGGCATAAATATACATCCCAAAAAGCTTTCTTTGTTCAACTCTCTCACAAACTACTGAGAGACCGACCAGCAAAAGCCCTCTTCAATTCTTTGGTGGGTTTCTTCCACTTTCCGTTCTCACTGTAAAATATATTTTGTTTAAGAATTAGGAGTATGTTTTGTCATATTCTATTTTCTATTATTCATTTTCTTAACCTTTTCACCTCCCCTTTATCTCGCTAGGCATTTATTTTCTCGCTCGTTCAAAAAAAACGCCAGCGTTAAGCAATTAACCACAGCTTTGTGTTATTTGGGCCTCCGACATGGCAACTAATGTGACATGTCATGGTTTTTTTTTTTTTTTTAGTTACAATTTTAAATTAACTCAAAATTTATAAATTTTGAAAACGATTTTAGTACTACAAGTTATTTTCTTACATGTCATGCTTTAACAGTACATATTACCATTTTCGTTAGTGTGTTAAAGAGGAGTATTGATGGAATGATTTAATTGAACCAAAACTAAGAAGAGAGGAACACAATTGATAGTGCGTTCAAGAGTAAGTGAGGGACCAAAACAGTATAAAAACAACAATACTAATACAAGTGAAAATAGAGTAGTTATTGTTATATTTATTATTCATTATTTTTATATTGTTTACTATTAAAAGTTATAATTTAATCTACATATTACCATGTTAATATTCACTTACATTTTTTTTTGGATATTTTTTGTTATGATTTTAGATTCGAATATAAAACCCTCAAGTCTTGAGAATGACCTCAATACCACTTGGTTATAAGTCATTTGGTATTTAAATTTTTGTTTGAATAACTAAAATTTATTTTATTTTTGGTATTTTTTACTACAACTTTGAATTCAAACACATAACTCATAAATTTAGAGGACGACTTTAATACTACTTAGCTACGAGTTGGTCGATAAGTAAATTTCACTAAATCATAGAACTATCACGTTTGTGGAAGGAATGCTATGAGGAATGTAGAGTAAAATATTATTTTGGTCCTTCACTTTTAGAGGCGTTATCAATTTGATCATTGATTGAAAAATGTTTTTAATTTAGTCCCTCACTTTCTTGTTTTGCTCCACTGTAGTTCTTCCATAACAAAACTAATTGAAGTAACGAGTTAGATTGTTAAATGTGATGTGTCATTGTTAAATGTCAAATCAACAATCTAAACTTACTATTACTGTCCCAAACCACACTGTTCATTAAAAAAGCAAAGCAATTCACCACCTTAACGTCTTCTTCCTCTCAAACATATCAGGATTTATTTTCAATTTTTTGGGCTTTATCTTTGCTTCCTCTCAAACATATCTTTTGCTTGTTAACCAAATAATAAGAAATAAGAAGTATATAACACGAAAATAATTAGTTTCAAAACACCTATAGCAAAAATTGATCTAAACGGGAATAAAACAACAGAAAAATTCGAAACCCATTATTCAGAATCTAGTCCAATTCCAAAATTCATGAGTCAGATTTTATTGAGCTGCGCTGCTAGTTGGGAAATTTGGGTTGAGTATCGGTATGGTTTTCGAGTTTGTTGCAATGGCAGATCTTGCATCCTCTAAGTGGTGCTGTCCACTTGAAGTTTGGGTGCTCCGCTTCTTCAGTCTTGGAGGCGATGGCTTCCACATTTGGGTTACTGCATCAAAGGCTCGCAGAGGTGGAGGTGATGGGTCATTGCCCCCATCTCTGTTTGTGGGTTTGTCTTTAAATTGCAAATTTTTTGGGCTTGATTTAAGAAAATGAATGAACTTATAGATTATGTGAATGGGAATGCAGAAATGGGAAAAAAACTTTTTGTATATAAAATTAAGGAAAAGTAACCAATTATGAGAAGAGGACATGAGTGACAAAAGGAAAGATCCTAAAGTTTTAGTCTTAAACTTTCAATTACATATTCTTTTTAAGGGCCTCATGTAATGAAATTGTCAACTAAGCTGCTGATTTAGTATTTAATAGTGACACATCACATTTAACAATACAACTCAACATTTCTGTTAGTTTTGTTAACGACATGTGAACGGAAAGATTACCTTAGAACAAAACAAGAAAGTAAGAAATTAAATTGAGAATGCTTTTCACTCAAAAACCAAATTGATAGCACTTTTAAAAATGAAGAACCAAAATAGTTTTTAATCAAGGAATGTAGTGTAAGTGACTATGGAGCACAATTTGGCAATTTGGCCCTCCAAGAGGCCATTGACCACGACGCAAAACAAAACAAGGCTCGATGCTTCAAATTTCGAGTGACTGTGTAGTTTATCTTTGACTTTTTGGAAGATTTTCACAATATTTTCTAGGATTCTTCCTATATATAACATTGTTAAAAAATTATAAATTCCGCGTAATAC
This sequence comes from Cercis canadensis, assembly GCA_003255065.1. Classification (NCBI taxonomy): domain Eukaryota; kingdom Viridiplantae; phylum Streptophyta; class Magnoliopsida; order Fabales; family Fabaceae; genus Cercis; species Cercis canadensis. Next base: position 556,591 of record QAOA01005636.1, read on the forward strand.
CAATCAAACTTCGTAATATGTATAATCTTCCTCGAATTCTCGTCATCCAAAGTTTTCGCGTTCCAAGAGATGGCAATCCGTGTCATTACAACCCCCACGCGCTATTAATTTAAAACTACAGAAATACCAAGCTTAATTAAATGCTTGAGATGAGATGAGACTTCAGAAAATTAAGAAGCATAATGCCGGTTGACGCGGTTGTTTTCTTGATCCTGCACAAAGCTCGTTGTCTTAGGGACAGCTACCTAAAAGAGCCATGCTTAATTATTAGTTAGGGGCCAGAAAAAAAAAAAAAAAAGAACAAAGGAAAAAGCCTGAAGAATTACAACATGTGCATCTGCAGGTGATGTCCTGGCTCGAGAAAACAGTTTTTTCATTTTATTGATTGCAGAGGAATAATTTATTGCAACTTGTAATCTCTATTATTTTCTGATAAAAGACTTTCACAGTTTCACGAGTCAAGTGTGTTACTGACTAGTGTTAACTGCCTCACGTAATTATATAGAAATAAAGGTAAATATGGTCCTAGAACCAACTTGACTAGTAAAGATTTGGATAATCATGACAATAAGAAAAGGTAAATTTATTTATCAAAACTATGAAATGAATTGAGAGCCATAATATGACACATTGTATAGATTTAAATGAAAAATATTAGCAAAATTTTTCAGTTTTAGTGTACTCCATTTTACTGATAAAATTATTTCGAAAAACGAAGAGGAGCATGTGTATTAAGATGTGAATCAAAGTCTGAATTGACTGCATGCGGTGCCAGGAATGCAAGTGAAGTCCGCGTGGTCCAACACAGGCTCCACGCTGTAAAATTTGGCAGTTTATAAAACATGAATCACAAGAAAAGCCAGCATGTCAAACCCACGTGGTGTCCCCTCTAGAGTCTACCCTCCACAGGAACCCCCAATTATCCACATGATCGAGATCACCTAACAGCTGGATTTATTCGCGGATCCAGTTCCCCCATGCCATCTCTCAACCCCTCGTGCGTAAATCGTAATGCCTTCCTCCCCTCTCTCTCTCTATTTATATATGTAAGTACTTCCAACTGTAATCCCTTGCACTTGGTTAGCTAATCTAAAAACAAACAAGAAAGAAAGAGAAAAGAATATGGTAGGCGTTTTTCGGCGGTCCCTTTCTTTCCCCAACAAAACTCCTAGCCGTCCATTACAAAAACCAGCCATATCCCACCACATAAGGTCCATCAGTCTTCCCTGCAGATCTCACCCTTTGATTCCTCAGATCAAGGATGAGATCAACGACCTCACCACTTGGGCTTCTACCTCAAAGTTGCATCAACAAACATACTCTAATCTATGCGATGGCTTGACCCGTCTCAAACATGTACACGATTACCTCCACGATATCCTCCAGCTTCCTCAGACACAAGAATCCCTCCGCCGCCAGCCACAGTGGGTTGAGAAGCTTCTAGAAGATTTCTTACGCTTTCTTGACATCTATGGAATATTCCAAACATCCATTTTGACTCTAAAAGAAGAGCAATCAGCTGCTCAGATGGCTATGAGGAAGCGAGCTGATTCCAAGGTGGTTATGTTCGTAAAGGCTAAAAACAAGATGGCCAACAAAATGGAAAAGCTGGTCTCTGACATCCGATGTATCAGCCAATTACATTCACATGGTATTGTTTCTCTGTCGTCGCCCACGTTGGTGTCCCTTGGAGATGCCGAACTGGCAGGTGTTATCGGAGGTGTTATTAGTGTCACGGTGTCTGTTTCCGTTGCTCTATTTAATGGGATTGCAATGCCCTTCGCGTCGAGAAAGTTATCATGGACGCAATTAGTCAAGTTGTCAAGAAAAGGCAAGAGAGTCAAGAAGGAGCATCAAGGTATTGAAGAATTTCAACAAGGTGGTCTAGAAGGGTTGTCGAATTTAAAAAAGACGAGAGATGAAGAGGTGAGATCAGTTTTGAAGAGAATGCAGGATCTGGAGGGCTGTATTTGTGGCATAGAAACTCTTAGCGAGAGAGTCTTTAGGGCTTTGATCAATTCCAGGGTTGCACTGCTCAACACTTTCACGCAGTAGCTAGATGCCATATTATATTTCTTGTTTCTCTGAAACTATTTTTTCTCATGTTTGTTACATCATACAAGCACAAAGGAATAGAAAATTTCTGGATATCTCAGCCTGTAAACATAGATTGAAGTTTAGTAGTGTACAGTAGTTTTCATATTCATAATATCCATACATCAAAATACCAACTAACAGTTTCTTATGTTTCTAGCCAGTTAGTTAATCCCTGAATTTCTGTGTCTATTTTAGCTAATTTCCCTGAAATTCTTACGATTGAAAAGCTCGAGACTATGGTAAATTAATTATAATAGTTAAAGGGAGAATAGATCTTGCACGGATACAAGATCTTGTATGAGTGCATGAAATTTTAGTGTTTTACAAAGGAATATGGTATACCTAGAAGTGTATCCTTCTTTTTCATAAACGTGAACTTGTGTTCTCTCTGTTTTGAAAGAATAACAACTTACATTCATGTAATTATTTGGGGTTACAAAACGTGCATTTTATGTAAACTACTGAGATTTGAATAATTTCTAAAAAGTTTTCAATTTAAATCTCTAGTGTCATTTTTTTTTAAAAAAAGTGCATTTTATATAGTTCTTGTAGTTAATCCAAAAACTACATATTTCTCAGGCGTAAGTGCATCTTTTCTCGATCAAATTGTTAACTTCAGCTATACTGTATTTTCCTTACAAGTTATTTAGAAAAAGAAACAAATAGAACACGGTTTCTTTATTTTCCTTATTTTCTTCAATTCTAAAGATGATATTACGTTTCCTTTGGAACAAAAACACAAGAAACGATTTTGCAAGAAATAAATATTATATTACCTAATTTGACAAACTAAGAGAAACATGAGAAATAAAAGAATATTTAATTTTGATTTTACCAAAAATAAAATTTCCAACAAAAAAATAGTATTTTAAATCACGTAAAAGGTTCATAATTCTCTATTTAGCCAAAAGGAAATTAAAACTGGAAAAGTGGAAGAGATATATTTTTGGGGAAGCACATGGCCCGTTCACGGTTGCTGAACATAACTGCCAAACATGGAGCATGAGGACAACTAAACAATATCATTAGCCGAAAAGCTGAATCCGAAAAAAGATAAAAGGATAGCACGTTGTCCAAACATTACCAACTGAACAATAATTAGAGCACATGCTTTGTTGGACAAAACTGAACGTTATGAGGTTACCCGTTTTATTGTTGTTACGTGTACTTTTTTCCCTGATATGATTTTGTTGTTATGTTGCTATGATTAATTTGTAGATTAGTCTTCTGAAAATACTAGAATTATTCTCAATCATTCATTCATCATGGCTGTTGCTCTAGAAAATATATCCTTTTAAAGGAATAAACCAAACCATAATGCTTTCAATTATTGGTCCTCTATTATCTTCTTCCCCAACTTGTGTAAGCAAAGCTAAAAACTCCACAGGCATAGACAGCTGATCTTCGCTCACATACTACTATTAGCAACTTCTGCCGCTCCCACTTCCTCGATCACAAGCTCCTGGTCCCTGTTATGTTAGTTGTAACTGTATACATGTCCTTGCCATACTTTAAATCTCATATTTCATCGTTGTTTGGAGTTAGATCAAAATGAAAAAAAAAAAAAAAAAGTTTAAATTTGACTATAAACGAAGACATCACTATATTTTAGTTATTTTCACTTATATTTATGTATATATATTTCTTTCCAAAAAATAAAACATATACAATGTTTTACTTTCTCAAGATAATTGAGAGATTACATGGCAAGACAAAATTTAAGTAAAATTCCTTAAGTACTTGTGGTACTATTTTTCAATTAAAACATAACATGTATATTATGTTTTACACCTCATCATCACCTTTATCTAATTTTTCTGCTCCCCAATTCGTCTCCAGCTTGCAAATGAAGATTGCAGTCATGCCCAATTCGTCCATCAGCCAGCATCGACGCAAAAGCTCTACGAAACTGTAGCACTCACACAGGTGAAGCTTGAGATCAAAACACAAAGCACTAGCACATCCAGCACTGCCACCACCAGTATTGGCAATGACATCCATTCCTTCCCTCAAATTCAATTGTTCTCCATCTCCCTGCCGTCGTTAATGAACTACTTCCAGTTCCACAGAAGGTGCAATAAGTGAAGATAGAAAAGCAAATTAGGCTTGCAATTTCTTTTCAAATGAGCAAGCATTGACCTAACAAGGAAATTGAGGGAGCGGTTATTGAAGACAGAAAGTGAATCGGAATTGAGAGGGAGGGAAGTTGAGAGATGCGGTGGTGATGCCAAGAGTGAGAGATGAAAGAGAACCCAGCGCGAAAGAGAGATCAAGAAGGGGAAGAAGAAAGAAAATATGACAAGTAATGCCGTTACAGAGATGTGACATTGAAGTGGTGTTAAGGTGTAAAAACTAATTGACATATTATATTTTAATTGAAGAATATAGCACCACAAACACATAATAAATTTTACTATAAAAATTATTTTAAAATGTAAAAACAGTTTAAATTAAAAATATTTAATTAATTTAAGAATAAAATTATAAAATTTCAACTACTTTTATTGTTACAAAATAATTAATAACGAAAAAGAAAATTGAGACTGGAAGGTAGAACGGATATTGTTCTGATTTTGGATTGCCACCAGGGACCGTGGGCCTGGGCTAGTGAAAATATGATGATATGGCTGTAATTAGGGATAGTAATTTGCCCCATATTCAATGGGGTCTCATTATTTTTATCCGATCGAATACGGATATGGGACAAAAAAAATAAATATGAGAATAATGATAAGTAATTTTATGAGGTCGAGACCAGAAATGGAGAAGTCAATGCACATCCCTAGCTGTAATAAGGTACAACGAATATTCTATTTTGGGCTATACGTGATATGTAACTTGATAATAGGCTAGTAGCTAATGGAAAGGTTTAAAAGGCCTTCAAATAACTGCAGGCTCATTGAAATCTGTCCGATACGGCATAGCACAACACAGCTTTAGAAGTTTCTTGGGCTCTTGTAACATAACTAGTCTTGCAACTGCACAAATTTTTTTTTGTTATGTTTAAAATACAAACAAAAAAAATGCACTGTCTTTTATACTCCCATTTTTTGCACAGTTGCACTTTGTTTTGCCAAATCTAGCTCATTTATTCTATCCGTTTTGCGTCAAGCCAAAACGCCATCCGCTCTGCGTCACACAGACATGACCAAATGACCATTTGTTTTGAAATTGCTTAACTTTTGGGCTAAAGAAACATGTATCAACAAGAAAAGGGGAATAAAGCAGGTAAAAAGAACGGAGTTAAGGTTGAGGTTGCTGTGAAAAAGATAGAGAGGTACAATTTCATTTGAAAGTAATTATGACGTAATGGTGCAAAGTTATGGTTGTCTGTAAAACGCCTCATTAATCCTTACTATGATTGCAAAGTATGAAAAATATAAACTTTCAACGACTCTATCCTATTACCAAGGACCCAACAAAAAGCAACATTAATTGGTTCATGCGAACAAACTACAGCTTCCAAAAAACGTTTTTGCCTGTATGGTTTAATTTCCCAAGTACTATTAGACTTCTTGGACCTATCACTGCCATGGTATAAATTAAATTACATTGCTATTTCGACGTTTGAGCCTTTAATTTGACGTGGTTCACTGCTTCTCTAGATTGGTATATATAGCTCAAAAGTCGCCACCTTCGTGTGTATTTTATTGGGCTTAAACCGAAGATGACTTTTCGTAGAACGAGGATATGGCACAGAAGCGAGGGCATCGTTGTTGTATATGGTCCTCCTCATTTCTCAATTCAATATGTAGAAAGATGGCAATACACAACATACAAACAAAATCGAGTGAGTTGGAGTTCCACCCCAAACCACCTTTTGAGGTATAGACAGATTTAATTTCCCATCAGGGTAAAGATCATGCATATCAAACTTTTTCATATTACTTTGTGCCCATTCCCATCCTTCCCAACTTACTTTCTATCATATTGCCTCGATACTGCCACTAAAAGACCAACTATTCGTCATTATAAATCACTTTGAATTTAATGAAACCAAATGATAACATTTGGATTCATTCAGTCACCTCCCTTATGAATTATGATGAATCAAAAAGTTGGTATATTCTTTGCCTTGTTGCTTTGGCAAATAATCATTACTATTCATGGTTGGTTTGAAAATTAAACAAAATAAATGGAACTCCATTGATCGAAATGCCTTGGTTTTCTTAGTGATAAGGATTGGACTTTATCTATCATGATAGAGTTAGAATTTTTAATTAGATTATAAAAAAATGGAGATTTCAATTTGTGATTTTAATTTTTTTGAGAGATCTATAAATTAATTATGTTATATGTGTTTATATTATTATATAGATAGAATGGGATTTTTTTTGTTATAGATAAAAAAAAATGAGAATTCAAATATATTATAGTGACATGTGTATAAATTTCAGATTTAATGAATTTTTGTTATATATAAGTTGATTTTATATTTTTTTGTTTAAAAAAAACACATGAATAATGTTAATTATATATTTCTTTTTCCCAAACAAACGTAACATGATAGATTTAGGAGTGAAGTAACGTTCATTTCATCTAATATGGACTCACATTAGTCGGGAGATTTCAGTATTTATATATTTTGTGGGTGTGTATTTAGTATTTACAAAAAAAATAACGATGATTGTGATGTGTGAGTTATAAGTGTGCAAGAAAACAATAAATAGTAAACTGAGGACCACCAATGCAAAAAAAACTCAAAAAAGATACAACAAAGAGACGTTACATGGCAGTACCCGCCACTTTTGATCACGATGGCACTTAAATACAGCGGTCCACTCAAATCATAGCTACTCTAACTGAAATAATTTTACCATAATAGCATAATCAAATTAGCCAATAAACACTAGGGCGTATATCGAGCCCCTACAGATGACTGACATATCCTTCAATTAAATTAAAATGTCACAAATGAATCAGGAGAAGTGAGTGGTGAGTACTTAGAACAGCGATTATTCCCTCTTTCTCTTTCCCAAAAGTGCATGCTCATTGCTGAAGCTCAGCTCAGCTCTTCATCCATCGTACCGTCGCCGCCGGAATCATGGGCTGCAACACCTCAAGACTGGATCGTCTCCCGGCGGTGGCTCTGTGCCGTGACCGTTGCGAATTCTTGGAGGAAGCGCTCCGACAAAGCTATGCCCTCGCCGATGCACACGTGGCGCACATGGAGTCCCTGAAAACACTGGGCCCTGCTCTCCACTCTTTCTTCAATGAAATTCAAAATGAACATCCCAGTGATGGTGACGGTACCGCCGATCATTCTCATAATCCCCCAACCAGCAACCCCAATTCTCAGCTCGCCAAAACAACATCTCCACCCGCTGGTTCCTCCTTCAGTTCTGACTCCGATTCACAAATCCAATTGCACTTTGATTCAGAAGCCGAGGATACAGAGAAAGATTTCCAAGATTTTAACCGGAGTCGTTATGATTATCTGAACCAGCATACCGTATCCTCAGCTCCTGATAACGTGGTTTTCATGAATTATGTGCAGCCTCTGTACGCTCCTTTCTCTCCACCTCTGCCAAATTCGAGTGGTTACTCGGGCTCAAAGCCGCCGTCGCCGCCTCCTCCGAGCAGCTCAGCCTGGGATTTCTTGAACTTGTTTGAAACCTTTGAGAAATACCAAGTGCCCTACAGTCCCAGTCGTGACGTAAAGGAAGAGAAGGAAAATGAAAGGAATAATAAGAATGCTGGTGGTGGTGGTGTGGATGGATCCAAATGCGATCAAAGTAAAGTGAATAGAGAACAAAATGGACAAGGGAAAAATACGACGGAGGGTGATTCCGAGGATAACAAGCCGGATGATTCAAAGAATACTAGCAACTTGGCATCGGCGAAAGTGAATTCCCCGAAAGGGAAAGGTGTCTCTGAGGTGATGAAAGAGATTCAGATTCTATTCGAGAGAGCATCAGATTCGGGAAACTCAATTTTGGAATTGCTGGACGTTGGAAAACTCCGTTACCACCGCAAAATAGCCGTTAATCAAGGTAGGAATGTGTGAGTGTGTCCCTGACCCACACTGTTTAGTACTATCACTCTTGATGACCCAGCTTTCTCTGTTTCACATTACTAGTCCATTTTTGAATTTCACGAGTTTTACTGTCTCTATTGGTTGATTAATCGAAGTAACAAAAAATGTTATGATTTTTTTCTTTTTTAAATCAGTTTCTTGCAAGATGATGCATGTGTTTACTCCGTCCGTTTCCTCGGCGGTTAAAAGCATGGAATCCTCATCTCTTCTTGGTCGGAGAATGGGATCTTCGTATCCAGGAGTTGACAAAGACAAGGGCCTGAGTTATGGGAATCTATCTTGTACTCTGAAGAAGCTATGTATGTGGGAGAAGAAGCTGTACGATGAAGTCAAGGTACAAGCTGATATCTTGCTCTGCTTTCTTCAAGTCAAGGGACACCATGAATAATCAATCAAGTTTCAAATTTTAAGACATATGAGCCATATGCATAATCAAATTTTAAAGGGGAAAAGATAACAGTATATATGCCATTTCAAACGATTTTAAAGGAAAAACATAACAGTAAAGCCATTCCTTTGCATAATTGTTCAATTTTGAGAATTTGCTATAGCAAGGCCAACGTGAAGAGGAACTGACATCATAAGAACCCCTTGTCTACCAATTATCCCAACTACATGAACATACTTATTTATATTTGATACTGTATAAGAAGTTCTGATAATGCATCTGCAATTGATAATAATCTTATCAAGTGATGAACTCAAAGATAAAATGGCAAAACTTTAATAGTCACATAATTTCAGAAATCAGAATCATGGGCCATAATCAACATCAAATTGATTTGCGCTATCATCATGTTTAAACAAGTTGTTATTTTATCTTTTGCAATTGAAGATGGCCTTTTATTTTTCAGTCTGAGGAGAAATTGCGGATACTGCATGAGAAGAAGTGTAGACAGTTGAGACGCATGAATAGAAAGGGTGCTGATGCTCACAAAATTGATTCTGTTCAAACTTTCATCGGGATTCTGTCTACAAAAATGAAAATTTCGATCCAAGTAGTTGACAAGCTTTCTAATACCATAACTAAATTGAGGGAAGAAGAGTTATGGCCGCAGATCAACAAGTTTATTCTCAGGTATGTCATAGCTAAATTAAGTTTCTTTAACGACAAACATGTTTCAATCCTCCATGGTTTTTCCTTCTCATAATTGGCTTCTTTATCGTTGGTTTGCCCCCTCTTCTTCCCCTCCATTTGTCGAAAAGGTTCCTTGGAGTATGGAAAGATATGCTAGAATGTTACAGATGCCAGTACCAAGCAATTGCTGAAGCCAAATGTTCAGATGCCTCATCATTCAACAGAAAGCTTAGTATTACTCATCTTGATACAGCAATTAAACTCAAGGCGGAGATACAGAAGTGGAATTTAAGCTTCTCAGATTGGATTTACGCCCAAAAGTCTCATGTCAAGGCCTTAAATGGTTGGCTACTGAGATGTTTACTGTATGAACCTGAAGAAATATCTGATGGTACAGCACCATTCTCCCCTGGTAGAATTGGTGCACCACCTGTGTTTGTGATCTGTAACAAATGGTCACGAGCAATGGATAAACTCTCAGAGAAGGATGTAATTGAAGCCTTGAATGGATTCATGATCGGGTTAAATCAGATTTTGGAAAAGCATATTTTAGACTTGCAGAAAAAATTAACAGTGGACAAGGAATTGGAGAGAAAAGTGAAGAACTTGGAGAGGCAGGAGCAAAAGATGCAGAAAGTGGTGCAGGCTCGAGAGAGAAAGATGGTTTCAATCACCAGAGAAGAGACTGATGCTTTATTATCAGGGGATGCTGTGCAACTGCAACATGGTGAACTTACTGATGGTGTTAACCTGCAATCAAGTCTGAAACATATTTTTGCTGCCATGGAGAGGTTCACTGGCAACACTGCTCGCGCATATGAAGAACTTTGTCAACACATTGAACAAGACTCTGTATTGGGAGAATTCAACAGCATCCAATAGTGTTTTCTTCTGATTGAATTATTCTTGTAGAATTAAGGTTTCTTTACACATCTCTTACAATTTTCAAGTTTGATGTGCGTGTACAGTGTCCTTTGCTTCTAATAGTCTCAAGAACATAATTCCGGAGAACATTAACCCCTTTAACAAGGGAAAACAAAATTAAGAATCTTTGTAAACACAAGCTGTGTTGCTGCAGGTAATATTCGATGTAAAAATATTACCAAAATTATGACCGTGCGTTTTTTTATTTTTCTAATTTGGTTTAATATATTGATATAAGATTACAACATGGACATTCAATTTTGGTGTGACGACAATGTATTGTTATTATCCTATGCCTCTAAAAANACATTAACCCCTTTAACAAGGGAAAAAAAATTAAGAATCTTTGTAAACACAAGCTGTGTTGCTGCAGGTAATATTCGATGTAAAAATATTACCAAAATTATGACCGTGCATTTTTTTATTTTTCTAATTTGGTTTAATATATTGATATAAGATTACAACATGGACATTCAATTTTGGTGTGACGACAATGTATTGTTATTATCCTATGCCTCTAAAAAGAACTTGAAAATTAGATATCTTTGAGTCACGAGTGAGAGATATCTAAGTCAAAAGAATTTAAAAGTAAACTAAGTTTAATCAAATATCAATTTACCAAAAATCTCCTTCATGTAACGGCTATTTAATTCTTGAAGTCGTAAAACTGTGTGTGTGAGGCTTCATGCATAAGGTGTTACAGTAAACATCGATTACGTTTGTCAAAGCTAAACAAAAATCATTTATATCTATATATTAACACAAAGAAATGCATTTTTATTCTTTTTTTAATTAATACATTTATATTTTTGTTTCTGAGTAATTCACTTTTAATTTAGAATATAAGAAAACTTCACTTATATTGAAGTCAGTTTTTCTTTTCATTTTTTTTCTAATGACGTTTGAAGTCAATTTCAGTGACCATACTTGTTCTTTTGGTAAAGAGTAAGCATACATACTTACATTCATTATCATTATTTAATTTGGGTGTCTATTTACCCAAATAAAACATCAGCGTGTTAGTTAACACATGAAAGAAAACAAATAAACAAAGTAAAAAAAAAATGACAAAAATAACTATGATTTATGACAGATGTGCAATGACATAAATGTAAAGACAAAATTACCCCTTATGGTATATAAAGACAAATCCTATAAAGGAAAAGAGAGAGCGACAGGGAGGTTTTGTCAGTTCAGAAAGAGGAGGAAGAGACGAGAGAGAGAGAACTCAATGAGGAGAAAAAGAAAGCTGCAGCTCCTCATCACTTCTTAGATCTCTCTCTCTCTCTCTCTCACACACACACACACAGAGACAAACACACACGGGTGTGGTGTGTACTCAGACTCAATAGTCAAGAGTGATTGGGCTTGGTGGTGACTTGTGGAACCTTAACCCCGTTTGTTTTCTCCTCTTTTCTCTTTGTTCCCTCTTCCTCTCCTTTCAGAGGATTCATATTTCATGGTGTATGGTTGACGCTAATTGCTGGCGGGGACGGGCGAATTGAGTTAACCATCAAGTAATGGGCTGTTGCGAATCTTCCCTTTCCAAAGGCTCTATTCCGAAAAACAACCGTCATTACCAGAACAACATCCATGCTTCTTCGTCCAACGGCGCCGATGCCGGCGCTGCCACTTCCGCCGGAGACGTCCCCGCTTTCTCCGAGTTCTCTCTCGATGACCTTAAAGCCGCCACCAACAACTTCAGCCCTGATCACATCGTCTCCGAGAGCGGAGAAAAAGCCCCCAATGTCGTTTACAAAGGTCGCCTCCAGAACCACAACCGTCGTTGGATTGCCGTTAAGAAATTTACCAAATTGGCCTGGCCCGACCCAAAGCAATTCGCTGTACGAGTTTTACGATTTTCAAGTTTTCATCTATTTTGGGTGTCGAATTTTGTTTCTGCCTGTTGATTTTATTGACTTATCTTAACCTTGTTCTTCCAGGATGAAGCCTGGGGAGTTGGGAAATTAAGACACCAAAGGCTTGCCAATTTGATTGGCTATTGCTGTGATGGCGATGAGAGACTTCTTGTTGCCGAGTACATGCCCAATGACACACTTGCTAAACATCTATTTCACTGTGTGTCTTCTTTATCGGTTTTTATTCTCTTAATTTTCATTTCTCTTTCAACTTTTGTCCTAGAAGCATTGCTAGCATTTTTCGGAAGAGGTTTTGTCTATAGGTAAAGCTTTTAACTGTTGATTGGATCATAAGTATCAAGGGATTCGGTTTTAATGAACATTAGCACTGGTGTCGCAGCAAAGTAATTCTTGTTCCTTAAATGTTATGTGTGCCATGAAGAAGGTTACCAAAACCAGTTTTGACCATAAATAGTTGCAAGAATAAGCCTGGTTTGATATCTCTTATGTTTGATAGATAAATACTTAACTAAAATTAATTGAAATTACTTATCTACCTTTATCATTTAGATCTATCCAATGATGCATTTGCTGTTAACCTTTTGTCTTATCCTTTCTTTTTCACTTCTATATATGTCATTGTTTATCTCTTTCATGCCCTCTTTACTCCTCTGATGAAGCTTTCTCTCTCTTTGAGCGAATATCTTAACTTCTTATCATATATTTGTTTTAACAACGTAAGGATTATGCTCTTATTTTCTAATGGGTGTTGAGAACAATTACCTTGCTATGTAGCTTTGATTAATGAAAGTTATTTCTTGATGTGAGGATCATTTTCAAGTTCGTATCTAATGCATTGATGTCTCCTCACCCCCCCTCCCTTTTTTTTTCTTTATCAACGCTACTATCATTGAAACAGTAGCTGTTATCATTGGTTTTATTTCTGTAGTTTAATGTTTTCATGTCTATGATAGGGGAGAATCAGACAATCGAGTGGGCCATGCGGTTAAGAGTTGCCCTATCCATTGCTGAAGCATTAGATTATTGTAGTACTGAAGGCCGTCCATTGTACCATGACTTGAATGCTTACAGAGTTCTCTTTGATGAGGTATTATATGACAACTTTATTTCTCTGCTCTTTTGAGGGTGGTAGTTATTATAATCTGTTATGTATACTGTTTGACGTATGTATCCATATCTATGGTCCACATTTGTTCTTGATGCTTTGGCAGAATGGCGATCCTCGGCTTTCATGCTTTGGGTTGATGAAGAATAGCAGGGATGGGAAAAGTTATAGCACAAATCTTGCTTATACACCTCCTGAGTATCTAAAAAATGGTATCTTCATTTCTTCTGTCACAGTAATATTTTATGGTGTTCTTATCCTATCTAAAAAGTTAAATGACCAATCTAGAGTTCTCATTGTCTAAAGCTGTCCTGTGTCCAACAAATGATAGATATCAATCAACATATAAAACGGAGGAGCCTAGGATTTTGAATATATCTATTTTTCATCCATCAAGACATTTTGTGACATTGGATTTGATATAGAAATTTGCGAAGGTTGTAATAGAGAGTATCCCTGAATAATTGATTTGTCAGTCTTCAAAAGAATTTTGCTGCTCAATTATATTTATGGATCATATTTCCATATTCAAGGGAAGGCTTTTGTGCTTCATTACGTTTGCCTTGAATAGAATGGTTGTTTTGGCAACTTCTAGTGACAGCTATGATGTACGTGTTTTTGTAGGGAGGGTGACTCCGGAAAGTGTCATCTTCAGCTTTGGGACTGTGTTATTGGATCTTCTAAGTGGCAAGCATATCCCTCCTAGTCATGTAAGTATTCTACTTAACATTAATTACCTCTACAATCTCATTTTTGGAGTGAATTGGTGGTTCCACCCATTAAGCATGGCAGAATTGTGAAGTGGTAATTTTTCATAGTGTATACCTTTGTACCAAGGTCATGACATATTGCTGGAGAATAGTTTATAACTTAAAAGTAATAAAGAAAATGGTTTTTAATATATTATTTTCTATGCTAAATGCAACTAGATTGCTAACTTTTATGTTGTGACAATTGTTTGATTCTACAAGTTTTCCAACCATTGCGTAGCTCTATATGTTATAATTCATTGTTTTGAGGGTTTATTTTCTCATAATTTAACTGTTATTCTTGATCCATGCAGGCTCTTGACATGATAAGCGGAAAAAATATCCTTCTCCTTATGGATTCACATTTGGAGGGAAACTTTTCAACTGAAGAGGCAACTGTGGTTCTTGATCTTGCCTCACTATGTTTGCAGTACGAACCTAGGGAGCGGCCCAAGACCAGGGACCTTGTTACAACACTTTCCCCATTACAAAATAAACCTGATGTGAGCTTATCCTGCTTTTCTTACTTCAAATGTGGTGTTTTTGTCCCACGTGATCATTATGAGAGATTAGCATATGCGTCATCACCTAAAATATGTTTGTTCCAACACAACTTCAGCATCTTGCACGGCAGTCCATGCATTATATAAAGTATGTCTTGCCTGGCCCAATAGAGATATGTGGCTTTTCTCTTTTTACATACATAACTTGTAGCAAGAGAAGGACCATTAAAACTTAAGCAACATAAGCATAAGAACAAAAGGAAAGCAGTGTGAAGGAAAGGTTCTGTTGAGGACCTGAAACTTTGAACTCAGGCATCAGTGCCGGGCTTAATGACAGAATCCTAGAACTTGGTGAAACAATACAAATCACCTAAAACATCCTTTTACATGAACTTCTACAAACTTCCCAAGTCATAGTACATTTGAAATCTTCTAAGCTAATGGTAGCTTGTTTTTGCAAAATTTCTCTAATGCAATATGTGTCCAAGTGTACTTGCTTTCCTGCTGTGACATCTGCTTACCTTCATTTGCCTTTGGAATTGCTTATGGCTTTCTGTAGTTGCTGAATATCTGAAAATTTTCTCTGGAGCACATTTATAAATAGTTTCCACTTGGTAAATATAAAATGTATGACTAAATGCAGTTTAAAGTTCAAGGCCAAAACAAAAATGCAGTTTACAATTATTTCATTGAATCGCCTGTTCTCAAATTTAGCATTGGAATCTTTGCCGGGATCTACTAGTAGATATTTTAGGCTTACTTGTATGTGACCGGTGGGGGCGGGGGGGATATCTCCCCTTACTAAAAGGTGACCTTTGGTCTAGTTAAGCTGTAATTATGACTTATTGGCTGTAGTTATAGGAATCTTTGGCTAACTAAAAGGAGACAATAATTAAGGTCCATTTTGCTATCAGATTCCATCACATGTAATGCTTGGAATTCCGAAGCATGAAGAAGCACCTCCTACTCCACAGCATCCTCTTTCTCCAATGGGTGATGCTTGTTCTCGAATGGACCTTACAGCTATCCATCAGATTTTGGTGATGACACACTACAGAGATGATGAAGGGACTAATGAGGTATTTGATTGAAGAGATGTAAGTTTTGCAATACTTATAATTCGAATTTCATACTCAGTCTCTCTTACAAACGACTTCTTAGTTGTCGTTCCAAGAATGGACCCAGCAAATGAGAGATATGTTGGAGGCAAGAAAGCGTGGTGACTTGGCGTTCCGTGACAAGGATTTTAAAACAGCAATTGACTGTTATTCCCAGGTGGGTGTTAAGCATACAAAAATATTCAAACGACATGTTTTCATACCATTAGGACCCAGTGTATATTGTTGTTAACAAAATTGTAAATATCTCGTACTTAAAAGGCAGCCCAAAATGAAGGCAGAAAAAGTAATTATAATGTCGTCTACTTGAATCATATGAATTATATTCAAATATGCAGTTTATTGATGTCGGAACCATGGTCTCCCCAACTGTCTATGCACGGAGAAGTCTGTGCCATCTCCTCTGTGATCAACCAGATGCTGCTCTGCGAGATGCAATGCAAGCACAGTGCGTCTATCCTGACTGGTCCACAGCATTTTACATGCAGGCAGTTGCTCTTTCCAAATTAAACATGCAGAAGGATGCAGCAGACATGCTAAATGAGGCTGCTGCCCTAGAAGAGAAAAGGCAACGGGGTGGTAAAGGGTCTTGATGAGAAACCCCATTATCCTGATAACAGATTAATAATAGAGTCTGTTGTAGAGCCAAATTGTTTGTATACTGGAATTTGGGAGTGGATTCTAAGGTGTAACATAGAGGGAGGGAGAACACTATTTCTTTCGCGCAAATCTGTTGTGCTATTTTTTCTCCTGAATTTGATAAAGTATTTAATTGATTCTTACTGTGTACATGCCTCTGCGTATCTTATAGTACAAACATTGTTCTGTTGCTCAAGTATAATTTTACGCTACATACAATTCCGCTTTTCCATCAATGAATAGGCTCATGAACTCTTCACCATCTACGGTCTCTTTCTCTATGAGAAGCTGAGCAAGCTTGTGAAGGATGTCAATGTGGGTTGTGATAATTTGCTTTGCCCTTATATAGGCTCTCTCTACCAGCTCCCTAACCTCTGCATCCACTATATCAGCAGTTGCCATGGAGTAATCTTTCTGTGTTGACATCTGCAATTGGAATAATATAAAAGTGAGGCCTTAATTGATATTTTATAGTATGCGCTAAAACGAAAACTTCCGGCAGTCAAACAAGGAGATGAACCGATATTCAAAAACAGCCTACCTGTTGGCCCAAGAATGGATTTCCACCAGGTCCACCAATGGCAATTTGTCCAATTTTCTTGCTGAATCCAAATCTCTCCACCATCTGCCTTGCCACACGTGAAACTTGCATGAAGTCATTTGACGCTCCAGTGGTGACATTCTCCTGGCCAAAAATGACCTCTTCAGCAACCCTGCATTGATCACGCAGAGAAGAGGAATTTGAACATCCAAAACAACGTCCCCAAAAATGTATACCAGGTAGAGAATAGTAATAACAGTTGTTATACGGATTCCTAAGTAATCAATAAGGGAAATGTGTAACTCTGTTTCTTTGGATTGTATGGTCTACACACCTTCCACCCAAAGCAACTGCCATCTGATTTTCCAAGTAGCTTCTACTGTACAATCCAGATTCAAGCCTCTCTTCACTGGGAGCAAAAAATGTGAGACCACCAGCTTGGCCACGAGGAATGATTGATATCTTGGCTACAGGATCATATTCGGGCATCAAAGCACCTACTAAAGCATGACCAGCCTCTGAAATTTAATGAGCAAATATACTGTTAACGACCTAAAATTAACATGGACACATCTAGGAAACTTGGGAACCTCTATTATAAACCCACATACCATGATAGGCGACTAATTTCTTCTTTTCATCTGAGACTACAGCATTTTTCTTTTCTGGTCCAGCAATAATTCTTTCAAGCGCATCAGATATCTCATCTTTACTTATTTCCTTAAGGTCTCGCCTGGCTGCAAGTATAGCAGCTTCATTCATCAGATTTTGTAAATCGGCCCCCGTGAATCCTGGGGTTCTTCTGGCAATTTTTTCGAAGTCCACATCTTTTGCTAGTGCTTTTCCTCTAGAATGAACCTGATAAAGAGAATGTATACTGTTTAATTTAGATACATAAATCAGAGTCACATACTCATTCCAGAGGTGCCATCAAACAAGGTATGAATTAGAGTAGTAGCAAAGAGTACACTATGGTGATCCAAAACTATGTATCCATCATGTGCATTAAGAGGAAACAATGAGCTAATCAAATGAATTGAACTACATAGTCACACGTACTCCACATCATTTTTGGATGAATATCATTAGAGTAATTCATGACGCATTAGCGGTAACATTGCAATGCTGAATTCATGGCGCTCACCTGAAGAATTTTAACTCTACCCGCAACATCAGGTCTGTCCACAGTAACTTGCCTGTCGAACCTCCCTGGTCTAAGCAATGCTGAATCAAGAACGTCTGGTCTGTTAGTTGCAGCCAAAACTATGACGCCGGAATTGCCAGAAAATCCATCCATCTCCGTCAAAAGCTGGTTAATAGTCTGCTCCCTTTCATCATTCCCACCTCCGAGACCTGCCCCTCTCTGCCTTCCTACGGCATCAATCTCATCTATAAATACAATGCATGGAGCCTTTGATTTTGCTTTATCAAACAAATCCCGCACTCTAGATGCACCAACTCCCACGAACAATTCCACAAACTCAGAAGCTGCACATGAAAAGAATGGCACTCCAGCCTCCCCGGCTACTGCTCTTGCCAAAAGGGTCTTCCCAGTACCCGGTGGTCCTACTAGAAGGCATCCTTTGGGAATCTTAGCACCCAGGGCAGTGTACTTATCTGGGTTTTTCAGGAAATCAACAACCTCTTGCAATTCCAATTTCGCTTGGTCAGCTCCGGCCACATCAGCGAAAGTCACACCCGTTTCCGGAACTTCTTGGAATTTCGACTTTGATCTTCCGAAATCCATGGGTCCGCCAAGCCCACCAGGCCCACCAGGTCCGCCTTGGGCTCGGCGGAACAGTAAGAACAACCCGGCAAATGCAAGGATTGGGAATAGCAAATTACCAATAAAATTAAACAACCCATTACCCGATTCGCCTTCTGAGACCGAGATATCGACACCGTTCATAGCTAAAATGTCGATAAGGTCCGGGTCATTGGGTACAATTACTGAGGCTCGGCGGCCATCGACGGCGGTGAGTTGAAGGGCAGAACCGTCTTTGCTGAACCTGACTCTCTCGACCTTGCCCTTCTTCACTGCATTCAAAAACTCGCTGTAACGCCATTGGCTACCTTCGGGGAGATCAGAAGTTGTCTGAGTTTGGGGTTTTGGGGCTGTGAGAAGGAGGTTCTGAGAGAAGGGTGAGGAATTTGAGGGGCTGGGTTTGGTGGGTTGAGCTTCAACTACAGGGGGAGTGGTTGGCGGGGAGACGTTGTCTGCGGCTAGAGCTTGAGGGGTGATAGAAGAGAAGATTAAGGCAGCTAAAGTTGCTTGGGATGGTATGGATTTCAATCCTTCAGGATTAGGCTTTCTGTTCAAGATGTTCTGAGCGTTTATAAACCTTCTCCTGAAAAAGAATGGCAGAGGAACTGATGATTTACTTGTTTTGGGGGTTGGAGGAGAAAGTAGGACTTTACTTCCAACAAAGTTCGAAGAAAGTAAAGCGTTGGAGGCGAAAGCCATAGTTTTGATGCGCTTTTCTGGTCTCTCTCCTCTATCTCCTGTGACTGGTGAGCTAGGAATTAGAATCCTCCTCCTATCTGGAATGTTGTTGGTGTTGGGCCAATGTACCTGTACCACCGTGGGAAGAGAAAAATTAAAAATTTCAGTCTAATTCTTGAAAGTGAACAAACAGTAAGGCATATATACATTTACGGTCCGTCTAATGTGAAATTGTAAGATTTTGTCCTAGGATTTCATTAGAGAAGGATGAAGCAACCTGCTTTAACCCAAGCCATAAATTTGGGTGTGGCTATGTCTCTTCTACGTGGCCTACGTTGAATCCGATTATTTTGCCCTTTGATTCTAATCAGCAAAATATCATACGGCATTACGAAACAGGAGATGTTAAATCCACAATTTCTATTCGGTTCATTTGGGCTAAACGTGGCCTCTTTTTGTCAATTGTTATCCGGGCCACATGGTTGCATAAAATAAAACGAGTTGGGCTACACAGAGAAATGCCTGATCCATAAGAATGAAATCACTTCAGAGAACCCACGTCATCATCCATTCTAGGAAGAGACAAAAAGAAGCCGGTGAGTGAGGTTGCAATTGCAAATAAAGAAAGCTTAGAGTCATTGTTAAATCAAACGGTAATTCCTTGCTTTAGTGCCTGCTCTTAAACTCTTCTGCTGGATGAAGTTTAAATTACAACACGTTTTTATGACGTTTTTGTTTATATATCCGAATGTTCAAGAAATGCTGCGAGTTTGTTTCTGTAAATGTATTCATAATAAGCATTCATTCTCAAGACGCCATTTATGCATTCAACTTAAGATTATATATTGTGCATCGGTCAGTTTATTGACTTCAACGGATCCCATTTGCACCACCCAACTGGTGTCAAGCAATGGCAATAGCATGCTTTTTTATTTTTATTTTTTTAAAAAGGCTGGGCATCCAATAGCATATACGTTGACAACAAAAGTGGAACTTTTACAATCTGCCATAATGGTTTGGTAACCTCGTCCTATGTTTTTATCCAAAACAGTACGTTTGTCTAACTATTGCAAATTTTAGCGCACATTGCCGTCCGCATCCATACGGGAACCGACATCTAAATTATTCAAAACAAGAATCATCATGCCAGCAGGAACAGTAATCCCCTTCGACACCATTAACGTGATCTATTTTCTCTTGCCTTGGTCACAAAAATTGACCTTAAATTAATGTTTAGAGTTTGAGTTTGAGACATGGCATGGGTTATATATATCGGCAGCTTATACGGGCTTGTTAAGGCCTTATAGGATGTTTTAAGGCCTCTTGACAACCAAAACCTCAATTATGAGATGGGGGGGTAAAAGCTGAGACAAGGGTGATGGGGGGATGCAAAGCCTTAAAAGTGACTTATCAACTATGATGTGCCTCCAACGATTCACTACATTTCTACTTTGATGCTCCGTTACCAATTTGATGGTTGTTACGTCCAAGAATATAGGACGCAGTTGTGCAGTTGTCCAAGAATAGAGGACCCGGGAACCTGCAGTTTTTTGGTTTTTGTTCTCTGCGGACAATTTTCTTTAATTTGAGAAATGACCATTTGTTTTTAGCACCAAGACAATTCTCATGATTGAATAGTAATATAAAATAATCATGTTATGAAAGAATTTCCTTTTTCCATTATTACTTGTTTTCTTTACAGTGAATGAGTTCGTCAGCTGAACGAATGCCAAATTACCAATTTCTTTCAGACAAAAAGTCAAGCACAAACATTACTGTTTACTTTTTCTGCGAGGGAATTCAACCTTTTCTTTCATTCCACATGGGAAAAACAGCCAATTAAAAACGAAAAGAAAGGGGAAAAAGTCTAACAAGAATCTTGGATCACAAATTCTAAAGACTAAGATGAATCCCTCTCCCCTAACTTACAATTTTCTAACTACTACTTTTTTCTTTTCATTTTTTTTTCCTTTTTCTGTAGAAGACTGAAAAGAAATTTCTGATAGGATTAGCGAGCCATATCATTCTGCATAGAAGAATTGAGCTCCACTTGCTCTGCCTCCCATTTGGCCTTAGCCACTATTCCATGGTGCAGAGGTTGGTATTCCTAAAAGGAAAGAAATGAAGGAATAAGAGTAGAGCTAGGAGTGATGATGATTAAGAGTGGGCGTTGAAAAAAGGAACAAGAATCCGGGGTACTTATTATTATTTGCACCTCTAATTTCTCAACAAGCTCCGTTGCGTTAGGAGCAGAGACAATAATATTGCGCTGAGACGGCTTGATAAAACCATCCTCCACTGCTTTGTCTATGAAGGTGAGGAGGTGGTCGTAGTATCCTTCAACATTCAGCACACCCACCTGTATGAATTCTGGATATTAGAAATTTAAGAATATTTTGATCCTTTTCTTAATTATTTATTTTATTACTACTAGTTTCTCGGGAGAAGAGAACCAAAACATTCCAAATTTCAGAAAGTTAATTTCTTTACTGGTTTATCGTGGATTCCAAGCTGGGCCCATGTTATGACTTCTAGTAACTCTTCCAAGGTTCCATACCCACCTAGTGAATAGTGATAATGGAAAAGTATTAGAATAAGTGAGTAGTCATCCCACTATTAGTTATATAATATGAGTATCCAATTCGTTCGTGAAACACAGAGAGAAGACAAAGAGGGAGACCTGGAAGTGCAATGAAACAGTCAGAATGGCGTGCCATCTCAGCTTTTCTTTGGTGCATGTCGGCCACAGCCCTGACCTCCCCCATTGTTTCCCCAGTAATCTGCTCAAACAAAACATGACATGGCATACATATTACCCTTCATTGAAATGCAAAGATTGTATTCTCTTGTTACATTCATGATTTATTTGGAGATATCAACCATATGTACAAGGTGACAATAAAAGAAAACAGTAGTGTGTCGGTTCTCTACCTCTTTGCGCATAAGAGTTTTGGGAATGATTCTGTGGATAAAAAGCACCAAAGTTTAGCAATTTGAGCATTAAATCAATATGAGGAAGATGGAGCTAGCAAAGATAACAAGCGGAGAGCATAGGAATCTAGAAAGAAACTTGTACCCGAGAACATGTCCACCACCAAGATGCACTTCTTGGGAAACAAGACCCATTAGCCCAACACTTCCTCCTCCATAAACAAGATCCAGCCTCCTAGAGATCTTTCATACACCCAAAATGAAACGAAAAAAAATTAAGAATTGAGAAATTTGATGTGAATGAATTTAATTAGGAGGATATATATATATACCAGCTCTCGGCCAAGTTGAAGAGCAGCTTCCTTGTAGCAATTTCTGTTGCCTGTACTGCTTCCACAGAACACACAAACCCTTTTGAATCTTGATTTCATCATTATCCTCTCCTCATCCATCTTCTTTCTTTCTAGGGACTAGTGCTTGCTTTGGTTTCTCTCGTATTTTATTTCGTTATTCTATTTCTCCTTTTGGATTAAGTTAACCACTGGCAAAACGTACGAATTTATGGTTCATGAGGCCAAGCTCCGGAACAACTAGCAGACGCTTTATAGAACTTCCACGCGAATAATTCGGTCACCCATGGAATCCTATCTAGACACGTGTCCATTCAAATTGCTTTACATTGTTAATCCGAAAAGATTCCATTCTAATGTTGATTTTTTTCTTTCTTTTTTCCTTCATGTGCTGAAATAAAATGGATGTCTTTTTTTTTTTTTTTTTTTTTTTTTTTTTTTTTTTTTTTTTTTTTTATTTTTTTTTTTTTTTTTTTTTTTTTAANTGGGGCGAGCCATCTTGCTCTAAGGGTCTCGCTGTTGAAATACCCACAACTATAATTTTGTATAATAGAGTACTTTGAGACCTTCATTTTGTCAATGAGAAGTCTCGAATAAAATATCATTTTTTTACAATGAGAGCCTTATGACTAATTAATCTACATACTAGTTAGCAAATGGATATCTTTTTTATTGAACGATTTTTTGTGCGAAGTGATTTTTGGAGTTCCTTCACATTTATAAGATTTGTATTCAACAATTAAAAAAAAAAGGTGAATGTATTTTGTTTTCCCTCCCTTTATTTTTTCCTGCAAACATTCACACTATGCAAAAAACTTATAGATTAAAAATTGTGTTGAATTTAAAAGAACACTTATTCACTAAACACTAGAAAGGAATACTGGATCCTTGTGTTGAATTTAATTAAATTTTGAACATAATATTAATTAAGTAATTTTTTTTTTGGCTACATGAAAACGTACTAATAGTAATGTCATTACATGAACTACATGATGTCAACGATACTAAAAAGTAAAAGTACAAGTATGTTATTTTGGTATTTGAGCTTAGAGTCGTAATAACCAAAATATTAAAAAGATATAAAAAAAAAAAAAGCTAATTAATTCCTTAGGTTGTAAAGAACATCGTTTATTAAATAATTTTTTGTTACATGAAAGTTTAAACTTATGACTTTTTTAAATTATTACTTAGACCCCTCTTCATTAATCACAATTAATAGCTCATCAATTATTAATTATAATACTAGTATTGAACTATTGATTGACATTTTCCATAAACCTATGTATTTTTAGGAACTCAGATCCGATTATGTCACTTGAGTCATGTTGCTCAGATCTGAGTCGTCAATTCCATTAAAGTTTATCTTAACCATTAAAACACATTAACATTTAATGGTTGAGATGAGTTTTAATAGAATGAACGGCTCAGATCTGAACAACATGACTTAAGTGATATGNTAAACCTATGTATTTTTAGGGACTCAGATCCGATTATGTCACTTGAGTCATGTTGCTCAGATCTGAGTCGTTAATTCCATTAAAGTTTATCTTAACCATTAAAACACATTAACATTTAATGGTTGAGATGAGTTTTAATAGAATGGACGGCTCAGATCTGAACAACATGACTTAAGTGATATGACCGAATCCAAATCCGTATTTCTAGCATGCATGTACTCGCGACCTTTATAACTCATATTATTTACAATTTTTCAGCTTTCACCGGGTACAATAGAATTAAATTCTTAAAGAAACGTTTTCAATAGCATGTGTATATAGTCACTCCGTCATAGTGCTGGAAAAATAGTTGTTCTTAAGCGTTTTAGTAGAAAGAACTTAAAATACACTTATACAGATATATCCCAACATAAATTACTCATAGAACAGCTTATGATGGAAAATAGCCCTTAGTGGATAAGTTCCGCTAATTCGCTTTCCATTCATTGAAGTCAGTAGAAATAGGGTGAACGGAACAGATACCTTACTAGAAATTGACTACATATATATATATATGTAGACTCAACTTTTCAACATAAGTTGTAAGTTTTAGCCCAAACCACACACTATCAAGTATCAACCAGTAAATAATTAAGCTCTCCTCGTTACTTGTCACAACCTGAAAGCTCTTATACATTTCAACTTCTCTCTTGTCGTATATATACGTTTTAGGAAGGGATAGCTTCTCATAGGAAGGACTTATTTTACACAAATTTCGAATAATATATATTTATGGTAATAATTTCTTTATATTGTTAGATACAGGTCTTGTCATACCAACACAATCACAAGATGGACCCCATATTAATTTTAAAACTTCTTTAAGTAGAGAAATTAGTTAAATTTCCGGTTATCAAATACCTCATCTTAAGTTTTATTGGTTTTTATCAGTGAATATCATTGTACTTGGATTAATCTTTTTAGTGGAAAACGACATAATCCAAACTCGTTCTTGATATAATCGTTTCATTTGAGAGAGAGAGAGAGAGAGAGAGCCAAAAGCAAAAATCATCTTGGTTAGCTTAAATCTTTTGACACCCTTTTGCCTAGTCATATATGGTATCCTTGGAATAGAACATATAAACAGGATGTGAAAATATAACCGTTTTGGTTGAAGCAGTTAGATTTTGCGTGTACAACTTTCTAAATGGTTAGCAAATTGCAGGAAAGAAAATGACGATGACCCTCTTGGATTCCTACTCCAACAATTTATGTCCACAAGTTAAGAGTCACAACCAAGAAGAATTTATAAAAGCTACGGCTGCGTTGACAAATTAAGCTAGCTAGATGGAGATTGTTAGGAAACCAAGCCATCACATTCAGTGCCTGTCCTGTACTAGGAGAATTCAAAATAGTTTGAGAGACCACATGCATGGAATTTTTTATTAGTTCGAATTTAAAAGTGCTCTTCTTCTTTGTCTCCTGTTTTGCAGTTCAAATTCACTTATTGAATTTCAACATTCAAAAGCTATCTGCAACTTTTTCTCTTTGGAATAGGCCTGCTGGCATAGTGATAAGAATTATTGGAAATGCTTTTTGCTTTTTCCCTACTCCAGACACTCTCTTCGGTTCTCTCTCTCTCTTTGTTGAGTATATTATTAATTAAGATGCTAACTCATAAATGCTACCATGAGGTTATGGTTATTGACGAGTATAGACTCTTGGTGATCTTTTAGTCGAGAAAGCCCTTTGAAACGATTTTTACATTCTATGGTCAAAGAGTCAATAGGCAGCTTTTGTTGACAAATCTCATGTTTTATTTCCCTTTATCTTAGTTTATTTTCATAGAAGCCAATACTAACATTCTTCCATTCATTGCTTTTTACAGGGCATATAGGGGTAGGTAGTGGTGACAATCCGGCTCGCCTAGCCCGCCCGATTGGGCTATAGACAATTTTGGGGCTCTTTGACCTAGTTATTAGGAGTTGAGAAGTTTTTTACCTATTTGTGATAAATTCAAACTTAATTATCAAAATATTATAATTTTTAAAAATTCAAAAACAAAAAAAAAAGCATTTTGGACAGTGTAGGTCCCACCGAACACGCCGTGGACCTGACGGCACGTCCAAGCTAAATACGCCTCGGCTCTTGCGGCGTGTCCCAGTTGGCAAGCTTCTTTAATTTTTTATCGTTTCATGGCAGTGTAAGGGTGGACAGGCTGATAAGATTTGGATTCAATCACAAAAGGGTGGGGTGACTATTACTAACGTAATCAACCGACCAAGATGGATTGGTTTTGAGATCTCACACCTTTAATGTTGGAAACTTGGAGTACTTTTATAAAAAATAAAAATAAAAACTGATTACAAACTGATGGTTTTTCTAAATTTTAATTTTTTAATGAATTCTTAAAAAATTAAAGAAGCCAATTTGCCAAAAATGCAAAAGTTAATTTGCCAACTGGGACATGCCGCAGGAGCCGAGGCGTGTTCAGCTTGGACGTGTCGCCGGGCCCACGGCGTGTTCAGTGAGACCAGCACTGTCCAAAATGCTTTTTTTTTTTTGAATTTTTAAAAACTATAATATTTTGGTAAGTTTCAATGTATCACAAATAGGTAAAAAACTTCTCAAACCCTAATAACTAGGTCAAAGAGCCCAATTTTGGAGACAATTTTCGGCCGGATCAAATTTAATCGGATTGTCATATAGTTGGTCAAGTGCTCAGTCTTATGGCGAACTATTGAGTTAACTCAATCCTAATATAGAACTTTATTTTTAATTTTTTTAAAATGAAAGTATATATATATATATATATATATATATATATATATNAATTTTCTTTTATTTAATATAATAAATTACATAATGAAATATAACATTTTTTATATAAAAAAATATCTTTATTATTTTGTAATGAACATGAAATTTAATTATATATCTCATATTTGTGACTTTTAAACTTTTTATGACTTCAATAATATTACTATCTTATAATAAATTTTTCATGATGAATATTTTTGTCCCAATAAAAATCAAGTGAAGCCTAACATGTTCTAAATATCTTTGTTAATGGCTTGAACCTTTTTAATTCTAAGAATTCTTCCTTAAAAATATGGTGGCCAACCTTTCTTACAATAGTTGCATAAATAATAATACTTACACAATTTTTATATTTTAATTAGAAGAATTATACAAGTAATTTTATCAAAAAAAAAAATTGGGTTGGGCCAAGCCAAAATCGATCAAGTTTTTTCAAGACAGTATTTTGCAACCCAACCTAACCCTAACAACGGGTTATACGGGCTGATCCATTGGGCCGAGCCCATTTTGCCACCTCTAAGGGTAGGTTAGGTATGAAGTTCTCATCACTGGGCTTGATTCCTGAATTTTATGGTGCATGGTATCCCACAATAGTAAGAGTGTAAATTGGTTCGGTTTGATTCAATTTAGAGGTTTTTATGAACCGAACCGATGAAGTCGATTAAAAAAAATCATGAACCGAAATTGTGCAATTCAGTTCATAAACGGAACCGAAAATTGTCGGTTCATGCCCTCCATTAAATATTATTATTATTATTTTGGCTGAGAAAATATGCTAATTTACGAGCTAATAGTACAAGAGAGGCTGTGCCTTTTGACGTTTGAGTCAGCGTGAGCTTACTTTCAGACTTTTAAATACAAACCTGATAGCTATGGAAATCAATTAAGAAGGCATATGGCTTTTCCTTTTTCAAAGCTGGGGCCAAATCTTGCTTGAAGACTTTTAAGTTTAATCAATCAAGGAAAGCTGGGCTTGGAAATTGCAATCATGGGTTGGCAAGAGTTTGAGGCAACTCTTTTTCTGGGTTGCGATTCTTGTTCTGTTTTTTTGCTTGTTTAATCTCACCATAGAAGTAGGACACAAAGCCTCAAAGAGAGAGTGCCAGAGCAACCCCTTTCTCTGCTGGAAATTTCTCGTGGTAGAAAATAACCGCCAAGACTTCTGTTACTGGCAGAAGCACAAAGATTATAATACCAGATAACATAGATGATGAACAAAAGATAACTCCTATTGCTCCCAAGAAGAAAGTCTGCCATATTATAGCACTCCACACCAGCACCACATAATAATTAGCTTCCCCGAGCCCATATTCTCTCGCTTCTCTGGGAATCACCTGAGAAATGAGAACAAAAATCATAATAAAAAGACATTGCTCTGTTACAGCTTCAATATCGCCTAGGGATTAAGTCTTTGAGAGGGAGAAATCAACGAAGAAAAAGATGGTGAGGGAGGAACCGAGGAAGAAGACGACGTTGCCAGGAGAGGGTTGAGCATGGGCTGCGAGTGCGACTTGCAAGGAGAGAATTTGGGGATTTTGTGAGTAATATAATACTAAATTACTCATGTTGTAGAAAAAATGAAACAAAAAAAATGAGAGGCATGGTTAGTTTCAAACCTAGTTTATTAGCATCAGTAAAGAAACAAGAGACCAACAAATTACCACAATCAAATATGTTAAATATTCTCATAAAAAATATATAATATATTTAAAAAAAAAAAAAGAGATTTCTTACATTCTTTTAGTATTTATGTAGTATGTCATATTATATGAGAATAGCCAATGTGTAAATAACATGTGTACAAGTCAATTATTTTTAAGTTTATTTGAGAAAATAAGATAAATTATAAGTAGAGTAAAATTCTTTTTTAGTACTTAAAAAATACAGTCATTGATAAATTTGTCATCTAAAAATTTTCGGTGACAAATTAGTCCTCCAATAGGGTCCCGTTAGTGACATTTAAGGACCAATTTGTCCGACGGAATAATAATTTAATGACTAATTTATTACTAAAAATTTTTGAAGGACGAATTTGTCAGTTGCTATATTTTTCAAGGACTAAAAAAAAAGTTTTACTCTTATATTTATATCTAATAAAATATGAAACTTACGTATGTTTGTTACGTCAATATAGTATAACATACTCATGTGGTATTATAGAATCCCCGATAAAAAGAAATATATATACTAAAGTCAATTCAGTTAGGTTTTTTTGGGTTCAAGATTTTTTAGAATCAAAAACCAAACTGAACCGATAGGTTTTACCAAATTCTGAACCGATTTAAACCCATTCTCATCGGTTTAAACTTGGTTTCGGCTGTCGGTTCATGTCAGTTTTGTACACCTCTACGCAACATATTCAAAAGTGAAATGTCTCTTGCTATCTTCTGGAGTTTCATGCAGAACGGTTGCAAGTGCCAGATATAGGAAAAGCTTAGGATTCAAAGATTCCTTGTTTAACATTTCTATTCTTTTTTTAAAAAAATGAAAAAAAAATTGACAGTGTGCTCCCGTGGTATATTCTATTAGCTTGAAAGGACCAGAAATTAGAGGATTTAAGTGGATTTAAGATTGAATTTAAATAATTCCTTGGTCTGGCTACTAGCTTAAATTTTGAATTTACACTGTGTCAAGAAATATTAATTCAATATAATTCTGAAATATTTCTAATATGAACTATTCCTTTTTTGCTCTATATAAATAAATAGAAGTATTTATGACATAAACTTTTACGTGACTTTAATTTTATTTACTACTTGTTGGATTGATCTAGCAACTCTTTTTCCGTCCTTTGTAAAGGTAGTAAAGGGGGAAATCGAGAACTTTATCAAAAATTTCTTGGAAGATTCTCAGGGGATTGGTGGATGATAGCATCTAGATTCGATGTCGCAGATTCTGAAAACAAAGACATAGCAGAGTTGCGAGTAACCCAAGTTTAGAGAAAAATATTATCATCATCATTTTTTAATTTTGCATATATATATTAGTTCCAAGTTCCTTGTTTTGTTTTCATTTTGTCTGCTCGTACGTAATTAAGCACATGCTGGCATGCACGATTCCAACCCCTCTCGTGCATGTATCAATAGTAGTCATATTACTCTCTAATATCCAGCAACAATATCCTAACTTCTAACATCTCTACAAAAGGGAAGGTTCCTTTAGACAAATTGGTCTATTAGCTGTTACCATTATCCTTATTCCGTACCACAGGAAGGATACTTCATTGTCGTTTTCCTCTAGATCTGAGATCTACTCAGGGCAAGCTGTTTTAAGCTGTACTATTATATATAACCATTTCCAATGGAGGCACTGGAAGCCTAGCTACCAAGTTCTTGCAGTGCTTATATACTATAAGTACACAGCCAGTCAATTTTCTGCTAAACCCCTCAAGATTAATTGTTGACAAAACCAATTTGTTCAATTCTTTGTTTTGCTTCATCCAATTAAAGATGGCACCCCTTGATTTTGATGCTCTTAGAGACTTGCATAATTCCGCAAATGACCTCCTTCACTCGCCAATAGTTCAACAAGCTCTTGTTCATCAGCGAGAAGAAAAGTGGGTTAACGAGGTGTCGGAGGCATCCCTTAGAATGTTAGATGTGTGTGGACTCTCAAAGGATGTTCTTTTGCTGGTAAAAGAACACCTTCAAGACCTTCAATTTACGTTACGCAGAGCAAACATCGGCGAACCTGGCATTGGGGACAAAATTACTGCTTACAATTGCTATAGGAAGAAGTTAAAGAAAGAGACACTAAAGTGCTTGAAGTGCCTCGAGAGAATGAAGAGCAAAACCATGATTTCTGACCTTGCAATAAGAGAGCAGAATCTGATGTTGGTTGTGGATGTTCTAAGAGAAGTAAGAGTGATCAGCATCTGCATTGTTGAATCACTAGTGTCGCTAATTTCCCGGCCGTGGTTGGATCATAAATCAGGTAAAAGGTCTTTGGCGTCAAAGCTTGCGCGTGTAAGCGGGTAGACTATGACCATGGATGACATATACGACGTCGTGGTGCTTCAGACAAGAGGTTAGAAGGGGTTCACATAGCAATTGAAGATCTTGAGCTTGAGTTTGAGTGCATGTTCAGACGCTTAATCCACACAAGGGTTTTGCTTCCTAACATACTTACCAACTAGCATAATTAGTATTACTCTTCGCCGTCCATTGACATATATATGATATCTGCTAGCTAGCTGTATATCTCGAACCATCTACACAATCACTGCTCTTATCTTTTAAGCATCTATCTTACTTAGATTAATATTTACCCACTCACTGTATTCATTGATTAGCTTGCCTCCGGAGATGCGATTAAATTTGTAATCGACCCGCTTGTGTACCTAATTTGTCTGCACTACTGGATTTCTTTTTCACTATGTTATCTATAAAAACCAGATATGTCACAGTTCTGGACGTGTACTCTTAACAGGAATAATATATAGCTAATGCTTATTGAAAAAATGGCCGTACACTTGTGCCTCTTCAATTTTATATATAACTCGTAGTGAACATTGCGATGAAGAAAATATTCACGGAAAATCAAGTATGTGAAGAGGAAGCCTGAATAGTTCACTGTGGCTCTGACTGTTAAATGTCCTTCTCCACGAGATTTTCTTGATATGAGAGATCGAATCTGGTTTTAGCATAGACAAACGGTGCATGAAATCGGCACCAAACACATTGTATAAACTAGATACTAAAGAAACTTTTGAGATGTTCAAGACTTCAAATTAGACTGTTGATCTGTTGGATTATATGGCCATCTGGGTAACGGTGAAAATTTAACTAAGTATGAGGATATCTGTAACATCATATCAAGAACGACGCAAATCAAGCTCGGCCAACATATGCCAGACTGAAAGTGAAGAAAACAATGTTTATGAATTAGATTCAAATGGTGATGATATGAATATCAGGGAACTCTGGATGTACAAGAAAATCTAGAAATGGTAACCGGGTGAGGAATCAAAATACATATTCTATGGTTTTCCAAACTTCCTAATCAACCGATTATTAATTAAATAAATGATTAGTATAAGAATCATCAGGTGGTCTTCTGTCTTCTGAAATTACAGTGGAAACAGAGTCGACCCCGTCCATTCAATCTAAATAAAATGACCAACGGTTAAACTACCACCCCAGGAAGTTCAACAAAATAAACAAAATGTTCTCTCAAGTTGAGATCGAGTCTACTCTTAAAAATCACACAAGATATGAACAATTTATCCAAACAACCATAATTACCGTCCAAGTTTACAGTGTAAAGTGTTGAAACACAGCTAATGTTCATCAAATAATGCAACAAAAGATCTATTCTCTTACAGCCAATTTATTGGAGGAAACAAGATCAATATTTTGTATTAACAGCAGAATAACAGATCCTTCAACTTCAATTTGTCTTGCTCCCAATCTTGGATCTAATGGCTGCAAGAAATCAATAGAAAAATGTCATGCAGCATTCAGTAAATCTTACTCTACACAATCTCACTCCCTAGTTTCTTACCTACAGGATTTCCCAGCTATGGACAAGAATTTTGAGAAGAATTACAAGTCTGAATCTATTATACTTCTAATGTGGCCAAAGACTATGAGTGCCCTATGTCTTTTAGTAAATGGAAATAAATTAATAACCCATCTATCTTTTAGTAAATGAGAAAATTGAAAGAGCAGGCAGGAACAAGCCTTGTGTCACCGTAAGGTACTTAACAAAAATGTGAATGATTAGAAACATCTCCCAGAAGAAGACCATATACTTAAAATTTAAATGAGATCACTAATCAGTTCAACTGGTATTTCAAGGCTTTCCAGCTTGTACTTGGAAAATTGCAAACATCTTAATATCCTAACATAAAGTTTTCCCATTTATCACATGAATTATTATATGTATCGAAGTTTATTTCACCTAAGCAAGTATGAAGCACAATGAATGACTGCTAAAACCATGTAATAGCAGTAACAGTAACAAGTGGCTGAATGAAGATGAAGTTCATAGTATTTTCTTTTCCTCTGAGATAGTAGGAGTATATCGACAAAATCAAGATAAACCTTCGGCCAAACTTGTAGGAGGCACATAAATCAACACAAATAACCAATTGTCCAGTTGATAATTTGCAAATAATAGATTCATCATGAGAAGGTACCTGCTGTTAATGTCCATGGTCATGATCATCATGACCCTCCCAAGGATGGCGCCAGCCCTACAAGACTCCATAAATAAGGGGAAACCCCGTCAGATATGTGAAGAATTAATTAAAGTATGGTTCAGCTACATACAACAGAGAAAAAAAAGGAATTCGACAGCTTACCAACACTACAGGACCATCTTTCTTTGCCCTGTACAATACCCAAAACCTGAAAAATAGTATTAAGGAACACATCCTAAGTTCATTAGCAGGCAGTCAGAAACTCAACTCAATCAGCGCAGCATTTCTGGACTCTGCGGAGAATCAAGAAAATTAAGTACTCCTATAAAATTTCTTTCCCAAACAAAATCAATCATGAAATTGGATACCATCTCTTCCTAATTCGTCACCATAAAGCAGTAAAACAAGTGCAGCTATCTTAAAATATAATTCTATTATTATACAGGATATAGAAAATAAAGCGGAAAAATTATATTTCTTTATTATTCCTAAGGAAACCCTCAAGGGCAATTGCAGCCAAGACCAATTCTCCACCAACCATTTTCATCTGTTCAAAACAAGACGCTCCCTAATCAGCTGAAATCATTTGAATGATGAACTTATCAGCTAAATCTAAACTTTCTCACGCCATTCATTTTTTCCGACTAAATTTATTCCGAACACAACAATTTCAGCGATTACTTGTACAGGATCATGCCTTCCAAAAAATTTCTCATACGATCGCGTAAAAATACACCAAAATCAATAAAGCAAAGGATGCAGATCTGCGTTCATAAAATCATTGGGAAAAAATTCAAACTATTTCCAAGAACTATGGCGCAAACTGTAAGGAGGCAAGAGTAAGAAAAAGAGGGAATAGAAGGGGGATGAAGACAGTCGTCGTGAAATGAGGGCTTAAACTTACCACATGACAGCGCATAAGCCCTTACCGGTGACGACGTGCCAGCGCTTTGGGTGATGCATCGTACAACCCTTGTACGTTGTGCTCTCACCGTGGCCTCCCCCCATCCCTGTCACTATCACTGTCACTACTTACTACACTCGCAAATTTGGATCACTCGTAGTTGTATGCCCACTATGCCAGTGAGGAAGCTATAAGCTGATTGACGTGGACCGTCCGATGCACAGGTAATGATCCAACGACCTCACCCATGTCGGGTCGGGTCAAATACCAGACTTGCCGAGTACCCAGTTTAATTCCTATTCTTCTGCTCCCACGATTTTACCATTTTCAGTTTTCACGCAAGCCCGGACCTAAAGTTGCCTTTTTTGTTGCCTCCGAATACCTTAAACTGTTAGCAGTTAACTATCGATCCTTAAATCTTCTTCTGTTTTTTTTTTTGGGGGGGTGGTGTGATTCTCGAATCTTCAATTATAAAAAAAAAAAGAGATGAATTGTGTTAAGTATTATCGATGATAGTTTAATTAAACAGAGATTACAATTTTGCTCAATGCTTCATTATTTTGGCCGTTACGTTTCTAAGACGGAACCCATAAGTACCACTCCACCATCAACGGTTTGGTTAATGACAAAGATAAACGTAGGGATTTTTCTACTACATTCCAAACACAATTCGCGCATTCTTTCCATGCGCTGCGCTGCGCTGGCTGCCAATAAAATATTAAATCCTCAAGGACCTCATCTCAGAAAGTAAAAAGTATTCAACGTAAATTAACTATAAACATGGTTTCGTTTACGTTTACCGGGCAGAGACGGAGAGGAGTCAAGAAAGAGTAGCACTAGCCACTCTCTAGCAAGACAGAGATATAGATAGTCATAGTGATGGAGCACTATGGTGAATCCATGATCGACCCAAGGAGTGGCTTCTGCAACTCGAATTCAATCTTTTACAGCAAGCGCAGGCCTATACCGCTTCCTCAAAACCAGTCCCTAGACGTCACCACCTTCATCGCCTCCCGTGCTCACCATGGCAAGATTGCTTTCATCGACGCCGCTACAGGCCGCAACTTCACCTTCCAGCAGCTCTGGCGAGCCGTCGATGCCGTCGCCACCTCTCTCTCCGACATGGGCATCCGAAAGGGTCATGTCGTCCTCCTTCTCTCCCCAAACTCCATCTACTTTCCCGTGGTGTGCCTCGCCGTCATGTCTCTCGGAGCTATAATCACCACCACCAACCCCCTCAACACACCTCGTGAAATCGCCAAGCAAATCTCCGATTCCAAGGCGGTCCTCGCCTTCACAATTGACCCACTGGTTCCCAAAATCATAGCGACATCAGCTGATCTACCAATCGTTCTGATGGAAGAAAATGTGAATACCCCAATTACAGAATCTAGAGTTGTGACTACACTGGGGGAGATGATGAGAAAAGAACCCAGGGCGAGCCGAGTCAAGGATCGAGTCGACCAAGAAGATACTGCAACGCTGCTTTACTCATCGGGTACGACGGGTCCCAGTAAAGGAGTGGTTTCCTCGCACCGGAATCTGATGGCTATGGTGCAAATAGTTTTGGATCGGTTCCGTTTGGAAGAGGAGCAGACCTTCATCTGCACTGTTCCTATGTTTCATATATACGGTCTAGTGGCGTTCGCAACGGGCCTTCTGGCTGCGGGATCAACAATTGTGGTGCTGTCCAAGTTCGAGATACACGATATGCTTTCAGCGATCCACAATTATCGCGCCACGTACCTGCCACTGGTGCCGCCCATTCTGGTCACTATGCTGAACGGCGCTGATGAAATCAGGGGCAAATACGACTTGAGTTCGCTGCATTCGGTCCTGTCTGGCGGGGCTCCTCTGAGTAAAGAGGTGATTGAGGGATTTGTAGAGAAATACCCCAATATTACAATTCTTCAGGGTTATGGATTGACCGAATCAACGGGGGTTGGGGCTTCAACCGACTCCTTGGAGGAGAGTAGGAGATACGGTACGGCGGGGTTGTTGTCGCCGAGCACGGAGGCCAAGATTGTGGACCCGGACT
This sequence comes from Cercis canadensis, assembly GCA_003255065.1. Lineage (NCBI taxonomy): Eukaryota > Viridiplantae > Streptophyta > Magnoliopsida > Fabales > Fabaceae > Cercis > Cercis canadensis. The sequence goes on from QAOA01005636.1 coordinate 592,326, forward strand.
CCGGGGAGGCTTTACCGGTTAACCGGACCGGTGAGCTCTGGTTGAGAGGCCCCACCATCATGAAAGGTATGCCATGCTGATGCTTGTGATCCTATTCTAAAATTATAAACAAAAAAAAAAAAAGTTCATACACAAAAAAAAAAAAAAAAAAAAAAAAAAAAAAAAGTTCATACACATCTTTGTCTGATCGATTAGCCTGTACTTTTCACTAAATCCCCAGTTTATGACAAAAATGTTTTTGTCGGTGATGGCAGGTTATTTCAGTAACGAGGAAGCAACCACGTCAACCCTTGATTCAGAGGGATGGTTAAGAACAGGGGATATCTGCTACATTGATGATGATGGATACATTTTCATTGTTGATAGGTTGAAGGAGCTTATCAAATACAAGGGATATCAGGTAAACAGATTTTCGCTTGGAGAATTTCCTAATATTGTATTAAAACGCTCTATCTAATAATACAGCACAATCCATGATAAAGTTGTAACTGCAATTCAATCTAATGACTTGTTTGACTATATAAATAGAAACAAGGGGAAGAAAACAGAGACACAATTAGGACCCAAATTTTACCCTTACTTTGTTGATCAAAAAAAGAAAAGTGGAACATGGCCTGTTGATTTTGTTTCTCAATGTGTTAGGTCCCACCAGCAGAACTTGAGGCTTTATTACTAACCCATCCAGCAATTTCAGATGCTGCTGTCATACCGTAAGTCAGCCATTCATCTCCCACAAAAATTAACATTTTCATAACAATGTGATATGAGACTCAGTCTCTGTCTACCTAATTCTATATATATATATTATTCAAGGGGAAGAGCTGAGTATTGTTATGTACTGTATCTCAGGTATCCAGATAAGGAGGTTGGGCAGTATCCAATGGCATATGTGGTGAGAAAGGTTGGAAGTAATATATCAGAGAAAGAAGTTATGGATTTTGTGGCAGGACAGGTGAGTCTGGAGCCGTTTTTTATTGAATCCCCAGAATCCAAGCTACTACCAGCTCTGTAAATGTTGTCATGATTTTGTTATAGTGCCCTGACACATTCTAGCTTATATGCAGGTTGCTCCGTATAAAAGAATTCGAAGGGTGGCATTTATATCCACGATACCCAAGAATCCATCTGGCAAAATTCTTAGGAAAGATCTCATCAAGCTTGCCACATCTAAACTTTGAAGATGTCGGACTTTCAATTCAAAAATCATTTGAAGATATGGTGATTCTTCAACTGGTTTTGATGTAATTTCTTTCTTCCAAGTTTATATATTCAATGTTCACTGTATTTTCTGTTCAACAGTCAATTTGTAAAATCAGAGAGTGCAAACCTTGTACACGTGCGAAATAAATGTGGGTTCCCAAGTATTTTAAGTTGAGCCTTCTTCTATAGCCTTGTTATTGTACATCATATTGCAGGATAAAAGTAGGACGATGCAAATCAGCAAATGGCCATCCTTTCTCTTCCTCAATTTTTTCTATAATATTTGGATTTTTTCTTGGAAGAGCTCCTCCTTGAGGCAAATTGACAGAAAAAATACAACATTAAAAAGAATTTACACAAAATGAATATTGTACAAAATATTTACATAAAATAGATATTTTTTAATAAAATAATACATAGGAAACAGCCAAATAATAATCCGCCAAATGGAAAATGACGGAATGAGATGAAAATGCACTATTTTCACTAGCCTTTTGGCGTAATTTGACGACATGAAATCCACCAGATGACATTGGCGGATTAGGCTCGGCAATTGTCGAATTCCCTTTTGAATTGATGGATTTGGTTTGAAAAGCTGCTTGGCGAATTTTTTCTCCGATTGGCAGATCTGTTTCCATTTAAACGCAATCCGCTATTTGCCATTTGGCGGATTGCTTTCTCCAATAGGCAGAATTGCTATTTCAATTTTTTAAATATAATTTTATTAAAAATTGCTCATTTTATATAAATACTTTGTCCAGTCCCCTTATGTTAATTCTTTTTAATGTTGTATTTTTTTGTATGGAATAAGTTGCCTTTAATGAATTTTGAAAATAGAATTTGCCGTTCTTATTCTTCTTGAATTATAATGTGAAGATAACACCAACAAGCGTGTAGATCAGTTGGTAAGGAACTGTTCTAGTTTAATCAAGGGTCTCGGGTTCGAGCCTTTGAGAATGCAACTGCGTCTGTTGAGAGAGTTTTACCGCCCTTATGCTCGGACACCGATGAAAAACCAAAAAATAATGTGGAGATAACCTTTGGTCGGTTGTGATATTTATAGTGTCAGATCGAGCCGAGGAGCTTTTTTGGCAAATTGATAGGGCTTAAGAAGTGGGCTGTCTTGTGACTCAAAGGGATGGCAACACGTGCTTTAAAGTTTCAAATGATAGAGGGTAGCTTACTCAGCCGAAAGAAAGTGACTAGTCGCATAAGTTATGAGAAGGTTATGTGATATTTCGAGCAAAGTGTTTTTTTTTTTTTTTTTTGGTTCTAATATGGAGTTATGTTCTACTTTTTTTAATGTGGCAGTATAATAATTATTTATATAAAAATTATTTAATTTTGATTATAAAAAATAAACAGTTAAAATTAAATATTTTTACATTAATAGTAACTAATGTTATTAGGTCAATGAGATATCATATACCACATTAATAAATGAAAAATGTCTTTTTTTTTATATAAAAAAGAAAAAGAAATATATTCATCCTCTCAATTTTTATTTTTTTTTCCTACTGTTCGCTCCCAATTTTTCTAAAAGGAATGTGAACAACATCCAAGAGTAATCGTGGCCTATCTGGCAAGTTCGTGATTCAATTTTCTTTCTTTGCTGTAAATGATTCAAATAGTTTTAGTTGTAATTAACGTCAAATTGTTCGTTGACTTAATAACGCAGTATAAAACATTGTATAAAAATAAATAAGAACCGGCTACGAACTAAATAACGCAGTATAAGCCATAAAGCGCGAGCGGATTTACACTAATTAATAAACTTTTGGTGAGACATTCATTATCAAACTTGATTTCTTTCTCTTTTCATTATAATTTTAGGTTACAAAATGAGAAATGGGGATAGTAGCCTATCCATCAACTTCATTTTATACACTCTCATTAAATTTGAACATATAATATTTATAATAGAGTATCCAATACATATTATTAGAGTGTTCTTAAAAAGAAAAATCATTTGTAAGATGATTATAGGTTTAAATGTAGTGCATGTCTCTATAGTTTGGACAAATTTTGAATCATGTCTCTATAATTTTTTTTTCTCTTTCGAGGTCCTTATAGTTTAAATTTTTTTTAATTGGGTCCCTACTGTCACCCCCTGATTATAACTCCATCAGTTTAGCGCTAACATAGCAAACAGCTTGTCTATATAGCAATAAAAGAAGTTGACAATGAGCCAAAGTGGCTTAAAAAAGTGTATGAAAAAGTTTATGATATGTCAATTTTTGTGTCATTTTAGCGTTACGTCAGTTTCTTTTATTATCATATAGATAAGTTGTTTGTTATGTCAATACTAAATTGACGGAGTTATAATCGAGGGTGATGGAAAGGACCCAATTAAAAAAAATTCAAACTATAAAAACCTCAAAAAAAAAAACTATAGAGACTTGATTCAAAATTCATCTAAACTATAAGCACTTGCATTACATTTTAACCATGATTATAAATATACAAGGATAGGATGGAGAAAAGCCCATACCAAAGTACACAAAAATCATTTTTTGGACGGGGGTAGTACAAAGATGATGTTAATCTTCTGTTTATCATTCTAGTTTGATCGGATGTTGTAGAAGGATTTTGAAAAGCATAAAAAGACGAAAATGTACAATTTATCGCTGGTCTAATGGAGGACGGAGCTTATGCCTGCTGTAAATAAGTGGATAATTCAATAGCATCATGTGGGAAAAATAAAAATAAAATATTTTTAAGAAATGGGAAGATTTGTGTGCCAACATTTAAAATGGGCTGTTTGTAAAATTGCACATGAGCAAAGCAGCCTGTATGTTTTGGAAGGACTGCCTGATTCATCACCCAGTGTAGAAAATTCCGAAGCTTGCCGTTAGAAGAACGAAATTTTATATGCAGTAGCACGTGCATTCCATCTCCTTTGGACTAGTGAAACCAATCATCACTTGCTTTTTGCATTTCGGCGACTATTCTACTACATTGGGAATCGGGATTTACCTCAATGAATGTTAATTGGTCACTATGGGCAAATTAATTACGCACAGTATGCTTCATGCATTTGCAATTCCAGGCTAGTGGTCTACTCCATCGATCTGTCCATAAATGGGTCACCACTCAATACTCACCAGGAGAGGATCGAAATACCAATCCTTTTTAAGCTTTATCCTTAATCTGGCAATTAATAACAATTGGTGACCAAATCATGTTGTTCTTAATTCATTTGGATTTTGGAATCCCACCTAAAAGCAGTAACATATACCAGTAACTCAAGAAACTACAATATGTTTGGGATTCTTGGGACGACTTTTTTAGGTTTGGAAATCCTTGCAGAAAGTCAGTGCCAAGCACGACTAGCTAGTTTCTGCTACCAACATTTCTCTTTGTGGTACAATCCTCCAATCACACTTCCGCCCAAATTATTTGTTGAGTGAGTTTTATACTCACTTTTTAGGTGTCCTGGCTTAAATATTCGAGTAGTTCTTGTAATTTAATAGCTATTTAATGAGATTTTTATGTTAAATTGCAGATTCTATGGACTTGAGCAAAGAAACAAGGACTTTTGAGGAGTTTTAGGACATAAACCAGAGCTTTGGTGCTCAGAAGCATCAAAAGGGAGAATCTGGCAGCAGCTCAGCGCCGCACCCCTCAAAAGACAGAGGTGCGGCGCCCGAAAAACTACAAAAAGCTAGATTTCTCTAGAGCAACAGAGGTGCGGCGCCCAAAAGTGAAAAGAAGCAAATTTCTTCCAGCGAGTCAGAGGTGCGGCGCTCGAACTTAATTCTGCAGACGCGGCTTATTTTCTCTTGGTTTTAGGGCTTTAGAGTGAAGGGTATAAATAGGAAAGCTAGGGAATTAGAAATGGGGTTCGTTCTTAGACACTTTTAGAGGCACAAAGGAAGCAAATGAAGGATTGAAGGGAGGAGATGCAAGGCTGATTTGACCTTCAAACCAGAGTTTTTCCTCTTTTACCTTTGAATCATGTCTCAATTTCATTCTTTCTTCTTCTCTTCATCTAGTATAAACTAATTCTCTTATCTAGGGTACGATGTAGCCTAATTAGGACCAACTGTAGTTTCATATGAAATTAATTTCATTATTTATCTCTTCAATTTGAGCGTTTATCTATTCTCTTAATGCTTCTGATTGTCTGGCCAATAATTAGATGAATTGTTAATCACAATGAGACCGGAAGGATAGTTGTCTATCAAGTTCCTTGGGGTAAATGTTATGAGTTACATGGAGGATAGGAATATACCTCCATGGCTTATGTAATCAGTCAAAAAGATCCACAAAACTAAATGAATTCGTAATTATTGTAACTCGTATAGAGATATACAGGGTTAGTAATTAAGGGATATTTACACTAGACCTTGGGAGAGACTAATGAATAAATTAGAGAATCTTGATTAGCAAATAGGAAGATAAATTGGAGTTAATGGAATGTAAGCTAGGAGTAATTATGGTGAAATCGGAACCCTAGGTGTTTTTCTCTTGCTGAATCTATCATTTTTCTGGTTTAATTTGCTATTTTTCTGGTTTACATTGTTTTCATTCTATTTTTAGTTGTTTCATTGAAATATCTCCTTATCGATTGATTAGATAAAGTTAAGGTTAACCCTCTTTCGGTAGTTGGTACATTAATCCTAGTGGGAATGATAAATTGATCTCATTTTATTACTTGCAAACGACAACGTACACTTGCGTTGGAATTTTCACAACATTATTCCTAGTGATGCATAAAATTAATAACAAGGTGCATAAATTGGCCCCCACCAACTGTTTGATCATGGATTCTCATTAAAATCCAAAACTAGCCCACGTCCAAAACCATGTCTTGCGTCCAATCAGCACATGGTTTTGTTTGAAACTACAAGTTCAGTGGCTAATGAGCTCATATATATAACATACGCGACTTCATTCCAAATCAAGCATGCACCCCGCACAGTCTCTCAAATAATAGTCTCTATATTCTCTGTATTGTGCAGAGTGTAGGAGGAGCCTAATACTAGCCAAGCTATGATTAGCTTGAAAAGATTAATTGCGATGGCAAGAAAGTGGCAAAGAATGGCTGGAATAGAGAGGAGAGCAATCTCACTACCCAAAGTAAGCCATAAAGTAGCAGAAAAAGGTCACTTTGTGGTGTATAGCATGGACAAGAGACGCTTCGTGATACCATTGGGTTATTTGAGTAGCAACATTTTCAGAGAGCTATTTAGGATGTCAGAGGAAGCGTTTGGACTGCCAACCGATGGTCCAATCACATTGCCATGCGACGCAGCCTTCATGGAATATGTTGTGTCCTTGGTTCGTAAAAATGCGTCTTTCGAGCTTGAGAATGCCCTTCTCGTGGCTTCATTCGCATCTTCCCACTGTCTACCACCACTACCTGCTTCTCACACTCTCACTTCACTTGTTGTCCCATAACTATTTGGCGGTGCTTTGTAATTGATATTATAATCTTTATTTTTTTTAATCAAATTCCTTCCTTCCTGTTTACCTTTATATATATATATGCATGACAAAATGACTGTTAACTTCATGTTTATAAATTAACAACCTAACCTGACAAAAGGAGAGTACTTTGGTACGCCAAATGAGAAATTCATTCCTACCTCCATCAATTTCATGGAAATGGCGATTCAGCCCATTTAAGTTAATCTCTTGTGATTGAAATATAATTGAAAGAAAAAAACTTTAAGTTCCATTATGATTCTTGATCGCAGGATATATTGGTATTTACGATTTTGGGATCTAAATAATTTAAAGAGTAGATTGTATGCATTTTCCTAAATAAAATTCTCTTAATGCGACAAAAGATATGACTCTGTAATCAAATAGCAGCTTCCACAAATGAATCAGCGGTTAGTATGTATGGACGTCTATATGTGATTGACCCAGGCAGCAAATCTTAGGGATTGCAGCATTTTCCATTAATTATTTCTTCACATATGCCACAGGTTAGCAAAAACCATTTTTAAACTAACAATACTTTTTACTCATTATCTTACGTGCCATAATTTGAGCAATTAAAAAAAAAATTAAGCATGTCTAATAAAATTTAATTTATGTCAACACACATGACATAGTATAAACATTGAGTAATATGTTAGTAAAATTTAGCTCAATTAGTAAGTTCAAGTGGCACTAACAAAAAAAGTTTTCGGACAAAATTTTTCTAGTGATTTTTTTGTTAATAGGCATTCATTAATTACACCATATCCTACTTTGGAGTTGCTGGTTCTGTCCTCTCCCCCTCTAGAGATTGCTGAGTTACTGAGAGGTGATTTAAGGAGGCCGCGTTTCCTAGAGACGTTGTCTTGTAATTTCTGGTTTCTGTTTTTTACTTTTCGGGCTAGACAGCCCCGTGTTTTACAATATAGATTTTGCTATCCCACCTCATTCATGGATCGATAGGGTAAGAACCGAAAAATTTCATCGAGAGTTTGAAGTAGAATAAACTTTTGATTTTAATATTATTGCAAAGACCTCAAAAAATTTTGTCACCATATGTACTAGAACATTTTATTCTTTATAAAACGCATAAATGGAGCAATACATAAAACATACCAAAAAATAAATGATTTTTTTTTATCATGTTAAATTCAAATTCTGTTAATAATTTGGGAATGTGACCCATACTTGGTGACTTATTTTTTTGAGATCTTCGCAATGATACCAAAATCAAAAATTCGTTTTATTCCAAACTCCTAGTAAGAAATATTTTCTACTTTTATCCCACCCATATAGATAAGGTAAGATAGAGTCCCTAGTTTTATATTTATATACTAAATTTGACTTGCTTTTTTTTATTTAATTATAATTATAAAATTTAAAATAAAAAAATCCACAGTCCGTGCAGCAAATTAGAGACTTTTATTTGCCTAAAAAGAAAAAGACTATATCCTACCTTATTTATATGGATGGGGTAAAATAAAATAAAAAATTACTAGAAGTTTGAAGCAAAATTAATTTTTAATTTTGATATTATTACAAAAATTTTAAAAAATTGAGTCATCCTTTCTCCATTTATGTATTTTACAATAAACTAACAGTTCTAGTATATATTAAATAACTTAATTTGTTAAGATATTGGCAATGATAAAATAGCAAACTCCTAAAAGAACACAAAAATGAATGCTTGAATTACTTCCAATCCTTCGGTTTGGCATTTCCATCGATCTCCTCCCTCCTACTCAATTTCAACCATTATGAAGCATTAAAGGCTAGAACCATATTCGTAACTCCTCTGTACGTCGCTTTTTCATTTTTTTTCTTATTGATGAGTGAAGACTGCACAAAAAAATATCATGATATCATTTAATTATATAATTTTATTTTACTCAACTTTAATAAGATTTATACCAAGTTGAATACTAGGCACTTCATTGAAAGATTCAATGAGTGAGATTTTTTTTTATAACCTAGGAGTCAAGGTTTAATTTCAACTTTTGAATGGGGTTTCGTTGTGAAATTACTCATAACTGTAATTTTATATTGAGAACATTTTAAGACTCTCATTTTGTTAATGAGATGCCTCAAACACAATATCATATTCTTACAATAAGAGTCTTATAATTAGTTAAGATAGAAGAAAAAATATATTTTTATGTAGTCTTTAATAAAAAAAAAAAAAAAAACTTTTATTATGAAATGCCCCCAAGGTTTTTGTTTTGTTTTTCATAAAAGACTTTTGCTTACCTGCACCCTAAAGTACACATTAAGAAATAATTAATAGCAAATTGCAATTAATACCAATACCATTGACTTGTGTAGATAAGTTTTGTAAATTGCATTTAATTTCATAAAATTATCTGTTGTCATTAATTACACGGTGATTCCATTTCCACATACTATAAAAGGGGTGTTTGGTATAACTCTTTTGTATCACCCTCTTCGTGCAGTGATGGCTTCATCAATATTGAACAAATATGCCGTACTATTTCCTGTGCTATTAGCGATACTTGGTGCAAGCTCAGAGACTGTTGAACCGCAAGTACCAGTGTTTCCAGTTTACAAAGTACTCGTAGAAATCATCATTATTTTAGATGAACCTCGAGGTACAACAGATCTCACTCTTCATTGTAAATCCAAGGACGATGTTTTGGGGAGTCCACACACTCCATTATGAAAAACGCTTCAGTTTTAAATTCCGGCAAATTGTTCTTTTGCAGTTTTACGTGGCCCGATGAGCCATCCCTTCACTACTTTAATATTTACAATGAGGAATGAGATCGTTGTCACTTGTGTTCTTGGAAAATATGGAGACACGGTGCATGTAGATTTATTGAGGGCTTCGGGTCGGTTTGTCGAGTGTCACCCATGCAACAAGATAATTTCAAACCAGCTAGGTGTCTGAAATACTTCCCAGTTGTATTTCTCTTTAAATTAATTCCTGTGATTGAAATACAATCAAACAAAGCTAGGTTCCCTTTACGGAGTAAATTGTATGTGTTTAATGACTAAAATGATTACATACTCCTCCGTTTCTTTTTTATCTGCCTCCAGCATAAAGAAAGTGGATAAGAATTTAGGATCATTACTTAATGCAAGTACTAATTGCATGCTTTATTCATTAATTAGTTAGAATTAAATTAAATTAGCAGGCCATGATATCCATCCTACCAAATCTAAGGAAAGAGGCCGCTAGTCCACCTTAGAAATTCGTGTTATTTCTCTACTTCTCAATAAATTATGGCTTAATTGTAATTTTGGTTCCCATATTTTAACTAGTTGAACGTTTTGGTCCCCCTTCTTTAAAAATAAACTATTGAGTCCCTCTATATTCATAAAATGTATAAGTTTAGTCCATTTATCTTTAAGTCAAAATTCTTAAGTTTATTTCAAGGTGTAAAGTTCTCTGATTCATAATCTTACCAATTAGATTGAAGAGCTATGTCTTGTGAATCTACCCATTAAATTTCAGTTCGATCTAACGGTGAAAAAGTGTAAATTTTTGGTTAAATAAAAACGTATGGTTTTGGTATTTTGGGTTGAGTTACACCGTTAGATCGAGCTAAAATTTAGTAAGGAGATTCACAAGATGTAACACTTCAATCTGAAAGGTGAGATTATGAATCAGAGAACTTTACACTTTGAAATAAACCTAAGAATTTTGACTTAAAGATAAATAGACTAAAGGCTTAATTACAATTTTGTTCCCCCTATTTTAACCACTTGAACATTTTGGTCCCCCTTCTTTAAAAATAAACTATTGAGTCCCTCTATATTCATAAAATGTACAAGTTTAGTCCATTTATTTTTAAGTTAAAATTCTTAGGTTTATTTCAAGGTGTAAAGCTCTCTGATTCATAATCTCACCGTTCAGATTGAAGTGTTACATCTTGTAAACCTCCTCACTAAATTTTAGCTCGATCTAACGGTGGGACTCACTCCAAAATACGAAAACCATAAGTTTTCATTTAACCAAAAATTTAGACTTTTTCACCGTTAGATCGAGCTGAAATTTAATGGGAAAATTCATAAGATGCAGCTCTTCAATCTGAACGGTGAGATTATGAATTAGAGAACTTTATACTTTGAAATAAACCTAAGAATTTTGACTTAAAGATAAATAGATTAAACTTGTATATTTTATTAATATNATACAATCAAACAAAGCTAGGTTCCCTTTACGGAGTAAATTGTATGTGTTTAATGACTAAAATGATTACATACTCCTCCGTTTCTTTTTTTATCTGCCTCCAGCATAAAGAAAGTGGATAAGAATTTAGGATCATTACTTAGTGCAAGTACTAATTGCATGCTTTATTCATTAGTTAGTTAGAATAAAATTAAATTAGCAGGCCATGGTATCCATCCTACCAAATCTAAGGAAAGAGGCCGCTAGTCCACCTTAGAAATTCGTGTTATTTCTCTACTTCTCAATAAATCATTTGTCTTTTTCTTTTACTTAAAAAAAATATATATAGATAGAGAGAGAGAGAGAGAGAGAGAAAGATATTTAACCCATCTTTATCTTGAGTAAAGGATAAGGAAACAAAAAGTGAAGACATCAATGTTTCATCAAAGAAAGAAAAAGAGAGCTCCAAAGCGACTTTCATAAAAGATGGTGCCACTTCCGAACAAGCAAATACAAAGACTCTACTTCATGGAATAAAAGGAGTGTCCTTGGTGGCAAGGCTTTGTTAAATAGGTAGTGTTGCTACCTCCACAACCCCTAANTCCTTGGTAGCAAGGCTTTGTTAAATAGGTAGTGTTGCTACCTCCACAACCCCTAAAGATTAATATGGTTTCGTGGGTTCCTCGAATCTCCGTTGATGAGTGTGAAGAAAAATATATAAATCTATTTTATTTTTTATTAAAAAAAATTCCACATGTATTTTTTGCATGGAAACTTGGGAGAGAAGCAAGGAAACTTGGGAAAGTTGGCGAGCCTTTGAAAGAAACATCTACGTGGCACCATAAGTTGCACTGCTGATGTAAGGCGTCAAAATTTTGCTGCCATCATCCTATACTCCAATCAGGTTCATAGCTATGGTTATAGATTACATTAAATTCAAAAAGTCATCCACCTACCCACCCCATTTTTCAATGCATGTATGTATTTTGCAGGGTGACAATTTCACCAATAAAAGAAGTAAGGAGACAAAAAGATAAAGGCGATATAGACTTGTTAGTTTCCCACTATATACCACTTGTAGGCTGTAGCTACTGGGGTAGGACCAGTCAAAGATATGCAACAACCAATAATTTGAGGCTCATCAACCCTGGCACTAATATGTGTGGTATAAAAAGAAACAAGAGTTCCTTTTGCAAAGTGTCCTCATTAACTAACTTTTCTACATATATACAAGACCAACAACGTTAAACACTAACTTATACCTGTAGTGGTGAGACACAAAGCAAAACTTTGGGAATCATTATGGGTGAGCTGGTGGAAGTGAAGTTAAGCAGTGCTAATACTACTACTACTACTACTACACCAATAGAGGCAGAGGAAGCTCTGTCAGCTCCACTTCAACTCAATTCTTCTTCAATCAAAACTCCAAAAAGCCCTTTTGGTTCGCGTTTTATGAGCACTCCTTTAGCCAGCCCCATGAAGAAGGCCATTGGAAGCATGCAAGGCTACTTGGAAGAAGTTGGCCGCTTCACCAAACTTGACCCACAAGACGCTTGGCTTCCTATCACAGAATCCAGGAAAGGGAACACCTACTACGCTGCGTTTCATACACTCAGTTCAGGAATCGGAGTTCAAGCCCTTATTCTTCCATTGGCCTTCACTAGTCTCGGCTGGTGCGTTTAATTAATTTGTTGAACAACTTGAAATTAGTGCACCAATATCGCAGTACCTTTATTCTAATTCTAATTTGGTATATGTTGATCCTCTGCAGGACTTGGGGAATTGTGTGTCTATGCGTGGCTTTCATATGGCAGCTCTACACCCTCTGGTTACTGATTCAGCTGCACGAATCAGAGTCTGGGGTGCGCCATAGCAGGTACCTCAGACTTGCTATGGCAGTATTTGGTAAGGCACATGGCATAATTAGTTTTACATATGTAACATTTACCCCAAGAGTTACACTTCCGTATGCTAATTTAATGAAACTATCCAACATTCTATAAACCGAAACAGGAAAATGCAGTGGGAAAACATAATTTAGATTTTTCCCTCTATCTGTCTCAGCTTTGATTTGATGGTGTAATTAATGAGAAAAATATTAAATGGAATTGCAGGAGAAAAGCTAGGCAAACTACTAGCACTCTTTCCAATCATGTACCTATCGGGTGGCACGTGCGTGACTCTGATCATGATAGGAGGTGGCACCATGAAGATATTCTTCCAGATTGTATGCGGGGAGACATGCACCCTAAACCCACTCACTACTGTAGAATGGTATTTGGTGTTTAGTGTCGTAGCCATTCTTCTTGCTCAGCTTCCCAACCTCAATTCAATAGCAGGTGTTTCCTTGATCGGAGCCATCACAGCTGTTGGTTATTGTACGGTCATATGGGTAGTCTCTCTAGTTCAATGTAGGCAAGCCCATGTATCCTATGAGCCAACACTAGCAGGGACACCTTCAGAGGTCACCAGGATTTTTACCGTGTGGAATGCGCTTGGTATTATTGCCTTCGCTTTCAGAGGTCACAATCTCGTCCTGGAAATACAGGTTAACCCTTCTCTTCAGTATCTTTCCCAAAATTAGCGTTGTTTTTTACTAAGGGGAAAAGAAATGAGAAGAGAAGAAAAAGATGGAAAAAAAAAAAAGGAAAAGGAATGGGTTTTTTTTTTTTTAATGATTAAAATGAGTAAAAAGAGAAGAAAGGAAATAAAAAGTCATATTATAAAATATTTTTACTAGTTTATTCTATATTATTAAAATAGACATATTTAATATAAAATTAAATAATATAATACACTTCTTTCTTAATAAGAGGGTGAAAATTCTTTAAAAAATAAAAGAATATAATAGTCATTTTAATATATTTTCTCTTCAAATCCCCAATTTAGAGGAACACAAAAATAGACTAAAAAAGAAGTGTAAAGGTTATATTTTATCCACCAGTCTTCTCTCTTTTTTTAAGATAAATCTTCTAAATAAGAGAGATGAGAGTTTTATTTCTCCCATCTCCTTTTTTTCCCCTGCAAAATAACTCCCAAACAAACCCTAAGGAACATTTTTTTTCTTTTTGCTAAGTGCGAATCTTCTTAAAGCTTTTATTAATGCGGATTTTTCTCTATGAAATGTCATTGTTGTAGGGAACCATGCCATCAGATGCAAAGCAACCTTCGCGTTTGCCCATGTGGAGAGGTGTTAAGTTTGCATATCTAATAATCGCCTTGTGTTTATTTCCCCTTTCCATCGGGGGTTATTGGGCCTACGGAAATTTGGTAAGAACAATGCCTACGCTTTCCTCTGACTGCGCTCACCATTTCTCGTACATTGAAGCAAGCTAACTAATGGTTTACTCTCTAATCCCAGATACCTCCCAATGGCGGGATGCTAAACGCTTTGCACAAATACCATGGACATGATACATCAAAGTTCATCCTTGCATTAACAAGCTTGCTAGTGGTAATTAACAGCTTAAGCTCATTCCAAATCTATGCAATGCCAGTATTTGACAATCTGGAATCCAGATATACGAGCAAGAAGAACAGGCCTTGTCCGAGGTGGCTAAGGATGGGCTTCAGGGGATTATTTGGATGCCTCGCATTTTTTATTGCCGTGGCACTACCATTCTTGCCCAGTTTGGCAGGTCTGATCGGAGGCATTGCACTACCAATAGCTTTAGCATATCCCTGTTTTATGTGGCTAATAATTAAGAAACCTAAGAAATACAGTGCAGATTGGTGCCTAAATGGGATGCTTGGAGCCATCGGGATGATACTCAGTCTGCTGGTTGTTACTGGAGCCATTTGGAGTATAGTGGCCCTGGGCGTAAAGATCAACTTCTTCAACCCTCAGTGATGAAAGAAAACTACAAATCTCTAATTGATCACTACCTTCGAATCTGAAGCACAGCAACAGTTGGAATACGACCATCTACAAGGACTCTTGTGCCAATTAGAGATGATATTGAGAGCACACGCTGGCTTTTTCAGTTCTCTATATCAGTAATAAATCATGTGACTGGCTAATGTAAAATATGCCTAATATGTTGATCCGGCTATCGTGAGCAACCGCTAAACCGAGAATTTCCAACAAATATTACATTAAATGCTCCACGGCCCGAGACTTTCTTTCCCAGGCAAATCATGGATTTGGTTTGGTCGCAATGGGTTTCATTAAATGCAACAAACAAATCTATCACGCTCCAGTCATCTGCTCATACCAACCCGTGCCAAATTGCCAATACTTCCTGGCCATATAGGACTTTTCAAATTAAATTCTGCCAAGTGTTAGACAGATGAGGCTGTTATCGATTATCATAATTCAAAGAAAAGCCAACATGGTTCACATCCTTCATACAATCCCTACACCTAATAGGAATTTATATCCACCAACTTTTAGAGCAGTTATATCATTTAAACGCTTTATGCACAATGGCATACCACTAAAACTGTCTCATACATATATTCATTACAATAGCATTAATCTGAACGTAATGTGATACTATTTGGGGGTCAGAATCTCAAAAATAGTAAGTTGCTTCGGTAACACTAGATATACAGTAAGACAGAAAAAAGAAACATCATATATATTTGTGAGACTAGACCCTAGAACTACTATAATACCCCAACTCCAACAATGAATGATCTTCATACATGGATTTTATGAGCTTGTATTGATGTAAAAAATCAATTATATACTTTAATCAACTTGCTTTAGGTGGAGAATCAGGAGTTACACAGTCCAACAATGAAAGAGAAGCCAATGGCAATGCTCAAGAATTCCCGAGACCTAATCCATTAGAAAGAGAGGGGGAGGGGACAAGAAAAGGTAAAAAGCCATAGATCAAGACTTGCTACCATTTTACATCGACAGGGGAAGAAGCATCCTTCGTTTCTTTTTCCTTGCCAGTCTTACTTGCTTTGTAATTTTCATGCATAAAAGCAGTAGCACTGTGATGCAGACTACTATAAAAGCAAGCCGGATGTGCCTAAAGTACAAAGAGACTGCTGAAAAAACCAGGAAAGCTAAAATGACAAGTTCCCATATTACAAAGAGCACAACATCCACCCTGCACCCAGAGAAAAGTGAAATAAAAGGGATTAATATCATTATATTATGTTATCCTAAAAACGCTGAAACACAGACACCAATTAATCCAATAGAAATGCTGGAAGTCTGAAAAGATAAGCATTCTAGAGCAACAGCAGCCAACAGTCATCAAATTCAAGCAAAAAAGACAGTTAATCTGATCTGAACTCACATTGCTCCATGTACTTAACATTTGGTAGAACCTACGCCAAGTAAACCCCATCATCCAGCACCGTTAAAACCCAAACATCACTATTTACCTTTGTCCATTTGTAATAGTAAACTCAAATAAAAAGCAAAAAAATCATCTACAAGAACCACTAGGGATATCCATCTTGTGCAAGCAAGAATTTAAACAGGCTTCCAAAACTGGTACGTCAAAAACTTCTTCACCCCCCCCCCCCCCCCCCCCCCCCCCCCCCCCCCCCCNAGGTAAAATTTTAAGGTTAGAAAATGCAGTACCTTTCCAAGTTTAACAAACATGTAGAAGAGCCATCTAGTATATATGATGCAGGAGCAACCAACGTTAAGAAAGCCTAAGTTTAAATTAGAATTTTCGTTGAGTTTTGATATTGGGGATAATTGTAAATTTTCAATTTTTAATGGTATTTTCACAATTTGGTAATATTTTTATTGATTTTCAAAACTTCTGGTCATGGGTAGTATTTGAGTCTATATTTATGTTATTTAGGTGTTTTGGAGTCTCACCTAAAGGCCCAAGTTCTCCTTATGGACTTAAAGCAGTAGGAGGCATCAATACTTACAGAATTAGGGTTCCTAATCCTAATCCTTGTATAATAAGTTGGCAGGTCTATTTAAGCTTTTGTAGTACTTTCTTTAGAGATCAGTTTTTATTAAGTTTTATTCTCGGTAGATTGTCCCTACATTTCCTGGTTGCTTTACCAGAAGTCAGCCCTTTGGAAGAAGACCAGGCCCTATTTACTGTGTTTTAGATCTCTTTTACCTGAATTTCTCTACAACTTGGTAGATTTATTCTAGCCTACGTCCTGCATCAATATATCTCTTTCAGATCAAGTCACATATCAATCGTCCCCTAGATGATAGATATCACAATTGACCAAAGTATTTATGACCTCACATTGCTTTTGTAGCCTTCAAATATAATACCTACCTGAAACCACCCAACTCTTTCTACAACCACTTAGCTTGTTAACTTAACCATTAGTACCACCATGTTGATGTAGGACCCCAAGTACTGCTTTCAAGATTAGCAAACAAATATAGGTCAAAACCTTATTTTCTTTGCCTAAGGGATCGTTACTTAATGCCTAACCTAGTTAAAAAGACACCTCATTTTGAAGAGAAATTGGATGGTTCCACACTGACACTATTGTCTAAAAAAGCAAGGGAACCCCAACAATGTAATAATTTCAGAAGCAGAACACTTGATCAGGCATGCCCAAGAATGACTCTAATCAAAGAGTTCCTTCTACCTCATATTGACGAAAATGGTATTTCCAAAAATGGAAACTCAGTGCTCTTCTTTTGAATAAATTAAGAGACTCAGTCAGCGTTATTTCTCCACGTATTCAATTAGATGTGACAAATAAAAAAGCCTGCGCCTTCTAATCATTGCCCTACAGCATAACTGCATGTAATTTGAACAAATAATTCAAACCACCCAGACGAAATGAATCAACCTGCTTGCTAATGTATTATAATACTTTTTCCCTCATCATATCCACAACATTTCCAGCTTAATCGCAAAAAACAGATAAAATGAGATAAGGAAGAACCAGTGAAATAAACATCGAAACAAAAAGATCTCAACTAGCCTAGGCCGTAGCAAACCCGAGCGAAATTGTTGATTCAAAAAGAAAATTACAATTTCAATTATATATTTCTATCATATATTTATCCACATGCATCCCAAAATTAGAAAACAAGTGAAACGACAAGAAAATTAATCGGAGAATGAAGGGAAGGAAGGATTTTTTATTAATCACGGGGAAAAGATTGAGAATTTAACAGAGTAACAATTCAGTGATTGGCATACCTCGAAGACGTGATATTAGAAGAAGTGGAGGAGAAGAAGGAGACAGAGGCCCAATCATGCTTGGATCGAATCTGATACTCTCGCAGCTGTTCGGCCAGATTCGATCGCGTAATCATCGTGGCCTCTCTCCCTCTCTTTCCCTCTCAAAACAGAAACCCTCTTATTCTCTCTGGAACCAGGACGTCGACTATGGCGACCTTTTGCAGAGCCAGAAAAGAAAACTGAAGGATGAATTTTGATTAGAGGACGAATCCACCAGCATCCGATTCGTTTTGGTTATGTTTCTGCGCATGGACCTTCCCTCACTGTAACTTGACTTATTCGGTTTTTTTTAACCCTACGATTCTTCGTGTTTCTTTCAGTCCGCTGTTAATTATTTTCAGTTTATTATTTTTCATTACCACCCGGGTCAGTGGATGTCAGTTCAATCTTCAGCCTTATTAGTAAACCCAAGTGGAGCCACTTTGACAATGTTGGCCCAATCAAGAGATATATATCTCTCTTGCATTGTACTTCAGCCCATCTCTCGTTAATACACTATGGCCCGATGAACATAGACTTGGTCAAAAATTGAACAGACAAGCCCCAAAGAAGTTTCAGGCTTTCCGCGATATTACATAAGTATCAAAAACCTCTTAAACAAAAAGGTTCATTTTACTCAAGTTTGAAAATATAAGGCTGTCCGCAAAGCCTGTCCAAAGCAACCCATGTTTAAAAGAAGAAAAAGTGGTTTTTTAAAAAATTAAAAAAGAGGTGGTGTTTAGAAAAAAAAATAAATAAATAACAAATAAGAACTGAAAGATAAGGGCAGTTTGACCTAGATATTAGAGTTTTACAAGTTTTTTACACAACTATCATATATGAAAAGTTATTTACCTTAATATTATAGTTTTTAAAAATTCAAAAAAAAAAAAATTTGACACGCGGAGCCATCAGACACGCCGTGGCTAAGTGCCTCTATTTCGCTCCAACAACAACAAATAAAGGAAGCAGAAGCAGCTATTATACAGCACTAGCTGACACACGAAAGAAGGAGACCTGCCAATTAGGACGTGCCACGTGGGCTAGGGCGTATTCGATAGGGACACGCCGCCTGGCCCATGGCGTGTCCTGTAGGGCACGCATGTCAAAAAAAGTTTTTTATTTTATTTTTAAATTTTTAAAAACTACAATATTAGGGTAAATAACTTTCAATGTATGATGATAGTTGTGTAAAAAACTTGTAAAACTTTAATATCTATGTCAAAGTGCCAAAAGATAAGCAAAGTGTTCAAAACAATAAAGAAACTGGGGTTAAAGAAAACAAAAGTAGCGTCAAGAAGGAGGGGGGGGGGGGAGTACAGCTAAAATAAAAAGCCAAAGATTCAAAGTTAAATAAAATAATTCTTAAAAAAATAATAACTATATATTAATTCTTTAATCATTTAACATTTCAACATTAATAATATCTCTTAACTTATATAGCACGGTACGTATGATATTTTTTTAAAAATAAAGGTATGAGTATACTATGTCATAAATAAAATAAAATTAAAATAAAAAATTTTCAAACATTAAAAAATCAAGCATTAATCAAAATACATCAATTCATGGACTCAATTTCTATTCAGCCTATGTACATGCACCTTATTACTCTAATGTCCAATTTAATTAATGAAAATAATATAAATATAAAAAAAAAATAGAAGAGAGAAAACAGGTGGAACAAGAAGAGAGATACAAACTACTAGAGGTGTAAGGCAAAACCGAAAAATCGGCCAAATCGACCGAACCGAACTGGACCGGTAGCAAACCGAGAGAGTTGGTCCAATTATCGGTTTGATTTTTTAAAAAACCAAGAGGGCTAGTTCGGTTTTCGATTTCAATGAAGAAAAACCGGTAATAAATCAAACCGAACCAAGTATAGCAAAACTACGTCGTTTTACTAGTTTCTTGAACTTCAATTCCTCTCCTCTTCACACGGTCTTTGCCATTCTCCCTTGAAATCCCTAGAAATCCCTAAGCCTCTGATGAACACACTTTTTATACAATAGTTATCCTTTATACTTAGTCTTTTAAACATCTTTTGGACTGAATTGAGTAGACTTGGACCTCATTTGATGACATTGGATCCATTTGTACCTAATTGCAATTTCCAGCAATACTGAGCATTTTATGCTGTCTCTGTGTTTTGTGCATATCTTGAATTTTGGATGTCTAAAAATTCCAAGTCATACCTTTTAGGAAAGCTGAAAGAATTTTCTACAACTTTCTTTCAGGGCTCCAAAGCAAATTCGGACGTCCAGAAGGTCATATGCAGCCTGGAAGCCAGAGAAGATATGCTGTCGCAGGATCCTAACCTACATGCAGTGTTTGGGCCATAACTTGAGCTGTATATGTGATATGGACTTGAAACTGGTACCATTGGAAAGCTAACAGACAGAGCTTCAATTATTATGAAGACTGGTTAACCAGATTCTATATTGAAGATAGTCTTATTTTCTGTCGAAGTTGGCTGATGGTTTCAGAAACCTATTGGCACTTAAATGAGCCTAATTTTCTCATGACAAGTCCAAATGAGCCCAAACTAAAGCCCAATTAAAGCTAAGGCCCATGGGAACAAGTGTGCCCTAAGAGTAATTTGGGTGTACATGTAATTTTAGAAGTCTATATCTGCAAAAGGAGGCAGCCAAAAATGGGAATCAAGTCATTAGATATTTTAGACAACTTTTAAGTTTTCCTTAGTCTTTAAGTTTTCTCTTTAGATATTTTGTAAAAATTTGGTTTCTCTTGTTTATGGAGGGCTAATTCATCGAATCAATTCAGGTTTTGGCTGTTCTGATTATTGGTTTTGAGATTATGTGTTGTTGTTATTCATTTAGTTGTTAATCAAGTTCTTTCAATCCTCTGAAATATTCTGTTTGAATTGCTTAATTCGGATTTGGATTTTCATATTCTGTTTGCATGTAATAAAATATGATTGTATGGTTAATTAATGGTTCTAAGCTTGGACGGATTAATTACCTTGGTTGGATTCTGGACTTAGGTTAAACTAGACTTGAATGTTTGCTTAATTCATTTAGTCTCCTGTTGAACCGAATTCTAGTTGCTTAACCAGTGGACATCCATAGAACATTGAGAGGCTTCTTGATATGTTTTAAAGGCCAAGAACATGGTTAATAATTAAATGGATCCTTAGAAATTAAGGATGGATCAAAATCAGAATTAGTTAAGACTTGGATTAGTTGTTTTCCTTAAAACTTTACCACTTACAATTAATTTCTGTCAAACACTTGAACAAACAAAACTCCATGTTGATATGGTTCTTAATATGATTCACTAAATAGAACAATCCTTAGGTTCGACTTAGGGCTGCCTTATGTTACAAGTAGCTTAGGTAACCGACCTTAAACTTTAACTAATTTAAGGAGCCTCGGCAACTCATCAGCCTCTCACTTCAATCCATCTCCGACTCGTGCTCTACTGTCTCGCCGTCGCTGGTCGCCGCTGTCTCTTGGTTCTCCGTCAATGTCTTAGGCTCTGTTGGGTTACAGTTATTGATGGCACTCAAGAGTGTAGGAGTAATGGTAGATGCTTGGTGTGGTCTGGTGGAGAAAGATGGACCTCTCAAATACAACTGGGAAGCATCGGTGATGGTTAACCGCAAGTTAATTTTGTTTAGTTTAAGAGAGAAGAGTGAGAAGGATCCAAAGGAGAGAGAAAATTGCTTCGTATATAAGCCATTGAAGGCAAGGCTTATTTCTTGAACCTCGCACAGAGAGAAAGAGAAATAGGGGGAAGGAGAGAGAAAGATTTGGAATTTTTGAGGGAGGAAAAGCCTTTGGATTTGGGGGCTTCTAGACGCACAGAGCTACAACCATGGCAGAATCAAATGATTCCATTTTCGTCGACATGGAGAAGATCTATATCGGTGGAAAGGTCAGCTCCTCCCTCCCAATATGATACTTTTATTGCATTTATGGTTCGATTTGAAAAGTTGAAGCTCGAAAATGGATCAATTTGAAGCTCTTTTTGAATTGGATTTTTTCAGTGGATTAAGCAGTTGCAACCTTTTTTTTTCATTCAAAAATTTGGGTGAAAATATATGCTGCATTTTCATGGCCGGATTATGCTGGGAATTTTCTGTAAAAATAAGTGCAAAATTAAATGGGAGGTCAACATTTGATGCCATTGAGAATTTCTTACCACAGCTTATCTATAAGCTCAATTCTGGTTTTACAAGTGTTTTGCATTGGGATTTAGTTTCGAAAACAAAAAAGAGCAAGAATCATGATTCTTATCTCCTTGTTTTCTTTTTCTTCTTCCTTTTAATGTATTTGGGATTTTGAAGATTATGGACGTGGTAGATAATGGATCTGCAAATTCTCTTGGCTACATATTTTATGGTCCTTTGATCATCCAATTGTTGAAATATTGATTATTTCTATATTTGGTCCTCCTTATCTTTTTCGGTTTCATAAAAATATATTTTCTCCATTTAGTAGTTATTTGCAATTTCAGTAATATCTTCTTTTGCTTAGGCTAATAGTATGTAGTTTCATGTTTTTGGTATTTTGACTAAGGAACTAAAATAGTTTTTTTTTTTTTTTTTTAATGTGGTTTCTTGTGTTTTGAGTATTTTTGAGGCTTGTAAAAGACAAACAGAGGCAAAAACCGACTAAATCGGCCAAACCGAACCGAACAAGACTAGTTCAGTTTGACTCAATTTAACTCAAAAAAATTCATAAAACTGAACCGAAATTCTTTGGCCAGTTTGGTTTCGGTTTGGGGTGAAAATCGGACCGATTACACCCCTACAAACTACAGAGAAAGAACCGGAGAAAGAGACAGAGGAAGCGAAGATACAAAGAAAGAACCGAGGGAGAAGAGAAAAAACAAACAAGTACCTAGGTAGATCGATCGAGAGCATCAAGCCATCAAGTATGAAGCATTTCTATTTATCCCTTCTCCTCCTATTTGTTTATTTCATCTCCTTCTCCCTCTTTTTCCTCTTCTACAGGCACAGGTCTCCCTTTGCAGGTCCAAACCTGCCACCGAGAAAATTCGAGTACCCACTGATCGGTGAGAGCCTGGAGTTCCTGTCCACAGGATGGAAAGGACATCCAGAGAAGTTCATCTTCGACCGTCTGATGAAATACAAGTCCTAAAACCGATGGCTATCAGCGTTCGAAACGCCAAAAAAAAAAAAANAAAAAAAAAAAAAAAAAAAAGTTGTTGGTACGCTTTTTGGGTACGCCCCCAATTTTGACGTTTTGGTGCTTCATAGTTGTTAACTAGTGCTAATGTTATCGTTAACGTTCCACGTGGCACGTTAAAATCCTAATGAGCAAAGTGTAAGTCCCAACTAAACTATGAAAGTGGAAAAAAAGTTTAAAATGCCGTCATACTAGCTAAGGGTCACGTTCTCTCTTTCGTCTTCCATTCGAAAGTGCATCAAGCAGGGAAGAAGCAGCTCTCTCTCTCTCCCACTCTCTATTTCAGCAAACATGTTCTCTCGACGTTTTGGTTTTGATGGAGAGGCACAAGTGCAAGCTCTGCCACCCAACTAATTTGCGAGTGAAATCCCACAACTTTTGGTAAATTTCCTTCTTTCAACCTCTAAAACGAAAGTTCTTATAGAACCAAGATCTAAACACTGAAATTCACTCAAGCAAGCTCTAAAAACCAAAGAAAAACCATTACTTGGTGTTTGAATTCTATCAACCTTCGCTTTTTCTTACTTGGTATTTGCTTAGAAGTTGAAACAGAGCCCACTGGAATTCCCAATTATTTGTTAGAAAGGAATTTCAAGAGAGGGAATGGTGGTTCTTTTGGGTGCACGCACAGTTGTTTTTATTTGTTATCACTTATCATTTTCCTTTTTCAGAAAGTAACTTGTGAAAAATACAATCAACCCCAAGCCTTGCACAATGAGATTGTGCAAGCAAAATCACCGCTAAGTGCTATTTACAAGCCACCGCCTTCGAACAAAAATGCACCTCAAAACAGCAGCTCTTTACATACAGACTTTAGATATGGATCAACTAGTGTTAGTGTGCCTATGGAGATGGCACAACCCATGACACCTCCACCGCCTTCTAGTCCTGGTTTTGGAGAAGGTGGTGACAACGGAAGAAGAAGAGGTGGTGGTTCTAGCCAATCATCCCCTTCTAGTCAAAACCTCGAGTTTGATTTGGGAAATTAGGGATTTGGGTAGAGGGCATAGCCATAAGCATGTCAAAGGGTAGAAGGAAGGAAGAAGAAAGATTGAGCTAACCCCAAAAAGTAGAACGGTGCCGTTTTGGCATATGAAAGTTTCATTTTTACTTTTCAACTGATTTTTTAAATTATTTTTACACATCATCATGAGTCTAGTTAGCACTTGCCAATTAAAATTTTAACGTTCCAGATAAGCAATTAACAATGACATATCAATAATTTTGTCATTTATTGATAGACTCCATTAATGAGGAATTATTTTATTATGGATATTGAATGATTAAATGACTAATATGTAATTATTGTTCTTTTAATGATTATTGTGTTAAACTCTTAATTTTTCAATAATACAAATGTAAGTTTATTTTAAAAAAAATTAAGGACTATTTTGTTAAACTCTTAATCTTTTCATGGCACAAGTGTAAATTTACCCTAAAAATAAATAAGTGTAAAAAAAATGGCATTGAAGAAAACTAGAGAAGAAAATTGAACAAAATTATATGTGGAAGTAATTAAAAAGTGATTATTAGAAGGCCACATTGTTGTTAAAAGTATTTTTATCTATTAAAATAATATGAAAGTAACACTAATTATAAGTATTGAGAATTTTAAAAAACATTTAATATTATTTATTGATGAATGAATTCTAAGAATAATGTNATGAATGAATTCTAAGACTAATGTTGCTTAGACCAAACCCACAATTAAATAATATTTTGAAACAAAGTAATGAATCGAATCATACTTGGATTACACAATCACATATTTGAAATTTATATCTTATAATATTTTTAATTAAAAAATTTAACTTTATCTATTAATACCAAAAATAGATAAATAATAATAAATTATTTAATATCACAAATAATATAAATATTATTAACATAATTAACTAATAAAATAATTTAAATTAGGGAGGTTTCTCATATATTTTTAATATTTATATTATATGTCATACTGCATAAAAATAATCAATATGTGAATAATATGTATACAAATTAATTATTTTTAAGTTTGTTTAAAAAACTAAAATATAAAAATTATGTATGCTTGTTACGTTAGTATAATATAACATACATATGTGATATCACAAAATTTTAATTAAAGGAGGTTTCTTAGATACTTTTTGTATTTATGTAGTATGTCATACTACATAGGAATAACTAATAAATGAATGACATGTGTATAAATTAACTATTTTTAAATTTGTTTAAAAAATTAAATAAATTATATTTTATATATAATAAAATATGAAAATTATGTATGTTTGCCACGTCAGTGTAGTATAGCATACTTACGTAGTATCATAGAATTCCCGTTAATTAAATTATATATTTTATAAATTTTACTTATTTATTAAATAAAATAAAGTATATAAATTATTAATTTTATTTATGATATTGAATAATCGTATGATTGAAATTTGTAACTGAAAGGGTTTTTGAGGAAACACCTGACCGACCACCTGTCCTAGAGTAACGTATTCGATGGAAACGACAACATCAAGCGGATAAAAATGAAGTCCCCCTCATGATCGATCATGCACCAAACCAGCAGAACTCTCGAAACGCCCTCCTTCTTCTTGACGCAACTGCCACGTGTCCCCACTGTCCAGCGCACTGCACCGACCTTACAAATTTATCCAATCAAGACCGACATTTCGGGTCCCATAAGTAATCACACCACGTTCATCTGCCACGTGTCAGAGCTTTCATTGGCTTGATTAAATTGCTACCAGTAGAGCGTGTCCCTCTCATCTTTTCCATTTCCCTCCTTTAGCTTTTGACTCCGGCTTTCCGTCTTCGCAGATGCACCGAATACATGACACACTCGCTGCATCCAACCGAAATCGCTGGCAAGGTTGCAGATGACGGCAGCGAGTACACTAAGAAGCGCGTAGAATGAGGAGTGTGATTCACTTATGATATTCCCTTGAAGTTAATGCACACGTCGGTATGGCCAAAAAAAAAATTGACACGTCGGTTACACAAATAGTACTGTGATTGGCTTTATGCATTTCTTATTAATTCTTAATCGCGTGAGATGCGCGTTCTGGATACTATAAAAGGTCACCGCACTCTTCTTAAACCCAAAAGGCATCACTTGATTGCGCATAGATTACTTTACTAGCAGTGACAGCTACTAAGTATTCCATCTTTTAGGGCGGTAATCAATCTCTGATCTGATCAAGTCGCAAATATGGCAGAGGAGAACCAGAACAAGAGCCGTGAGTACGAGACCAGTGAGACTAGTGAGGTGGAGATCAAGGACCGTGGAGTTTTTGATTTCCTGGGGAAGAAAAAAGAGGGGGAGGAGAAGTCTGCTCAGGAGGAGGCCATCGCCACTGAGTTTGAGAAGGTGAAGGTGTCTGAACAGGAGGAAAAGAAAGAAGAGGAAGGAGAGAAGAAGCAGAGTCTTTTGGAGAAGCTTCACCGATCCAACAGCAGCTCTAGCTCTGTAAGTAACATCAAATTAAGTTTAGAATAGTTTCAACTTCATTACTTTAATTTGTTTACACATTAATTAATTATTGATCATATTTGTTGTTGATTATATATATTTCCAGTCAAGTGATGAGGAGGAAGGAGAAGACGGGGAGAAGAAGAAAAAAAAGAAGGAAAAGAAAGGACTGAAGGAGAAGATTGAGGAAAAGATAGGAGGAGGTGAGAAGGAAGAAGAAAAGCACGATGACACCACGGTTCCAATTGAGAAAGTGGAGGTTGATCCAGCTTATCCTGAGGAAAAGAAGGGCTTCCTCGACAAGATTAAGGGAAAGCTACCTGGACAACTCAAAAAGACAGAGGATCAGGTCTCTCCTCCACCACCCCCGGCAACAGAGTATGTTGCCACTGACACTACTACAACTGTGGTTCATGAAGGAGAGCTCAAGGAGAAAAAGGGTTTACTAGATAAGATCAAAGAGAAGCTTCCTGGTTATCACCCCAAGACTGAGGAAGACAAAGAAAAGGAGAAGGAAAAAGAGAGTGGCGCTGATCATTGAGTTTGAGCATTGTGTTTTGTTTACAAAAACTCCTGATGGTGGCGTGCTTTGTTTAATTTTGTGATGCCTTTATTTGTTTTCCTTGTGTTTCCAGATACTTTATATATATGTCTTTCAAATATATATATATATATATATATATATGAAGTCTTTCAGTTCTTCTTTTTTTGATTAAAGGTTTGTAGAAAAAAATGTATTGAAAGAAAATGAAAGAATCTCTGTATTTTTGTTTGTGTAAATTACTGAAATTTTCTATTCCAATAATTGTTGCGTTTATATTTTAATTACACTCCAAGTAAGCACAATAAATTCTACAAGGGACTATCCCTATACATGTAATGATACTATTTGAAGAATAAAAACTAAAACAAAATTCATCAAAACCTATTCTTGAAGGTCATTTGTTTTGCCTAAGAACCCTTCTCATGTTTGGGTTTTGCGGCTTTTGCCCAGAACAACGTCAATGTACTACTTGATGGTATTACAGATATGGATATTGACATTATATACTTGATTAGTTCGGTGAAGATTTAGACCACTAAAGCTTGTTTCTCATGGGTCCACCAACAGACTTTTATGAAACTCTATAATGTTATGTACATTACATATTATCTATCGGCGTGGCATAGCATGATTTGAAAGGAGCTTTGTGATATTTTTATATTATTTTTCTATCTATACAGATTGTATAATATACATTTAAGAAACGCTCTAGCTCACTTTAATCTTTTGAGCGTACATTTTGTTAAGTCTAAAAATGATATAATAAAATTAATACAATAGTATCATTTTCATTTGAAAGTTCATGTGTGCAGAGATTTTTTTTTTTTTTTTATGTGCACATAAATTAATCTAAATTTTTGGTGTCAGATTTCTCAAAAAATTAAGTTATTTAGGATTTATTTCATAATTTTATATAAGTGACACAAAAGTACATAATTTGATGATCATACATTAAAAAAAGTATAAGAAAAATCAAGTTTCAAATCGAATAATTAACACACCATCTAATATATACACACCAGATTATTTAAACTCTAATTGTACCCGACATAATGAGTTTAGACATTAACGCAAATAACATTACTCTACCAAAATAGAAAGTTCAGCTTTTTTTTTTTTTCAATTTATTTTTTCTTAACAAAAACTGACGGTAGGCCCCTGCTTCTAAAGTCTCTAGACACAAGATAAACTACTCCACATTTGTCTACTAGGATCCACCAAGAAGTCAAACACGTAAAGTTAGTTGGATATATAAACCCTGCTTTCTCCTTTACATTGATAGTTTAGGAATGGGGATGAGATTGGGGCTCTTCAACCGCATTTCAGAAATAATTTTATATATTTATTATATATATTTTTTAATTTATTTACTTTAATATTACATTTAAAAAAAATTATCGTGTGGGAACCACCGAACATGCCATCTGCCACTCTGCACATTCAGTGGGGATACGCCGAATGGCAGACGGCGTATCCATTCTTGTCCCCTTCACACAAGCTTTGTAGAGGAGAAGAAGAAGAAGAAGAATTAGAGGAGTCTTGGGAAGAAAGAGAAAAGGAAAAGAAGGAAAAAGTGGTCATGTGGGGACATGTTATTAGCCATTCGGCAAGTCCAGTGGGGACACATCAAATGACAGACGGTGTGTCTGGGAGTCATCACATGTCAAGTTTTATTTTTTAATTTTTAAAAAAGTGTAATATTTAAGATAAATAAGTTAAAAAATATAATAAATGTATAAAATTATTTTTGAATTGCGACATTCCGGTCAAAGAGCCTGACATTGGTTGTTCAATTCGCCTTCACGTTAATTTGCTAGATGTAGTTTTATACAGTATTCGGCTTATTTTTTTAAAAAAAAACCTTCTGTGAATTTTCCTTTTCAGCTAAAGAAACACGGTTCTTTTAATATTTGGAAGCTGAACCGGCTAAACAAAGCAAAACCTTTTTCTTTTTCTTTTGATAAACAATGCAGAATCATTTGATCAATACTGCAATTCACATATACCATAGAAGTATGTTGCTGCTATGGGATTAAGGGTTTAAATTGACGAGTAAAATTGATGGGTTTCATTGTAAAATTTATATCCATTTTAAAATCGACTGATCAACTTTGTAAATATCCATTTTAAAATTGATTGATCAGCTTTGTAATTCTCGTACTCTGCTAATCATGTTACTCATATGCTTCAGTGTTTCATTTGAAAAATGACAGATCTACAGGGTAGACCTATCGGGCTATCCGTAACCAGTATATGCAAACGCAACCAGAGGCCTATTTGGCGGCTGAGTGCACGTAAATAGATGCTTTCATATGTGGAGTACGGACAGAAGCATACCTTGTCAATTACTTTCATATACGCAGTAACCTAAGAAAATATGCTTTGTGCCAGTACGAAAAGCTTTGGATTCCAAGGCCTAAAGCTGTATCAGATTCCAAGAAAAGTTTAACTTCTCATTAATTAATACATAAGAAGATTGAAATCATCCTCAGAATTAGATGACTGGCAAAATGTACCCAAGGCCTCTTATTGTTGCTTTAGGCTTAATATGTGGTTGGACTTGGATACAGGCCATACATGGTGAGTACTTAATCGGAGTGGGAAGCTATGACATGACCGGTCCCGCTGCTGATGTGAACATGATGGGTTATGCCAACATTGAGCAGAACGCAGCTGGCATTCATTTTCGGCTAAGAGCTAGAACATTCATCGTGGCTGAGACACTTCAAGGTCCTAGGTTTGTTTTTGTCAATCTTGATGCTGGGATGGCATCGCAGCTCGTGACTATTAAAGTGCTTCAGAGACTTAACTCAAGGTACACTACAGCCAAGTCATACAATATCTTTCAAAAAAAAAAGAAACTGTTTGATATATTAGTGCGAATGTGATCCTTAATTTCTCTGGTTATCTTTTGAAGGTTTGGAAATTTATACACCCAAGAAAACGTGGCAATCAGCGGGATTCATACACATGCTGGTCCCGGCGGTTATCTGCAATACGTGGTTTACTCTGTTACTTCTCTGGGGTTTGTACAAGAATCCTTCGATGCCATTGTCAACGCAATAGAACAGAGCATTATTCAGGCACACCATAACCTCAAGCCTGGTTCCATTTTTATCAACAAAGGTGAGCGTTTCATTGTGTATCTATGCATGCATTATAAATGAATTGAACCTCTTTTCTGACGATACTATATGCGTTTTGCTTTCCTTTTTTTTTTTTGTTTTGCAAAGGGGATGTAAAGGATGGCGGAATAAACAGGAGCCCAAGTGCTTATTTGCAAAACCCAGCGGTGGAGAGAGCTAAATATCCTACCAACGTTGACACACAAATGACCCTGCTCAAGTTTGTGGATGGTGCAACTGGAAAAAACATAGGAGCATTCAGCTGGTTTGCGACGCACGGGACCTCTATGAGCAGAGACAACAAGCTCATTAGTGGAGACAACAAGGGTGTTGCTGCTAGGCTCTTCGAGGATTGGTTTGCTTCTCAAAGCATACCTTCTTCCCCATCTATCACTAACTCTAGTATGTTACACTTATATTCACATCGATGCATGTAGTGTTTTTTTCCCTGGAATCAATTTCTATATACAACTCAAACACCAAGCACACATTTAGTTGCAATGATCATTGGAACCTATAATTTGCTTTTAAAATTGAACTAATCAAGAGATAGATTAGAGATTACGTTAACATTTAATGTAAATTTGATGGTTGATCCAGATATTGACCAGTTGGTGAAGAAAGCACAAACAATTAAAGCCACGGGAGGTAAGGCCTGCGTTAAACAAACTAGCCAAGCATCTAAGGTGAGGAAAAACAATGGGTCTTTATTCGTTGGAGCATTTTGCCAATCAAATGTGGGAGATGTGACCCCAAATGTGCTCGGAGCATTTTGCATCGACAGTGGAAAACCCTGTGACTTCAATCATTCCTCATGCAATGGCAATGACCAGCTTTGTATAGGCAGGGGACCAGGGTAATTACTAAAAAAATGAGCGTTACTATAATCCAAAACTAGGTTTATGCTTATTTCCTCATCAGCTTGTTATATCCGACCACAAGGCCTTACAATATATATCTTTTCTTTTCTGTGCAATAGCTACCCAGATGAAATATTAAGTACCAAGATCATAGGTGAGAGGCAGTTCAAAACTGCTGTGGATCTGTTTATGTCTGCTTCGAATGAACTGACTGGGAAGATCGATTATCGCCATATCTATCTGAATTTTACTGATATTGATGTTAAGTTGGAGAGCAACAAGGTCGTCAAAACTTGTCCTGCAGCCCTTGGTCCTGGTTTTGCTGCTGGCACTACAGATGGACCCGGTGCGTTTGGGTTTCAACAAGGCGATACAGAGGTAAGTGCTCTGAGTCATCTATCAGTTTCAGCAAATAATAACTTTTCTCAACTCATGTATATTTGGACAACTTCTTGTTTACTTATTCAATCCATGGATCCTTCTATGTAGATTAGTCTGTTCTGGAAAATTGCTAGAGATTTTCTGAAAGAACCAACGGAGTATCAAGTAGAGTGCCAAAAGCCGAAGCCAGTTTTGCTGAGCACTGGTGAAATGTTTGAACCTTATGCATGGGCGGTAAGACAAACAATTGAAAATTCCTCATCCATCAGATATCACTATAAATCACAAATATAACAATATGCACAGCAGTTGAACGATCAATAACTATTTTGGATATTTATGCAGCCCGCAATTCTTCCAATCCAGATTCTGAGGTTGGGAAAACTGATCATTCTTTCTGTACCAGGAGGTCTGTTTTCTCACCTGTAGTTATGTTTTTTGAATTTGTATTAGAGGGAAAAAGCATGCTTTTATACCAGTAAGAAGGAAGAAGGGCTTGCTCTAAAGCCTTTTTAAGTATTGCAGAGTTCACAACAATGGCGGGCCGAAGACTGAGGGAGGCAGTCAAGGAGACGTTAAAAACTAGTAGTAACGGAGAATTCCATGAGGAAACCCACATTGTTATTGCAGGCCTCACAAATACATACTCACAGTATGTTACAACTTTTGAAGAATACCAGCACCAAAGGTATGAGGTAAGGCCCAATGGTAGATAATACCAAGTTACTAACTTATAAAGCCTTAAGTTTTGTTATTAGCTAAAAACAAAAAACTTTCGTTTTGTAATAAAATGAATTACACATAAATCACTGATGACGGTGAAATTTTCAGGCAGCTTCAACGCTCTACGGTCCTCACACATTGTCAGCATACATTCAAGAATATAAGAAACTAGCAAAAGCAATGGCTACTGGACAGAAAATTATTGGAAAAGGTGCTTCACCACCAGATCTTTCTTCCGTGCAACTTAAACTCTTAATTGGGCCCTTCATAGACTCACCTCCAGATGGCATAAATTTTGGCGATGTGAAGGATGACATCGCTATTCCCAAACGGGGCCATTTTACAAAGGGAGATAGACCAAGCGCCACTTTCTGGAGTGCCAATCCAAGATATGACCTCTTGACAGAAGGCACATTTGCAGTGGTAGAGAGGCTTGAGGAGGAAAGATGGATTCCCGTTTATGATGATGACGATTTAAGCTTGTTTTTCAAGTGGAAACTAGACAATAGTTCCTCGCATGGCTTAGCAACTATAGAATGGGAAATACCGAAGGACGCTATTTCGGGAGTATACAGACTCAAACACTTTGGTTCAACAAAGAAAATTCTTGTCTCCACCAACCAATACTTTGCTGGTGCATCGAGGGCAATTGCAGTTGCAGTGCAATAGAATAGAAAGCATCTCTGTTTTATTGAATGTGTGTCCATCTAATAGAAAATAAAAGAGTACTACAAAATATTTATCATACCGGGTGTGATGAGTCAAGGCATCAATTACATGGAGATTTACTCATTTGTCCATCCAAATCACACATCGAAGACACTGTCCTTCAATCAGCAAATCAAAAGCTTTATTGATGTCCTTAAACTTCACCTCATGTGTGACAAACTCATCCAATTGCAGTTCCTGTTAATAGTAGAGGGAAACGTTACAAGACAAGAATCGTTCCAACAACTTGGTATCGTATCATACTACTTCTAAATTATTATTTGCTTAAGGTAATTTCTCAACTATGTAATTTACATATATATCCATATTGAGGAGATAGAAAGCATAGAACAAAAATAAAATAAAAGGAATATTACCTTGTCCATGTAACGTTTAAGGAGAATGGGGATATCAGACTTCGGTTTCAGTCCTCCAAATAAGGATCCCATGAGGGTTTTCCCATCATGAAGGACCTCACTAGAGCTTAGGTTCAACCGGGACCCTGGCTTGTCCACTCCTATGACTATTGTTTTTCCCCAACCCTAAAGACAAAAACATGAGTTTCCTTATGTAATACATTCAGTATCTGTGTATGCTATCCTTCATATTTCTTTTTCATCATAAATTCTGCATCAATGAGCTCAAGATTTTGTCAAGTTTAGAAAAAAGAAATAGTGCGCGTGTGAAAGAGAGAGGGAGAGAGAAATTGAGAGAAAAAGACCTTTCGACAAGAAGCATATGCTTCATGAACCAATGATGCCATTCCAACACACTCAAAGCAATAATCTGCTCCCCTACCAGTTATCTCATTGATAACCTGCCCCATAATATATATAAACAGCAGAAGATAAGTGACTCATGAATATGCTTACCATATTGCACAATTTGTCTACTCTTTTCGTTTATTCTCATTCAAAAGGACTTATAATATAAAATGAAGACATGAGCCTTCAAGAGATAGACCTGGCTCACAGCTTTGTTCCCACATTCTCCAGCGTGGACAAAGTCTGTGAGTCCAAACTTTTTCCCTGAATACATGAGAGAAACAAATCCATCAAAACATATTCATAATTTATGTATTTTATAAACCAATATATGATTTGACTTAGTGGTTGATGTCGTGTACTTAACAAACAATGCATTACCAATTTCAAATTTTTCTGGGTTGATATCCACACCTATGATCCTAGTTGCTCCACAAAGTCTAGCTCCCTCAGCAACCTAGGAAGCCAATAAATTGGAATTGGCTTTGGCAATCAGACCACAAAGACAAATAAGAAAGAAACAACTATGTTGAAAGTCCATACTGCTAATCCTATAGAGCCCAAACCAAAAATAGCAACTGTAGAACCTGCTTCCACATTTGCTGTTCTCCAAGCAGCACCTACCCCTGATAAAGGAAATTGCAATCAAAATATTGAATTATATTAATGTCGTGGGTTTCTAATGCAAGAGTAAACTTGCGTTTATTGATATGATATCACCACTAAATCTAAAACGACTATGCTTCTCCTCTATGGCTTTTTTTTTTTTTTTTTTTTTTTTTTTTTTTTTTTTTTTTTTTTTTTTTTTTTTTTTTTTTGTGTTTAAACTTTGAAGTTACTATTTGTATTGTTATGGCATATTACCAGTTGATATACCACAACTGAGGAGGCATGCCCTGCTGGGAGGAATTGTAGGATCGATCTTTGTTAGATTGGCAACATCAACCACAGTGTACTCACTAAAACTTGATACGAACATAAAATGGTATATGACCTCTCCTTCTAGGTTGGTGAATCTGCTGGTGGCATGCCTAGGCATCCAAGGAGACACCTTGAAAGGGAAGTTTGAACAAAGGTTGCTCTTCTTTGATTTGCAATCGAAACACTCACCACAATCTGGTAAGAAAATAGGGATAACCACATCTCCTTTACTCACTTCAGTTACATCCTCCCCTACACTTTCCACAACCCTATATCGCACAAAATTAATTGAAACACATTGTCAGCTCCTTTATAATTAAAGTGTCTGAATAAGAAGCAATAAATGGATGCTCTAAACGGAATCATTGCCCTACTCTTTTAAATCATCATCAGACAAATGAAGCTGCAGATTATACAGTTAATGAAACGGAATCATGGAGAAGTTATTGAATTCAAAATTTAAGATTTCCAAGTTTTTTTTTTTTTTTTATAAACTCTGAAAATTTAAGAATTCTAAGCCAAGCAAACTGCCAATCTATTATCCAGAGTTAATCTTCCAATTTTAACATGACATTTTTCTACAAAAAGGTACCATATTTGGAATAAAAGTAATTTCTTTTGATTAATCTAGTAGCTAAGACACAAAAAGCAGGAGCGAATGGATCTATTCGAAATTTTATTTTTTTCGGAAAAGGGTAAGTTTTTCAGAAAATGAAACTCAATGAAGAGAGAGAGAGAGAGGCTTACCCAATTGCTTCGTGGCCCAGGATTCTTGGGAAAATTCCAGGAGGGTCCTTCGGACACCGAAGAAAAACATTGAAAAGGTTTATTAAGGAACAAACCGTCAATAGAATCAGAAGATAAAGAATGAAATAAAAAACATTGAGTCAGAAAGATCTTGACTTTGAAAGTATTTTAATAAAAACAAAAATTATTAAAATGATGATAACCTTCATCTTCCAAAAAGTAATATCACTGTGACAGAGAGACGTGCATATAATACGAATCCGGACTTCTCGAGGCATTGGCGGCGCTACCACGATCTCCTCAATGACACATGGCTCACCTGGTTTGTGACTAACTGCCGCTACAGTTTGCAATGAAAACAGAAAGAGTGCTTATCAACTTCAAACTGCTAATTAGTATAATTACAACTAACAATAAGGCTATTTCAAAAACGGAATCAAATAATGTAACCCATTTCATGACGCACCTTTACATCGAATAGGCTGCCCTTGCCCTTGCCCTTCTTCACTTTTGCTTAACAATTTCTTTTCCATGGCGGTATAAAGCTTAAAGCACAATCAGAAGCGGAGCCTGTCTTTGCACTCGGGCATTGACCCAAGTGAAAGCTCTAATAGGGCAGCCAATCAGCTAAATAGGAAACGGAATTTACGGTAACCCAGACGGTAAGAAGATTTTCAAACATTATAAATTTGGGGGCGAGATCCAGTCATGGTCCTGTTAGTGAAATCTCAACCCTCCATTTTAATTAACCTTTTATATAAAAAAAAATTATTTTTCCTTTTCTCTCTCTCTACTCGATGCCTTCTCATCTCCTTTGCCTCTTCACTCTTACCCATCAACTTCTTCAGCGCCACCTCCACCTTTTCTCTCCCAACCAGTGTATGTCGTTCTTTATCCCACGACGCCCACTCTTGACTCCCCACTTTGACCCCAATTCTCAACACATTAGTAACCAACTTCTCATTCGAAAATTGCTCCGTCGAGAGCGGCCATGTGATCATCGGCTTTTTGGCACTCACCCCTTCTAGCGTCGAATTCCACCCACAATGGGTCATGAACCCTCCAACCGCACCATGCTCTAGTATCAATAGCTGTGGAGCCCAGCCTCTTATTATCAACCCCTTGTTCGATTCCTTTATCCTCTCTTCAAATCCACTGGGAAGCCAAGTTTCTTCCTTTTCAGAAGAATTGAGGATCTTTCCCACTACCCAAATGAATGATTGATCATAAGCCTCTAGAGCATATGCGATTTCCATTAGCTGCTCTGGAGGAAAACGAGCTAAGCTTCCAAAGCTAATATAAAGAACTGAATTGGGTTGTTTGGAATTCAACCAATTCAAGCAACTTTGCTCGTCAATTGTGGATAATTCCCCTCTCTCTGTTTTCTCTGCAGCGTTTCTGTTACACAGGGACACTGACCTATAATCCATACTTTCTTTCCCATCTCATTTCGGAGATAATTTGCATAAGATGGATCCAATTCATGGATGTTAAAGAGTGAGGTGGGTGAGAGTGAAGAGGCAAAGGAGATGAGAAGGCGCCGAGTAGAGAAAGAGAAAAGGAAATAGAATTTTTTTATAAAAAGAATGAGGTCGCACAATAAAAATCATAAATAGATGTTAAATTAAATGGGAATTTTATTATATGAGTATGTCGAGTATATATAATTTTTATATTTTATTAAATATAAATATAATTTATTTTATTTTTTTAATAAATTTAAAAATAATTAATTTATATACGTATTATTTTTATATTAATTAATTATATATAATATAATATATTATATAAATATAAAAAATATAAAAGAAACCTAATTTGACAAATGACGATGAGGGCAAGTGTGTGACTGACCCATTAACTAACGACAGCTACTACCTTTTTAGACCCCGCGCCAAGATACAAAGTTTACCATTCAACGGTCGGTTCACTGTTTCTTCTGTTATATTCACACTACGTACATCGAATGTTTGAAGGGAAGGTGGCTGCTAAGTTATTTCCTTTTCAAAACAAAGGTTAGTATTACAGAGGGGTTTTAGTAAGATTGATATTTTAAAACTGGTGTCATCATAAATATTTTTAAAAAATGAGTCAACACAAAATAATAATTTTTTTATATAATTAAACTCAAATTTTATCAATAATTTTAAAATTTAACTTATAATAATTTAATTTTTAAAAATTTTTACAAGAACACTAATTTTAAGATGTATATCCGATCAAAATCCCCAATAAAAGATGATGTAGCAATACTTTTTTTAAAAGGACGTGTAACTTCGTAACTTTAAAGAAAATTTCAGAAACAGTGAACCGAATATATCAAACAATCTTACCCAAAAGGGCCAAAATAATATAGTAATCCTTACTATTTTTGGTATATAAATAATCTAGTAATTTAAGTTAAATTTACTATGACTGTAGATTTTTTTTGCAATATTATATTACTATCAAAAGAAAATAAAAAAGTGTAAAGTAAGTAAGTTGTTTCACCACTAATATATAGTCTTAGTCAACCCAAAGATTCACCTCTCACAATAACAATTTAAACCATTTTCTCTAATTGCACCAAATTAATATGTGGTGTGATCTTAAGATGATTGAGAGAAAAATTTAATCTCTACGTAAGAAAATTGACTTAAGATACTTAACTATTGAACCATAACAACATACAATTAAATGATTATGTAATTTTTTTTTTCAATATCAATACATCAAAAGTTCAATAACTTTTTTGTTTGGTGATGTTGTAAATCAACGGTCAATTCAATACACCATTTATTTCTTTGTCATCTATAAATTTTTTTTTTTTGTCCGGCTTGAATCACTATAGCTTTAGCCTTCAGAAAGTTGAACACTTAAACAGTAAACACCGAGAAGTAGGGGTGTTCATCGGTCGAGTTCGGTCGGATTTGAGGAATATCTCACCCGACCGATGGTCATCGGATTAGGAATTTTCTCACCCGCCACCGATCACACCAAATTGAAAACCGAAAAATTCGGTTTGATCGGTTCTCAATTTGATCAGTCGGGTTTGATCGGATTGGGAATGCAAACCAATATAAATTAAAAAATTATGAAGGAAATCCAAAAACTCAAAACAGAACAATATGCAAACAATTTTTTTGAATTATAACTAGATTAACAGATCACAAATGACAAACCTATACCAAATTAATAGAAAAATGGAAGAAAATGCGAGGATGTAAGCCAAAAATAAATATTCAGACAAGAAAGTGAACCATAGGGAAAGAATCCTGTTTGTCCTATGCCAGGGAGAAAACAGCCACCTTCCCCGACCCCCGGTGGAGAGCATGAATCGTAGGGAACCACAGATTCATTTATGAAACAACATAAATCACATCCCAAAGCCAAACCGTAGAACCAAATTTCCAAACCCAATAGAAAATGAAGAGAAACAACACTCAAGCACTAAATGGCTTGCTGGAATGCTTTACAGGGCTCACTCTTCGACTACGTTAAAGAATCGTGGTGGCAGAATTGCAGAGATGGTAGTGCAGGTGGCGAATTCATGGCGGTGGTAAATGTGCTTTTCGCATAACGAAGTATTGGGAAGGGGAGGAGAAGGGGAGGGGAAGGGGTGTGAAGCCAAATAGAGGCCTTGGAAGTATCGTGAAATGAAGGGGAATGGGAAGGGCCAAAAGGGTTTTCAAAACACATCGTTTTCATAAATGAGATTAAATTTGGTCGAGTTCGGTTTGTATCGGTTTTTCTAAGTTAAAATTGAACCGACCAGCTTAAGCCGATTTATTTAATTGCAGCCATCCGATCTCACCCATCCTCCATCTAGAACTGTTGGATTTCCTTCATTTTGGTTCGGTTCGGTCGGTTCACCGCAGGTTCACTGGGTTATGAACACCCCTACCGAGAAGAATGGCACGAGTTTGGGATTGGGCAATAATAAGGCCGTGCTTACATTTCCACTACCAACTGGGCCACTAGTCCTCTTCGGCTGCGATACACAGAGCACCCTTCAGAAACTAAATGGATCAGGTTGTATTAATGTTAAGCCCAACTCGTATCATGGCCTGGATTCGGCTGGCCCACGTAGATCGTCGCTGCCCCCGGGCATCACGGTTTTTTTTTTTCCCTGGCTTGCTAATACATAGCTTCTTTCTTGAAGTTACTTAACGTAATCGACGAGTTGGTGTGTCGAAAGATCATCGCCTGTATCTCCGCTGAGCGCTTATTCCCACCTCCTTCGCCCCTTACTCAGCTTCATCGTTTTACCAGAAAATAAGAAATAAAAAAAAGAAGAAAAACTCTAGTAGCTTCCAAACGCCGCGATACTCAGATCTCAGTAGCGTAACCCTCCCGCTATTCCTTTTCTACTACCTTGTTTCTGTTCCCCCTCCCTCCTACTATTTTTTTTTTCCAGGAGCACTGGTGAGGGCTACTTTTACCGCTCAACCTAAGGTAGTTCCCATGCTAACATATCCGTTGGCCTCGATTCTGATTGTATAAGAGATGTCTGATTCTTCCTTTGTTTTTAATCATTCGTGATTTATGGATGTATCTTGTTGCCCATTTTTTCCTGTTACATATGCTAAATTTGTCAAATGTGCTATCCAAGTCTGACCAGCCTTTCGTGCAATTATGCACGTTAAGGGTTTGACGAATCTCATATTGCATCCTTGAGTTGAGTTTCTCTTACTGGAAGACCATGTAATCTGTGCCTATCACGCTGATTGAAGTTTATATGTGAACCCAAGCGATACTATCCACTTCCTTATCTACATGGCTCTTGATGGCATATGCATTCTGTGAAATTCTAATGATGATTGCTATGCTTCCTTTCATAGTGCCTCGATGCGTAAGATAATCACATTGTATATATTCCTTAGAAGATAACTTTATCGTCTATCCTCTTTTACAATTCAAGGAATGAAAATGAAGATTTAAGTTAATAAAATCGAAAAGTTAGAGGCAGTCGTGAAAAACTATTTGTAACTCTCCAATTCCATGTTATCATCTGATGTTTAACTATCTTTTAGTTGATATGGCATCTATATCTGCATTGTGGTGCAGCTACCTGATATCTTTTTGGTGGCATCGGTTCGGAGAATTCCTTTGTCCAAGGTTTTGTGGCTGACCTAATAAAATGGCTGGTCAGTGCTCTAATGATGGTTCCAGTACTAGCAATGTTTCAGCAGAATCTTCAGATTCAACTGTTCAGCTCAATATCAAGACTTTAGATTCCCGGATTTACAGTTTTCAAGTGGATAAAAATGTGAGGAATAATCTCCTCAATTCCCGCCACTTTGTGTTAGAGTATAGATTTAATTATACAAAATTGTGAACTACCTACTTCTAGTTTTTGGACACGTGACCTGTCTTTATTTCAGATGCCAGTTTCATTGTTCAAGGAGAAAATAGCGAATGAAATTGGTGTTCCAGTTAGTCAGCAACGGTTGATTTTCAGGGGAAAAGTCTTAAAGGATGATCATGTTATTTCCGAGTATCGTATCCGCATTTGAGATATTTTTTCGTTGGTTTCATGCTTAAATAATGTCTCTTGGAATTTGTATGTTTTGTTTGTCTTGCTTGTAAAGTGCATTATGGACATTAGGCATCGTTTCTTCATTCAAATTCCATACGGCTTTGATTTTCTAAAACATGGATTGCATGACAATAGAAAATAACATGGCTTGAAGCAGAACACTCAAAAGTGATAAAATGTTTTAGCATTTACAATCCTGATTGCAATATCTTTGATTCTTTGTGGAGTAGCTTATCTCATTGTTGATGTGAATGCTGCTTTCTGCATGTGTGTTCCATCTGGAGTTTTTCTTATAAGAATTTGAGAGAAGTGGTGTTGCAATTGGAGTTCTGATGTTGAAAGAAGTGACCTGATGCACACAATTGAATATAGCATTCTTATTTGATGTCTTTACCTTGGATAATCCCAGACTTAACAAAATTGTGGTGCATATTGTTGGTTGATTCAAAGTCGTCAAAAGTGACACTTTGCATAGAATCACTCAGTGACTTATTGGAGTGTAAAAGCAAAACATAAGAATGAAGGTCTTACATATAATGTGGGACATCTCTCACAAGATATATGTCTAACATGATCAAGAGATAAGAATAACAAAGGCTGTAATAGAACAAGAGTTTTTTTTGGTCATCATGCTCACCCCTCATCTTCTTTGACTCATTATGACGATTTTCATTATTGATACTTCAATATCATCAGCATCATTATAATATAATCCTTAACCATTTATAGATGTTGAGAATGGGCATACATTGCATTTAGTTGAAAGGCAACCAAATCAGTTGCAAGCTTCTGGTACTAGCTCTAGTGAGACGACTGGTACTAATGGTAACCGAGGTATAATTTTTCCAACTCCTTACCATTTCTGTAGTACAAGTTTCTTCTGTAGTAGACTAATGATATATTTGTTAATTGGAAGGCAATGACGCAAGCTTTGGGGGCCCTCGTAATCGTGTCGGACAAATTTCACACAGTGTTGTTCTTGGGACCTTTAATGTTGGGGAGCAAGGTGAAAGCATTGCTCCGGACCTTACTCGGGTGGGTCCTTTGATTTTTTCTCGAGAAGTTCATATGCATACATATTTGGTGGGAAAATTTTTTGCATCAGTATTGCCCCAGACATTAAGCATTGCCGCATTATATTTTCAGGTTATTGGGGCAGTTTTGAATTCTATTGGAATTGGTGGTCAGAGCACAAATAGTGTTACTACTGCTATGCAGTCTTCTTCTTCTTCAGTGAGTACTACTTGTTTTTTAAGAGGATGACCATTAGTAATTATATTTTTGCTCTGTTTCTTTTTTGGCTAGTAAAAATATGACAAACTGCCTTTTATGTGACGAGTGCCACGTGGTCCTTGGATATGCATCTTTAATTTTCTTATCCATGAATCTCTTTCACATAATGTTAGCTATTTTATTGTCAAGTTGCTTAATATCCTTGCGTTATTTTATTG
Source organism: Cercis canadensis (assembly GCA_003255065.1). Lineage (NCBI taxonomy): Eukaryota > Viridiplantae > Streptophyta > Magnoliopsida > Fabales > Fabaceae > Cercis > Cercis canadensis. Next base: position 634,585 of record QAOA01005636.1, read on the forward strand.
TCCTGCAGTGTTGCTGGGTGTTGTTGTTTAGTTTCCTTTCTGGATTGTAACTTGTGATTTCCTCTGCTCAGATCATTAAATGATCAAGTGTTCTAGTATCTTTCTCTTTGGGCATGTTTGTCTCCTATTGTCCAAATTGTGATTATCTCAAAAATCTTAGGAATTGTTATTTCTCTGGTATTGAAACTTTCAGTTTTGCCATCTTTGTTACTTTCCTAGCATCACTAATTTTCTTATTCCCTACCATCAGTATAATTTTTAAAATAGAAGTGGTGTAGAACACAGAACTGTTCTTTCATGGAGGCAAATGTTGTCCTGCTACATGTCTCCTGCAATATATCTCTTTTGCACTAACTGGGTGTGTTTCTGAAGCCAAATCTATCTGGTCAGGCTCCTCTGGGGAATGAAGCTGAAGGAATGCGTGTTGGAAATCAGAACCAAGCAGGAAATCAAGCACAGTCTGGACAGACATTTCCTAATCCATTCCAATCTTTGCCTCAAGTTGTTCAGATTCCTCTGGCTGCTGGAGCCATACCTGTTCCTTCACTCAATGCAGTAGGAACATATACTTTTTATTTTTATTTTTATTAATATCCTCTTAATTGTATTTGTTTGTAATTTTGTACATATTCATTAACATTTATTTCCACATTCCTTTCATCTCAGCCAATTCCTGACTCATTACACACCCTGTCTGAGTTTATAAATCGCATAGAGCGGGCACTATCACAAAACGGTGATTATTCCGAAATCATTAATGTTTTTCTTTCAGTTTGATAGGACATGTTTAAATGACCAAATTTGTTTTATGCAGGCTATCTACCAAATTTGTCTTCAAATGACACTGGAGAGCAACCACAAGTGGAATTATCTTCCAATGTGCAAGGATTGCCTACGCCTGAAGCATTAAGCATTGTCTTGCGTCATACAGAAAGGCTGCTCAGTGGTCATGCCGTTGCCGCACTATCTGTAATTAACACATTCTCCTTATAGATTTGGATCTTTTGCCCTTTATGATATAAACATGTTTATATCCGCTTCAATTTAAGGGGGATTTGTTGTGATAGTCTAAGTTTTACTGACTGCAAGTATGTGCATAACAGTTATACGAAAAAAAATGAGGATGGAAGTTGCATAGGATAGCCCTAAATGATTTTGTGGAATAATCTGGGGTTGTTCTTTTAACCATTGGTACATTATTAGACAAATAATTGCAACATCTTTGGTAATGACTGGACATTTTGACCGTGCTAGATTTTAGAGATGTATGGTAAAAAGAATTTGATTCATGTGAAGTGGAAAATATAGGATATTTAGTAGTCTTTCTTTATAAGATTCTTCAGCTTCTGGTTCAAGTATTAGATAGCATTGCATGCCTTCGAAGAGACTGTTTGTACTGAACCGTGAAGGGCTTGGACTTCAGTTGACTTTGATTAATATGAAAAACAATATGATGAAACCCACAATGTTATGTATCATGTCAGCTTCAGAAATGTGGAGACATTTTACCCCATTGTGCTAGTTAGACATTGTTATCATGTAAAATCCAGCTGAGATTGGACTGGAAGACAACTTAATGTTTGAGATTTCTAGCATACACTCTTTTTTTCACAGGACTTACAATCCATCCCTGATCATATGAATATCTTTTGATTTTGTGATTCATGAATCTCTTAATGGGAGCTGAGTCACACTGTCTTCAACAGATGGATTATAATATTATTTCTCTTTATTCAAGGCAAAAAGATTGTTATCATGACGATAGATGTTTTAAGTATGTGATTTGTTGGTATGAATCAACCTTGCTATCGTTACGTTTTATCTTATCATCTGATTATGTTTTATTTGTAATTTCTTGGGACTCTAGCATATTGCAGGACGCTTGGAGAGAGAGGGAACAACTTCTGATCCAAGTATAAGGGGCCAAATACAGTCAGAGTCGATGCAAATAGGACTTGCTATGCAGCATTTGGGTGCACTTCTACTTGAGCTTGGCCGTACGATTTTGACATTGCGTATGGGACAGTCTGCTGTATGTTTTTCTCCCTTTTCCCAAATGATTTGGTTTAGTTGATGGTGTGAAACAAATTGGTCATGATCATATTCAAATTTCAGGCAGAATCTGTTGTTAATGCTGGGCCAGCAGTTTATATTTCTCCATCAGGGCCTAATCCTATAATGGTGCAGGTTTGTCATTCATTTTGGATTATTTAATTCTGAGTGTATCAATCTCTGTTGTCATAAATGGTGATGCTAGATCAAATTTTAAAGCATTGATTGATTTAGGATCTAAAGATGATGAATATGCTACACCAAAGAGGTGATTGATGATTGAAAGAAACCTAGTTGATGTACTTAGTTATGTGGTTTCAAGGCAATACTTGCTCTGGAGCCTAACTCTTCAAAACTATTTCTGGTTTTAACTCTTCCTATTGGGAAAATGATTTATGTTGGACTTGGTTCATTCTATATTGCTTTGGATGCTCAAGGTTTCATGCATTCAGAAAGAAGATTCTGCAGATGTGTTACGACTTACAAGGAAATTGGTTGATGTGCCTTGAAGAAATTAATAAAAAATCGTCATTAGTGTCTTTAACAATCATGCAAATTGGTTCAACAGATAGTTTGTGAATGAAGAGATGCCTAGAATGATGATAGATTATTGTCAAGCGGATTATATATTTGCCCAAATTGTTTCATATAACTAATGTTGCAGTATGCTCCTGTCCTAGGAAATTGAAATAAGAGAATACTTGTTTAGAACATGATGTTCTTTAAGTCCAATCGGTGACATTGTGGTAATACCAAATTTATTTTGCCGTTAAGGGAAGAATACAAGGGAGTGTTAATAACTTCAGTGCAATTCTTGCTTAAAAATATTATATTGCATTCATGTGTTGAGATTGTAGTCTGTATGTGAGCCTACTTACATATACTAGATCATATGACCTATCAGGTTCACCTCTGTCGCATTGTGAGTACCTGATTTTGGTTTTCTTGCTATTGTGCCCCCTCATCTGATCTTTTTTTTTCACATACTGTAATTCTGTCACTTCTGGCACATTCTGTCATATACTGTAGATTGTTTGGTATATCTGTGTGGAGGTTTTAAGGCAGAAGTTCATTCTTAAAATCTGTAGCATATTTGAATAAATTTAGTGGTTCCTTGTTGCTATCTGCATGGATTGGTTGATCTAGTGTTTGAAATGACTGTCCTTCTGGTGCTCTTGTACTTTTTGTAGCCTTTTCCACTTCAGACTAGCTCCCTATTTGGTGGTTCTGTTTCTCCTTCAACTCCTGCGACGTTTGGTGCCGTTGGTGTTGGAAGTGCCCCTAGGAACATAAACATCCATATACATGCTGGTAAATAAAATTAGTTGTACTCATATATTTGAACTATAGAACTCATCAACTCTGCTTACTACCAGGAACCTCTCTCGCACCAATTGTTTCTGCAATTGGTTCAAGGCCAACTAATGGGGAAGGAACACAAAGTGAACACCATAACGGTCCTGGATCTGGTGATTCAGGGTCAACACGGGTGTTACCTGTTAGAAATGTCATTACTGCGGCTGTGCCATCACGCCCTCCTGGTATTGTAGTCGCCAGTGGCTCACAATCCGGTCTTGGTGTTTCTACTTCACAGCCTCCTTCGGATTCAGTTTCATTACAATCTGCTTTAGCTGAAGTCAATTCCCGCCTTAGAAACTTTGCCGGGAATCTGCAAGGAGATAACACAGTTCTGTCAGGTGGCTACCAATTTCTTGTTTATATGCGTATAGCCTGAATGGCATTTGATTCTCAAAACTGCTTTGCATCCAAACAGGTCAAGTGGAGTCAACTAGTCGGGACTTGTCTGTTAGTGCTGAATCCCGACCTGCTTCTGGGAATGAACAGCTAGATACCATGGAGATGAATAGTGTTGGAACTGCCCCCGTGTCTTCAGTTAGGCACACATCTGAAAGCGGAGTAGATGAGGTATTATTTGTGCTCAAACCTGGTGGTCCTTTCTGTGTCCTCATAAGTTATAACTATCGTTTTTAATTGATTACTATTAGCTTTTCAACTACAACCAGCCCCAACTTGAGGCAGTTCAAACCTGTAACAAGGAGGATAGAGATGCTTTGAGCAACAATTTTATTTCTGCTTCTTCTGATGGGGATTTTGTAAGTTGTTCGAGTGGAGAAACAATATCAAAGTCAGAAAATGTACAAGAAATTGCTTCATCTGTAGGGGAGAGACAAGATCTAGATGAAGGTGCCAAAGCTGCTCCACTTGGATTGGGTGTGACTGGTTTGGAACGTAAGGTAAGCTTATTGGTTATATCTTTGTGTATCACAACCCCAAATTTTCTGATAGATGTGGCATGCGTTCACATAGACTGGCCTTGATGTTGGATTTGGGTGTTTGTGATGCAATATTGAGGGAGAACAGACGCTACTTGGGACAGAATTATGGAAAAGATAGGGAAGGATTGGAGTTAGTCCAAAGAAATAGGTTCTAGGGTTTAAAAATCACTCAATTCTGAAAAGATCATATTCATTGGCAGCAAAAATAAGCTAATATCGTTTTACACATGGAAGGCCCTTTTATAGCCTTGATAAAACTTGACCAGCAAGTAAAAATCCTTCTAAAATATCCTCTCCTAGGACTTCAATTCTGTCAGCAATTTCCTACAACTTCCTAAAATAGATGCCTGTTGAGTTTATATTTCTCAATTCTCTTGAATTTTTTTGGGGCCTTGGGGCACATAGAAATGTGAAGGTTTTCAATTTTGTGAGCTTCAGTCCTTTGTTTAAGATGATGGTGTTTATTATTTTCTTTTGTTCCATTGACTTGTTTTAGTTACACATAATTCATTTGTCAAACGGCCTGAGACCTCAGAGGACACGATTTATATGTCTACATCTTGGTGCTCTTTATCACAATGATTGGCGATTCTTGAAGTTCATCCCTCCTTTAGTTGCTCAAAATTATTATTAAATAATTGAATGTCTGCTCTATTACAGAGGCGACCTAGACTTCAACTTCCTGTAAGTAAAGGTGCTGATGGTGGTTCCACAAGTTCTGTTGATCAAAATCAACAAGCTAGAATAGGTGGTCAGCATATATTGCAAGCTCTTGCAAGTCATGGATCTGCAGTGAATCAAAGAAATGCTGAGGGACCATCCCAAGGTTCCTCTGCCTCTGGTGATGGCCAGGTTGATGTGGCTGGTGTTATGTCTCAGGTTTTGCATAGCCCTGCTTTGAATGGTTTGTTGACGGGGGTTTCACAGCAAACTGGAGTTGGCTCGCCTGATGTCTTGAGGAATATGTTGCAGCAGTTCACGCAGAGCCCACAGATGAGGAATACAGTTAATCACATTGTCCAGCAGGTTGGCAGTCAGGATATGGGAAATATTTTTCCTGGAATGGAAAGAGGGCAAGGTGGTGGGATTGACTTGTCAAGGATGTTTCGGCAGATGATGCCTATTGTATCTGAAGCTCTTGGCAGTATAACCCCTTCTCAGTCATTTTCTGCTGCAGAACCAGAGTCCCAGGCACCCTACAGAGATGGTAGACTGAGCAGAGTTGATAGTTCTGATAATCAAAGCTTACAGGTTTGTATACTTGTGCTAACAGAAAGGCATTGGTTGTCTGGTTGCATCACTACACTTCCATGTTTTATATTGTCTTTGGGCTGCTGAGAAAAATTCATGTTCCCTTCTGGCCCCTTATATTGTCGTAGATGAAGTCCTTTCTGGCACCTGTCAAATGCTGCAACATGATTGAATTGCTTCTCTTTCTAATATTCATTTATGGAATGAGTTCAGGCTCCTCTTAGGACTTGGATATCATTAACATATCCCGCCTTTATCACATCTTGATGCTGTGTCTGTTTCTTTTTGTATTTTTTTTCAATGATAAGTGCTGTACAGGGTAGTCATACTTGATAGTTGAGACGGGAATTTCCTAAAAAGGTGTTTGGTCCCAGACAGCATAATGATAAGTAAAACAATTTAGTCAATAACTATGAAGCTGTAAAATATACGGAATGGTGGTGAATGAAATTAGTCAGTGTATGTTTTTAATTATTTAGCCTTGCAAGGGGAAAAGTGAGTTCTATCTTCTCCTTGCGTTACTTTATTCCATTCATAATGTTTTCATAGTCCTCCTCCCTTGCTGTCCTGCCCTAAATCATCTATTCTCATGAGCTTTTATTGTATATACTCAACAGGCCATATTATTGTGTCATTTAGATTATTTTTAGTCTATCCAAATAATTTCCAACCACAATCGATATCTGTTAGCCTTATCTTTGAGAAGTCTATGATGAAACGAAGCTTTGCTTTAATAAATTTGGTTCCAAATTGGGTTAGGTGTGATCACTTATGCGTTAGCTTGATACACGGGCTAACTATTATCAGATAAAGAATGTTAATTTAGGAGAAGTTACATGAAAGGTATATCATTATCTTTTCTTTGATAATGGTTCTTGTTTGTATTTCTGTGTATTTTTGCTTCTGCCTTCACTAGACATCTCCTGTCTTCAGGCTGTCTGTGGGAATGTTTAGAATTCTTGCAATTGTCCTCTTTTTCTTTTGTTTTTTATTCAGTTTCCACCTCTTTGTAATGGGCTTATATTGATTTCTGGGAAAATGACCCTGAAGGTTGTTCAAAAAAATTTGTATACCATGAAGAACAGAATAAAGAATGACCACTTTTTATAACTAACGATCACAATTTTCATGAATGGAATAACCAAGCCTTGTAATAGAATAAACACTTGCCGCAAGGGTCAAAATATTTTCTAGGCATCTCTTAGTATCATCCAATTAGGAGGTGTTTGGTAGAGCGGTATCCTTGATTCCCCAGTATCTTGGGTTTACGGGTATAAGACACATGGGTATTTAAGATTCCCATGTTTTGTATGACTATGAGAAGTCATCTTACGTGATACCCATGATTGGTTGCACCTAGGGTTGCAGATTACCAGGTCTTTGGAGTGGTATAGCATACCTGCAATTGTTGATATCGGATGCTTGGCAGGGATCTTGGATACCTGTGTCATAATTTTGACTGGTGTACCAAACACAAACATCTAACTCAGGGATACAGGATACCATGGTATCCTAGATGCCTTGATGAAGATACCAGTGTATTGAACACCTGATTTTTCTAGATGCCATAATAGTAGCTCCGCTTATGACTATTTCCTTGTCTTGTTCATGTTCCAGATAAACCTTCAACCAGTGGCAGAGACGATTGAGCGCCCGAGTCCCCCTGCTGTTGTTTTCCGTGCCGTGGCTGAAAATGCTGTCCAGCTGTCTGGCAGTGGAAGTGCTTCTAATGCTCTTCTGGAAGAGTTATGCTGTGATGACGGTCTTGCCAGTGTGAGTATTCTCTGATTATTATATTTGCTCACTTAAGCTGCTTCATGCACTGCCTAGCATATTTTGATATGGATAGAACTTTTGCAGATAATGTTTTGTGCATGATCACTTTTCTAAAAATTCTGGTAACCAAAAAAAAGATATATATTTTTTCGTTTTGCAGGAATATGTGGAGATGTTACGACGTGATTTAAGTCAGCGAGTTAAGGGTGAATCTGGGCTGGATAAGTGTTAATTCCAGCTGTGTGGATAATTAATCTCTGCCTCATTTGCTTCAATATGGTGTCACAAACTGTGAACCTTTTAAAAAAGTCTTTGTAAAAGAAGGGTTTTGACATCCCTAATTATTAGTTGATCTGGATCATTTTGAAGGACTTCCAGATCATTTCGGGTGAAAATTTAATACAACACCAAACCCGAGACAGTTGTTTCATATGTGAAGATCAAACATTGGGGCGTTCCTAGACTTACTTTCCTTTTTGTTTTTCTACTATATAATCCTTGAGCGCAATTCTGTCAGTGGTTGCTTTCAATTTTTTTTGTTTTTCAAAATTCAGTCTATAAATTATATCTGATAGTTAACAACTTTGAAGGGGAGAATTGTGTCTTCGTGAAACAGTTTTACAAGATGTATTAAGTCAGTAGAAATTTTTTTCGCTGGTCTCATAAAGAATAGAAGTTAGATTCCAATACGAACATTGCGAGTTGATGAGAAACGACCTTATGCTGATTCGCATTGGGCTGATTGCTTGATTTGTAAGGAAATGAGAGTAAATTATCTATTCTAATAAATAATAGCCATTCCCTCTTAGTAAATTATCTATTCTAATAAATAATAGCCATTCCCTCTTTGGTGTCCATTTTTTTTTTTAAAGACTCACATGGTTATATTTATTTGCAAATAAAAATAAAATATTTTTGAATTTATTATTGTAAGATGTTAGAACTTGACATAAAAAATTTAATAATTAAAAAAATGTTATTTTTACAAATTATTTTATTAATATCATATTTTATTTAATATTTATATATAATATAAATTAAATCAATATAACAAATTTTTAAAATTAATTAATTATAATATTTTTTTTAACTCTTATGACTCTACCTTTTTTTACATCTTATTTTTAATTTTACTTTTTAAAAATAAACTAAATAATAAAAGGTACATTAATCCACGACATGTACATAAATAATCAAATTTACAAGTTAGGGGAAATTTTGTGTGGCCAAATCCCATTACGGCTCTAATAACTTTTTTTTTTTTCCTCCACATTTTTTCCCAAAAAATAATAAAATAATTCTTCTTGTTTCTGACAATATCAAAGGTAGAAGAGGAAAAGGCAAGATTTCGGGGTCAAGCCGCGAAAAGGTTCTTGAAATCGTTGCACAGAACCATGGTGCGTTACTCACCATTCAATGATCTGGGTAAAAATAATCCCACTTTCGTCTGGAAATAAAATATTTAAAGAATGAAAATTTAGTTTGTAATGTCTAACTCTCAATCAAATGCCAAAATAAAACCCTTATATTAATAAAAAAAAAATCACAATTAATAAGAATTAAAAAAATCATCATTATTAATTTCAAAATTTTTTTATATTAAATAAATAATTCATATTATATTATATTATATTTAACGGAAATTCTATGATACTACATAAGTATGTCATATTATACTGACGTGTCAAACATACATAATTTTTATATTTTATTATATATAAAATATAATTTATTTAATTTTTTAAATAAATTTAAAAACAGTTAATTTGTACACATATCATTCATTTATTGGTTATTCTTATGTAGTATGACATACTACATAAATACTAAAAGTATCTAAGAAACCTCCTATATTTAAACATCAAATAAAATATAATTTTAATAAAATAACAAAAAATTTATAATATTATATGAGTATGTCATATTACATTAACATAATAAATATATATAATTTTTATATTTTATTAAATATAAATATAAATAATTTTATTTTATAAAATAAACTTAAAAATATTTAATTTATATATATATATCATTCACATATTATTATATAATATAATATATCCCATAAATATCAAAAAAAAAATATTTAAGAAACCAAGGAGAATTCTAGATACATTAATCACGTGTCAATTGTTGATCAGCAGATGAGAGAAGTTGAAATCATGGTCGTGGAAAGCATTGGGAAGGCAACGGGAACTTGTGGTTCAGACGAATTTGTACTTTCTTCCTGATAGTTGAATGAAATTATGTAAAGGCCACAAATTTAGTTAGGAGACGTTCTCCTCGGAAAAGGTAAGACCAGCTCGGATATCAGGTATTCATGGACACAATCCGGCTGAAGGACAACCAACGCTGGAGAGGGTACACCTTCCCTCCAAAGAACAGGTTCATCCACCGAGCGAGTAGCTGATCATCAGGTAACGCACTCGCAAGAGGATAACCACTGCGCGAGTAAGAAGAATAACAGGTACCAGACTCGCAGAGAAAGGGAAATGTTTTTAGAGTTTACAATTGCTGTCCAGGTAGTGAAGGCCAGTGCTGCATCTGAAGAGAAGTTTGAATTGATTGAAATTTCTGTGTTGAAATCCTAGATTCGTCCACTGGGGGTAATATCCTATTCAGATCGAATTATAATTTTTGGTGGGTATAATGTTTGTTTTGTATTATATCATATATGTGGAATAAAAGCTAGGAAATTATTGAAGCATCAACGGAAAATTACTGAGAAAGAATTTGGGAAGGGGAGGTTTCAATTATGTTGATTTCACTACCGTTTGGATGATAATTTTGGAAGACGAAGGTTCCGAATAAACACAAGTTCTTTATCTGTTGTGGAGCTGATTTTTTACCCCTTTCTTTTTGGGTTGGCAGGGTGGAGCTGTGATGGCTGTTGAAGGAAGAAGACGAGGGCGATGGAGAGGGGACGGTGGGGGAAGTGGCAGGGTTGAAGAAGCTGCTGGACTCTTTATAAAACGCACCGTATGGTGCTTTTTTTTTTTTTTCTTCTTTTTTTCTATCAATTTTTCTTTTTATAAGCTTCTTTAGTTTTTCTCTATAATTTAAGACAAAAATAATAAATAAGCAGGTCATATAAGTTAATGAAAGTTAGCAATTGGATTTAAAAAAAAATAGATCCAATTCTATCAATTAAAAAAAAGCTGAATTAAGGGTATTTCATCTAGTAAATTTCTATCAATTAAAAAAATTAGGGATATCCCTTATTGTAAGTTTCTATCAATTTTTTTTAAAAAAAAAAAAGTCTAATGTTTTTCATGGGAAGAAAAAGCATTAACCCAATTATGGATTATGGATTATAAATTAAAATTAAAATTGAACCCAACAAAATAAATAAAGATACAAAAATTTTAAAAATTAAAAACTATTTATAAATTATACATGCTTTAATCGAATTAATTATTAGACTTACATGAAAACAAACTTGTTCTAGTGCAATTAGCCTCATTTAGTAATGTCTTATAAGAAATTATACTTGCTCCAATAAAATTAGATCTAATATGTGATTGATTAATAAAGATTCCATTAGAAACACAACTCATTATCAAATTACACCCAAAGTAATACTAATAAGTAAAAAAACCAAAAAAATTACTATTAATCTTCAACTTCTAAGTCACCGCAATCAATTATTCTCATTATGCTCACATTTAAGATAGTGACTTCTTACAATAATAATCAATGAATTTTTATAAGTTTATCTCTAATATCTAATTCTCCATGAGCAATTGAATTTAAATTTCAAGCAATATTATTTTAAATTGTACTTAACCAATGCCAAATATTATTTCTTACAGTTAATGTCAATTGGAAAAGCCCCAATTCAATTTCAAGCAATTCTTTTAAAAGATTTTGTGATTTCATGGAAGTAATATTCATGAAAATATACATCCCTCAACTCAATTATACTTAATATTAATTGGTAATAATTTTCATCAAATTACACAATTTCTTAATCTAATTATTTTTAAATTAATACTAATTAGTCCTGAGTATCATTATATTACAACTATAGAATATAGAAAATCCAATTATACTATATTTTAATATCAATTAATAATGAATCTCATAAAATCACACTTCTTCCAACCCAAAACACCCAAACAAGTGTACTAGTCATGAGTAACATATGATCACATTTTATCAAGGGTTTGTGGATTTCATGTTGAAACTCAAAGTTATAGTCAAATTAGCAAGGAAAACATAAAATCATATTTCTCCTAACCATATTAGCTCTAATTCATGATAAATAAATATAACTTTCATGAAATCACACCATCTCAAATAATTGCTTAAAATTGGATTGGGGTTTTTTCAAATTGACACTAACTATAAGAAATAATATATTGTCTTTTTTAATTGTTTACTAATTAAATTTAATTAGATGAAAATTAATAAATTTATACTTGTCATTTTTATATTTGGCATTGATTAAGTTCAATTTAAAATAATATTGCTTCAAATTTAAATTCAATTGTTCATGGAGGATTAGAGATTGGAGATAAGTTATAAAATTTCATTGATTATTATTGTAAGAAGTCATTATCTTAAATATAAGCAAAATGAGAAGAATTAATTGTAGTGAATTAGAAGTTGAAGAATAGTAATTTTTTATTTTAGTTTTTCACTTATTAATATTATTTTGGGTGTAATTTGATCAAGGGTTGTGTTTATAATGAAGTCTTTATTAATCAATCATTGATTGGGTCTAATTTTATTGAAGCAAGTGTAATTTCTTATAAGTCATTACTAAATAAGGCTAATTGGACTAGAACAAGTTTATTTTTCATGTAAGTCTAATAATTAATTGAGTTAAAGCATGTATAGTTTATAAATAGTTTTTTTATTTTGTTAATTTTTTCATATTAATTTATTTTTTGGGTTCAATTTTAATTTTAATTTATAAGCCATTAATTGGGTTAATGCTTTTTTCTTCCCATGAAAAACATTAGACTTTTTTTTTTTTTTTTTTTNAAAAAAAAGATAGAAACTTACAATTAGGGATATCCCTAATTTTTTTAATTGATAGAAAAGAAAAAAAAACGTTTCTGGGCCAGAATTATAATTTACATATTCTCCACCTGCCAATCTTAATTTTTCAAAGCTTACACTTGAAACCTCCTACTACAAGTCATCCTTACACGTGTAAGCAACACATTGAATGTCAACCTAATGTATGTCATACACAAAAGGTACGTATTGTACCTAAAAAACCTCCTAAAATAAAATGTAAAAATAATGTAAATAAGTTTAAAAATAAAATATTGAAATAAATAAATTTTAAAAATACAATACTTTTTTGAATTAGCCGAAAGATGAAAGATCAAAATAGGGTAACGGGCTATTCTAGCTTAATTAAGGGTTATGGGTTCGAGCAATTGAAAATGCAATTGTGTTTGTTGGGAGAGCTTTACCGCCCTTATAGTCCTTTTCGGCTCGAAATCAGATTAGTCGAGTGAAGCCCGAACACCAGTGAATAACAAAAAAAAAAAAAATAGGGTATTTAACAATTAACAGCATGGCACGGTACCCCTCAAGAGTTTTTGCTGAAAGTGTTCTCTACTTCTCTTCTCTCAGTAGGAGAAATAAAATCTGGGCCTGTCGGTTGAAGGGGCCAATTTCGGGGATCTCGAAGGAAACCAGTGACTACAGGGTGACTGTGTCTTCATGGCTTCCTCCTCAGCCCCACCGGGCTCCGCCGCCGCTGTCCCGAATTCTAAGAAACCTTTAGGGTTAATTGCCAACGCGATGAAACGAAAGGACAGCTTCTTTCAATTCTTCGCCATGACGGGAATTCTGCTTTTAAGCGTAAGATCTTTGGGGCAGAAGTACCGAATCCATGACCTTGGCGATGACACTTATGCGCTTAAGGAGGAGCAAGAATCGCTGACGGAGCGCATGAAGAACATCAAGCGTGCACTACTCCACGAAGCTTCTCTAGACTCCACTGGCCTCTTCGCTTCTCGCCTTCGCCTTCTCTTCGGCCAAGAGGATTGATTGCGGATACCGTGAGTTCTAGCCTTCTAGGTATCACTCTATTTTTTTTAAATCTAAATTTTTCATGCGCAATCTGATGAGTCTAAGTTTAGCTATCAGTAAAAGCCGTGAGGCCTGGTGGCTTTCAGGAATTCTCTGCTGCAAGTTTTTTTTCTGCTATCTGCTATGTTAAATTATAGCTTAAGCTGGATCTTGATCAGAACTTCTGTTTTCTGTTCGTGTTCTCTGATATCAAGCCTACGTTTCGGAAATTTGTCGTTTCAGTTTGATCATAGCATTTTGAATGTCGTGATTCAAGCGTGAGAACCCAAACTTCATCAAGTTTAGGTTTAGCTTTGTAAATCATATATGGTTCCTGTCATGCTGTAAGAGGGCTTAGGAATTCTATTTCTAACGCATTCTAAGAATTCTTATGTCGATTGTTTGAGCCAGCCTGTAAACAGTTCTAAAAGAATACCAAATCACTCTGCCTGATAAAAATTATAGTAAAACTACTTTGGGGTTAGATTTTAGGAAATAAACAAGTTTTTTAGATTTTTAAAAGCCAATTCTAAGATAAATTTCTAAAAAGCTTTGAGAAGTAGATATTTTAGAATAGGAATAGGATATTGGCTGTATTCTGATACCAAGACAGCTTGCATATGCATTTGTAAATGTCTTCAAAGAGTGGATGGAGTTGGTGCCTTAAGCAATGCTTTTCATCCTGGTGAAATTTAGATCTCAATGTTCAATGGGTGTTGGTATTTAGTAGTTTTGTTTTTGGGCCCCCCCGCCGCTGGGGGGGGGGGGGGGGGGGNGTGAAATTTAGATCTCAATGTTCAATGGGTGTTGGGGGGGGGTGGGTTGTTGGGGGATGCTTTGATGCAAAATTGGAACCTGCTATGGTGTGCGGGAATTAGCTTAGCTAAAGAAGTGAGTGTCGGACATAGAATATGCTGTCTATTCTGGTTTTGGTTTGGTGAATTTATTGGAGCCTGCATCCTTGAAAAATAAGGAAACTGAGCATAGGGGTGGGGGTTGGGAGGGACACGAACTGCTTAGGGCTTCTTCATTAGCAATGATACCAAAGGTTCCTTTAGTTTGTTTGATATGGTGGCTCAGGCAGATTAGGAGGCACCTCTGCATAGTTTGATTGGAAATTGGAGAAGTTGGGTGGATCTGGCTTTTGTGGAACTCATATGACATCGAAACAAAGACACATCAAGGTTTTCAGAAGTGTCCTCTTTTTCTTTCTAGTCATTTTGCTTGGGTTGCTTCAATATTTGCCACTCCTTCTTAGTGTATCTGCATGGATTTTGGATTTGGTTAATCTATCCTTATGGTGTTGCTTATGTAGGTAATTTGAAAAAAGAGAACATTTTTTGAACTTCTACTTATCTTCTATTTATGTGTCATGGGAATCACAGTTGACCAGCAATTGGACTGGTAATCTTTCAGTCGCCCCATTCCCTCTCTCTTAAAGTCTTATTGATGGCAGATGATGCGAAAGTATGCAACAAGAGCTGTTTCTGTTGGATCTAACAAAAGCCAGTGACGATTATAGAGTGGAAGATGGATAAAGTTATTTACTTTTGGATTAGCATCTGTTAAAAATGGATTGAAATTATTCATGAAACTTCCTGTTCCCGGGGGAGAAAAGAAAACTGAGAACAGCCTACCAACCAGTATTCTTTTGCTGCCTGTATGGTTTGAATGGAACATGCCCACTAATTGCGGTGGGAGGGTCCCCGCTATCCAGCAAATAATACCTAACTAAATCTGGACTGGACAGGTTCAATATTTTTTGTTGTTGACTTCTATTTCCATATGTTGGGTGTATTCGAAATTTTGATTTATGGCTTCTTATTTTAATGAGTTTAAATTAGGTAAACTATCAAATATCAATGACATGGCATGTTAAGCAATAATGTCACATGCAAATGAGACGAGATATTGTTATGCGTGGACAACCACTCCCCATCTCCATACTATGACCATTGAAGCATCAGAACGGCATGTTACTTCGCCACTGCCTACCTGCTGCTAGTTGCATGAATTGAAGAGTGAAATTTTTAAAATTCTAATTGACGGCTCTTTTGGTGGAGTGGTTTTATTTTCCGACTGTCATTTGGAAATGAGTATTAAGTGAAGCCCATCCTTTTGACTTTTGAGTTCTAACTTCTAACCTTACCCGATACGTGACCAGCTATAAAGAGTATTCTTTAGGATTCTGCGCTATCTGTTTCAACATCTGTTACGGATAAAAGTGGCAAGGGTCTTGATTACTTTGTCGTTAGTGCATTTCATTTCATGCGCTATATCGTCTTTAGTCTTTGCTGAAAAATTTTAAAGGATAGTTCTTTCGGCCTTTTTTAAGCGCTTCAACTATTCGATAATGCAATCTGTTCATCAGACTTGAAAAGGGAAGGTGCAAGTTCTGGCCATTACCGTCACTCCGCTCATTCGCTGTTATTACTTGCAATCCCCTGGTTTAATTTTGAATATTGTCGTGTTGCCGTCTTTTTATTTTGGCAGAACAAGTTGCTGGATTTCATTCATGGATTCCAGTAACGACAAATATTTGTCACTTTCACGCACGAGCGATGACAACAACAGTGGTCAGCATCGCGTATTTTATAAGAAAAGTACTGCTAAACACAGGACAAATTTGTGCACGATAGATGTCGAGAAGTGACAATCGTTACGGGAAAATTTCGCTGCTAGATATTTAAACAAAGGATTAAATATGGTCCAAGGCCCTTAAAAGTTTGACAGAGTTTTCAATTGGCTCATTGTATTTATTTTTTTCTTTCTATTTAACAGTTTTTATAGTTTTAATTTTTTGTAATCGGTGCTAATCGATAATTGGTGTTATAATGTTAAAAAAATAATGTTATGATAGAAATTTGGATATCACGAAATACAAACTAGTACATTTTCAATCCTACCATGTTTGTACTTTTCCAATGATATTATAACATAATTGACGACAATAACCGAATTACAAAAAATTAAACTTATGAAGATCCAATTATATAAAAATAGTTCAGAGATTTAATTAGAAGATAGATCAAATTATAACAATTTGAAGTATGTCTAACGTTTTAAACCTCAAACAAGTGCAACAACTTTTATGAAAAATAATCATTTTGGGATTTGTCAGCACTAATTTAACGGATTGTTAATGGCATTTTTGACTTCCACATGAATATTACTACTTATTATATTTGTAAATAACCGGCTCCCTGAACGAAGAGATTGAAAATCTAAGTGATATTATGTCATATCAAGTTTATTTTTTTATGTGAATATCAAATTTTATCTCAGACATTGTTTAAAATTCACGTAATATCATATTAGTACATTTAAATTTTATTGAATTTAAATTTGAGCTGCATAAAAAAAATAAAGTTTTTGGTGTACAAGATATATATATATAAAAAAAAAACACTAACTCCCAAAGAATACGGTGTGAGGAATTGTCTCCACTTGAACCCATTTTAGATATGAAGTCAGATATTTGATTATCCTAAAAAAAAATTAATAAATTGAGTAATTTTTAAATTATATTAGTTGTGTCAATTTTATAAAATAAATCTAAATGATGTGTAAAATAAAATTAAGATGACATTATATTATTTTACATGGGATAGCATAAAACTCCGGTTCATAATTATATTTGCCTGTTCTTGAAATATCTGTCTCAGACGAAACCATTTATGTGCATTTTCAACTCTCAATATATAACCGAGTGCGTGAAAAAGGATACGGAATATATAATGTTCGTGTTCTTCCCCTCCTGGTGTCTCGTAGTCAAATGTTTTAAACCAAATCTGCAACCCATCATCTATGGCCAAAAAAAAAAAAAACAAGGAGGGGAACAAATATTAACCACCACCACCAGCTGAAGGTGCCAGCCACCAAGTTTAATATGGGAAATTGGTTTCTTTGGCTGTAATTTATTTCCTTTTTCATGCTAACATTTAGATCAGAGCGCTAAACATAAATTTAAATACCACTTGGAACTGCAGGGCGTCCACAATAGGATATTTTTATGAGTGCAAGAAAATGCAAAGAGCGATGAAAAACAATGAAACAAACCTTGAATCGGCTTATTCAAGGAGGGCCGCAATTAAAAGTGGATAATCTGTGGGAATGTGAATGTCACTGTGACTGCATCTGCATTGCTAAGATTAGAAAAGCCTTGGGAGGGCCCTTTGTGTTTTAACTCGTCACATGTTTGCTCTGCGTGTTAACGTCAAAACAAAACCCCCACCACCCCCCACACTCGTAAGAACAAAAACCAACCAACCATGTGGGATACAATCACGCAAGAGTTCAAATACTCTAGTAAGCTCATTTGGAGGACCCCACCACCGACACCCATCTTTCTCTTTTAGAAAAACTATTTTCTTTTCTTTCCATTTCCCTTCAATTTTCCCTCTCTTTGTTTTCGTTATTTCACGGCTATATACATCACAACACCTCTCACCTCTGTACCGCACTTAAATGTGTACCATCCCTAATCATTTCTTACCTCTTCCTCTCCCCTTTTAAAAGTCTCTGTCTCTATCTCTCTCTCTCCCCCTCCTCACCACTACCAATAGAGTATTACGTACACTAGCAAAGAGAGGCAGAGTCTCTAATTTCAATTAAGTAGAGCAAAAATGCCGCTAAACTTTGCGGGAGCAGCTGCTGCCACCCTGCTCTTATTTGTCAGTGTTTCTTTCTTTGCAATTACTGGGGCTGAAGATCCCTACAGGTTCTTCAACTGGAATGTTACTTATGGAGACATTTACCCACTTGGAGTTCGTCAAAAGGTATGCCTAAATCTCACTGTTTTCATTGCATATTATTCGATCTAAAGCAAGGTAATAGAAATTATGCGTTTGTTTCAGGGAATACTAATCAACGGGCAATTCCCAGGTCCAGACATTCACTCTGTTACCAATGACAATCTCATTATCAATGTCTTCAACAGCTTGGATGAGCCCTTTCTACTCTCCTGGTACTCTCTTTTCCCCTCCTCCAAGATCTTTGCACTCCTTCGATCTGCCATATTTTCCTTTCTTCTTATTTGTGTATACTGCAATACTTAAATAGGCAAGCATGTGATGTGATTAATTGATTATACATCAAAGCAATTCGGTCTGAGAGTTTTTTTTTTTTTTTTTTTATTCCCCTGAAGAATGCTTTAAGACTTGAGGTGAGAAGAATGTTTGATGCTCTGGTTGGTTTCACATAGCTTTTTCTAGTACTTTTGGATTTTTTTGAGGCATATGACCATGACTGCAAAAGCTGAAATATCGCATGTGCTGGATCAAATTGTGCGGTCATGGATCCAGATCTGGCTCGCATGTATTAGTTATAATAATATTTTTATCCTATAATTTCATTTTAAAAAAGTGGTTTTTTAGAATTTTATAAACAAANTCATTTTAAAAACGTGGTTTTTTAGAATTTTATAAACAAATGATGGAATTTACTATTTATGTTAGAGGCCGTGACTCATGGATATGGAAACCGTTATTATCACAGGCCTGAAAGTCATCATCTGGACTAATAATTGATCTGCATTTTAGCTTTCTACATACGAGAAGTGAGAAAGCAACTAATATTGGATTGCTTATAGAAAATAAAATAATAAAAAAGTAAGAAGAGGAAATCATCATTGATTAGTGTTTGAATTTCTGTTAAAGTTAAGATTCAAGAATTAATGTTATGGCCCATTTGCTTGTTGCTTGGCTGGCTGTCATCCACCAGTACTAGAGAATAGAGATCAGGCCATTGTAAATGAATTACCCCCAACTACTTGTAGGTTTGTTTGGAGAGAAAGAAAAGAAGGTCCTGCGTTTGGCTCGTGATGGGAATGACCTTGATTTAGTGAGATAACGACTTTTCACTTTTTCTATCATTGATTATTATTAAAAGGAAAATGACCTTGGCATTGATTGAGTAGCCGTAGAATCCAGCTGCCAATTGCTGTTGGGCTGCGACTGAATGAGTGCTAGTTTTAAAATTTTCTTGAAATCAGTTGGTGTCACTGCATTAGTTTTACATTTCCAATGCGAAATATGTAAACTCAGTGTTGGATTTTTACGAAAAATAAAAGGAGCGGAGTGCAACAGAGAAGGAATTCATACGAAGATGGTGTATTCGGAACAACATGCCCCATCCCACCAGGGAGGAATTTCACTTACATCCTTCAAGTGAAGGATCAGATTGGAAGCTTTTATTACTTCCCATCTCTTGCATTCCACAAAGCAGCTGGTGGTTTTGGAGGCATTAGGATACTTAGCAGGCCAAGAATCCCGGTCCCTTTCCCGGATCCCGCCGGCGACTACACAGTTCTTATTGGAGACTGGTACAAGTCCAACCACACGGTAATCTTTGTTTTCCTTTTCTCTCTTTAAATTTATTTCCCAGTATATATAGACATAGTCAAATCAAAATAATTCAATGTGAGGTAGGGTCTAGGAGCAGCAAACATTTACTTTCTCTTTCTCGTAAGACTCATAACTACAACCAATCTGCCTTCTTGGTTCCTCACTTCCTTGTCGGCAATGTCTCCCAACTAATTTGCCCCAAGACCCCCACACATATAGAATGATCCACCTCTCTTATCTTTTTTCTTTAATTTTTAACCACCAAAGAAGAATTTCAAGAAGAAAACCCATCGGAAATCTTCGTCTCACATACCGGTTATGAACATCAGGGGTTTGGATATGAAAAATGATTTAGTTATAAAAATTAAATTCAATAAAAACTTTTAATTAATATTTAATTCTGTAAAAGATACTTTTAATTTTTTTAATTTAATAAGAAATATTTATTTATTTCTGAGAGAATTATTGTTTTGATTATTATATTTATAAAAAAGATTCATAAATTCTTTATGTATATTAATTTTAGTTTAGTAAAAAATTTATGAATTTTTTGTACTAACATAATGTTATAAATAATAAATTTTCCTAATTGTTATTGTAAAATACAAATTAAATTTAAGTAATTAAACTCTTAATTGAATATTTTTTCTGGTATCTTTATGTCGGATGTGTTGTCGTGTAGACACCATTCTAATATGACGCACAGTGTAACTGAATCAGCTTTTATCACAGTAACTTGGCACGTGATAATCTGACTTCTTCCGAAAGAGAATCCACAAGTCATGTTGTCGTTTCCTGAATCAGTTCCAACTTTCTCCTCTAGAATATTTTTGTGGCCAACTTTTTTTTCTAGAATAATATTATCTTCACTTTAAAATATTTACACTTTGTTAAGTTGGCATGTGTGTCATAATCTAAACTCAACTGAATCTATCTATGTTTTCATTTCTATGGCTAGAATACCACTAATTAAGCAGTCTGATCTGACTTGTAAGTATCTTACAACAGTTATTTTAATGAATTCGGTTCAGTCCACTTACACATTGAAAGCATTTATGTTTTAAGAGACAGCCCAAAACTGTTACACAGACCAAATTACCAAAGGACCCTTGGACCAAAAAGATTCAAACATGTCCATCAGAAACTTAGCCTGAGATTTGAGACCAGCATAGCTTGTTGATAGTAAGAACTAACTAACTTAGCTTCATCCTTCAGCTGACTAAGTGTAGTAAGTACTAAGTAGGTTGCTCCGGAAATGACAATTTCGTTTTGCTTATCGGTTGAAATGCAATAACTTGTTTTGATGAAACTTTAATTATCCTATTCCTTCCGTAGAGCATAACAAATTTTTGTTGTGATGTTCAGACTTTGAAAGCACATCTTGATAATGGTAAGAAGTTACCTTTTCCTGATGGAATCCTCATCAATGGTCGTGGACCTAACGGAGCATCCTTCAATGTCGAACAAGGTATGCATTTCTAATCCTAAGATAAATTGATTGAATAGCAAAAGCCGGAGTACTGGACCCCTGCTGAATCTCTTCAATGACTTTTCTTGTTTGAAAATCATGCAGAGTAATTTGTACACATTTGTTTGAACTTTGAAACGAATAATCTGTTTCACACTTGCTTTGCAATGATCATATATACTATTATCATTTTTACCACAGGAAAGACTTACAGGCTAAGAATATCAAATGTGGGGTTGGAACATTCTCTCAACTTCCGCATCCAAAACCACAAATTGAAGCTGGTTGAAGTGGAAGGAACACACTCCCTTCAAACTACCTACTCCTCATTGGACGTTCATGTTGGTCAATCTTATTCAGTTCTGTTAACCGCAGATCAGCCTGCTCAGGATTACTACATTGTGGTTTCCTCGCGATTCACCTCTCGGGTCCTCACCACCACTGGAGTTCTTCACTATAGTAACTCTGCAGGTCCAGTTTCAGGTCCACCCCCTGGTGGACCTACCATCCAAATCGACTGGTCCCTTAATCAGGCTCGCTCTATCAGGTATCTATTTTCTTCTCCACTGCCTTGTACTCCATTCCATCAATGGTATAAGGCCCTCAAGAAATAGAAAGCAAAAGCAACCAACTTTACTGCAATTTTTTTTTTTTCTCGTTATGATGACACTGGACAGAATTGGAACTTAGAACTTGTATAAAGTTACGTAAATTCCTCTCTGACTAGATTTATATAGCAAAAATTTGACATTGCCTATTTCAGGACTAACCTTACAGCAAGTGGACCAAGGCCTAATCCGCAAGGCTCCTACCATTACGGTCTCATTAACACAACCAAAACCATCATACTGGCCAGTTCAGCTGGTCAAGTAAATGGCAAGCAAAGATATGCAATTAACAGCGTGTCTTATGTTGCCCCAGATACTCCTCTTAAGCTCGCCGACTATTTCAAAATTTCAGGCGTTTTCCGTGTGGGAAGCATATCTGACAGACCCACTGGTGGTGGCATATACCTTGACACATCCGTATTGCAGGCTGACTATAGAGCATTTGTTGAGATTATTTTCCAAAATGACGAGGACATTGTTCAGAGCTATCATCTTGATGGCTACTCTTTCTTTGTGGTTGGGTGTGTATATAACTCTATATACATACACACATAGGTGTGGAATTTATCTCTTCTCGATTAACGTTTTAAAGCTTTTCAAATGTGCAGTATGGATGGAGGACAGTGGTCACCATCTAGCAGGAACTCGTACAATCTCCGAGATGCAATTGCACGTACCACCACTCAGGTGAGAATGAGATATGTGCCACTTGGCCTAAGTCCCAACCAAATTGTACTCCGTTCCGAATTATTCAATTATTGTTCAGGTGGTTTGAAACTAATGCAATTTTGCATTCTTGATTGATTGGTGCAGGTATATCCAAACTCTTGGACTGCCATATATGTTGCACTTGACAATGTGGGAATGTGGAACTTGAGGTCCGAATTTTGGGCGCGACAATACCTTGGGCAACAGTTCTATTTGCGCGTTTATACAGGATCAACCTCACTCAGAGACGAGTACCCAATCCCAAAGAATGCACTTCTTTGTGGTAGGGCAAAAGGGAGGCACACACGACCCCTTTGAACTACAAAGCGTTTAAAATGATCCACTTGTGGGCAGGGAAGGCATTCTAGCTTTAGTATATGAAGAGTGATGCTTGCTTCTAAATTTATTCTTGGGTGCTTTTGCTAATTTATGATTGGATGGAATGATGAACGTGTATAATTAAAATTCTATGACCCCAGCTCGAGGTCACATTCTTTTCAAGAGAGAACAAATATTTTATTCCCTTTGTAATTTCTCATGTTTTACTATTATATAGTAAGGTGATTCGTAAGTTGGCAACTTGGGAATTTGGCATTTGACAGTGTAGGGTGTTTCCTACTGTTAAAAGTTTAATGCGATCTGTACTGAAATTAAGGCTTTTCAATGTCGATTGATCTATTGCGTATGTCTTCGTTAGTGTTGATGATCTCTTCGTTACATGATCTAAATGTTCAAATAAATTTAAGTCTTAAAAATCAAAACATATAATAAAATGTTATACTGTTTTCCTTCTGTAATATTCGACAAATAAGAGAATCGGAATAGATGGAAGCCGAGACAACAAAATGTGGGCAAGTTGTATACATAATTTTTAAGCATTGTTTGTTGAAGAGATAGTTAACTAAAAAGTGAACTGCATAAAGATATTTGTTCTTCGAAGGAAATGTGAACTAGCGCGAAGCTTGCATCCAGTAGGAGCTACCCATGATTATAAGGAAGTGCTTGAATGGATCTTGAACCTCTTCAAAATTCCTTGCACTTCTCACCCAGTATGATTAGATCCCAATATTGCCTCCACAATTTCTTTGCAATCACTTTCAATCAAAACTCTTGTAGGAACAAATATAGCAACCAGTTGGGTTGCTTTTAACAATTGCAAAAGCTTCTGCCTCAAGGGGACACGCATTTTCTTTGTCCAAATCATAAACCTTGCCATTAGGTTTAGATTGGTTGTGAATTTTAAGAAACTTGTTGGTTCGGTTTGATTGTGTTTATTTCTTGTGTTCTGAAAAATTGTTGTTCTGCTTTGTTAGATAGTTTAAGCCGAAACCGAACCTAACCAATCTCAAAAGTTCGGCTTGGTTCTGTTCTTTTGACATCCGTTGACTTTGTCGGTTGGGACTTTTGAGAAAGAGACTTGAATAGTTCGGTTGATGAGTGGCTTGGAAACCGACCGAACCGAGCCGACCTACATTTTTTTACGGGGAGACTTCGCCAGTTTGGTAGAAATAAAAATAAATGAACTATGTTTAATGGCAAAAGGCAGTGATTCGCTCCACAAACTACTCACTGCACTCGCTCAAACGACCTTCGTGTATTCACATCGTACATTGCGACTTATTCCTAAGGTGGTGTTTGGTACTTGTCATATTTAAACATTTTTGGGAAAGTAAGATGGGGAATAGAAGTTTCACATGTTTGATACAAGTGATAAAAAATCATTCTTAGGCATAAAAGATATCCGAAAATGAAAATTTACAATGGAAAAGGGAATAAAACATTCTCACCTCTTGAGTCGAGAATAAGACTTTCTTGAGAATGAAAAAATAAATTTCCTTATTTGCTCACCTCATCATCTTCATCTGTCGTCGCTCCTCCCTCATCGTCTACACGAGGTAGCCATCGATGTGTGCGTTCACTACCGTGAGCATGGCGGCGTTGAAGTCGCGACAAACTTCCTTGGTTTCTCAGTCGTCCTGGTTAGATCTCATTGCTTCGAGCTTGTCGAACCACCAGCAAAACTTGGGAACCGTTATTGAAGGAAGCCAGGACTCCACGTCTTCACGGCTCACCTGGTCGGATTTGCTACTGAACGACCAGCATTTCATCATGTCAATGGACCTCATCTTGGACATGTACTCCCTACAACACCGAATCAAAACCCTAACTCACAATCAATCGCTCAACAAAGCAAAAAAACAAAAGGTAGAAAAGGAAAAAATATATAATCAAATAACGGAAATAGAAGATTTATTTTTTATTTTTTATTTTAGGGTATTTTTAAAAAAAATAATTATATTTTTGAGAATGGACTAATTGAGTCAAATATAAAAAAATATTATTCCCAAAAAAGTTGATTATTAACCAAACACATTTTATCAACTTTCTTAAAAATCTCATTCATAGAAATCACGTTCTCAAAAATGTACTAAAAATGGGAATAAAATATTTCCCGTACCAAACACCACCTAAATCGAAAGTTTACTAGAAACCTCGTTCGTTAAAAGGTTAGCGTTCTTCAAAGAGTAAACACCAGACAAGCCCAGCTTCTGCACTGCTATACTCTTTAGTAGGGAAAATACTCGAACCACTCTGCAACTAGCTTTCGGTGGGTTCCAGAGTTTCATATCCATCATCTTCTGTAGTCTCTCTTTTGTATTCTATTTCATCAAGGTATGCTGTATTATTCTTTAAGATGAGCTTTTGAAAACTAAGGTTTTAGTTCATTTTCGACTTCCGTTTGAGCTATATGCTGCTTCATCTAACAATCTGCTATGAGATCAACTCGTTATTTAAAACAGTATTATTGGATTCTTTTTCGGTTTAACGTTGTCAATTGCATGAAAAGAAAATAGAAAAATGGCTTTCTTTTCTTTGTCAAATATGCGGTTTCCTCTTTTGCTCCTTTTTTGTCAAGCTCCTCTGAATGCTTGTTTGACAGAATTTATTTCTCCACTCAGGTTATCCCATTTGAATTCCCTTAATGGCGGTACGTTACTTGCTACTAACTATTTCATTCTTTCTTCTTTATTTTGTATTATTTCCTTTGGCTATTGATTTAATGTGTAAATGGTATAGATCGAGAGAATTCTCAAAGATGAAGCCAGTGAAGAAAAAGGGGAGCGGGCCAGAATGGTGAGATTGAATAGTCTCTTCCGAACTGCATTAATTAAAGTCTATAAATTTGGCTTTGTATATGTGTGTATATTATGCTGGAAAAGTTGGTTAACTCTAACTACATGTGTTACGATTTGGTTTTGCTCGTTTTATGTGTTAGGCGTCCTTTGTTGGTGCCATGGCAATTGCCGACTTGGTCAAGACGACTTTAGGGCCAAAGGGAATGGTAAAATCTCCGATTCACTCTAACTGCAAATCTTCTATGCTGATAACTAGATATATGACTTTGTTTTCTACTCCTAACTAATTTCTATATTTTGAATTGGTAACTGCAGGATAAGATTTTACAATCAACAGGCAGAGAACGTGAAGTTACTGTTACGAATGATGGTGCAACCATCTTGAAGTCTCTCCATATTGATAACCCAGCTGCTAAAGTCCTTGTGGGTATCCTTACAATTTTTGTTTTGCTCTGATGAAGGCAGCTTAGAAATTGCTAAAAAATTCCCGGGTTATCACCAGTACTGTATTTGGCACACACATACATATAAATTTTTGAACTTTAGCAACTGGAATGTGCTACAAAGGGGTCTCTCTAATGTAGCATGCAGTTGGTGCTCCAATAGTACCCACATCCTCTTGGTTTTGATTTCAGCATTTTAGACCCTATCATTTGGTGTCCATAAATTTAAATCTTAAGAATCCTTAATGAGGGTTAGACATATCAAAAGTTCAAGATGATGAAGTTGGTGATGGAACAACTTCTGTTGTTGTGTTGGCTGGGGAGCTCCTGAGGGAGGCAGAAAAGCTGGTTGCAGCAAAGATTCACCCAATGACAATAATATCAGGTTCATTTCATTGTTTTCCAAGGATGCTCTTGTTGCCCTTATGAAGCAAATGTTGAGTTTTGTATTTTTCATGTGGACAACCTTTTGGTGATTTGTCCATTGACTCACATTCTGTCTGACTATTAGGCAATTTACCTCCATAAGTAAATATACTAGCAATAAAATTGAAGTTTTTTATTCTTCATTAATTTGTAGTTGGGATAGGTGACCGTTATGACTTTATCTAATGTCAAGTATCTTCTAGTGCTTCTTTCCAGTTGATATCAAGTAAATGAATATAAAAGGTAACCTCCTCTCTCTTACATTTCCTTCCTTCAAGCTTTCTTCTCAATTTATGGATCAATTTGTGTATAATCAAAGCAATCATGAAAGTGAAGTATTTTTTTCCCCAGCCTTTCACTTTGTTACCAAATCGTCAGAGGGGTTGCATCCTCCTTTGCCATTTATGGGTAGTTATGAGAGATGAGGAAAGGCTCCCAGTCTATGTGCTTTGGTTTGGTCCATTCACCTTTAGTGGAATCAGCCTCTTCCCAAAAAGATGAGGAAAAAGGTAGAGAAGGTTGTGGGAAGCATTAGAAAAGCCTAAAATGTTGCATTACCAAACCCATTTACGAATCCCCCCCCCCCCC